>UESW01004233.1:565507-1032236 GCA_900491605.1 Calamus simplicifolius | reverse complement strand
TCCTGCTCCTGAGTGGGATGCTGGGCTGCTAGCCCCTGCTCAGGAATATAGACAGGAGACTAGCAGACCAACACAACTCGCCTCCCTCCTCGCTGAGAAGGACCCCTCAGGCGGATGAACTGAGGGATCCAAATTGAGGAAGGAGGTGAAGTTCATGTAAACCATGGGGACTGTATATGCTTTGCATTTCCTATGGTCCCCATGGCAAGTGACAAAGGCAACACAGAGAGCGCATACGTGCGCTCCCTATATGACCTCTGTGTGCGTCGCCGTGCGCTCTCCATATGACCTCTGAGACTCCTCCCTTGAGGATTACTTGCTCTTCAGCAGCTCCTCCATCAACCCAACTATATGGGACGAGCCAGCTTTCAAAAGGGAAGCTTGATCTCTCCATTCTCGACCTTAGTAAAACAGGCGCATGAAAACCTCTCTAACTCACAGAAGAAGAAGGTTTCGAGAGATGCATAAACATAGTCCGCTCTCCCCTTTTTATAGGCAAACAAACCAGGAGCAACCATTAAGGAAGAAGACCCCGGAATTCGAAATGCCATGGTCACACTGCCATGTGGTGCACTAAGAAAAAAGGGTGCGTCCCAAGGTGCACCGAGCATGCCTCCTAGGCCATGATGAAAGACAGAAGATCTCCTTCTGATCTCGAATTGGGATCCTTAAATACAAAAAACCGCCTACAGGTCCTTGAGATATGGGCGGACCTGGGAGATCTCCCTTCAAAAATGACATCGTCCACTAGCAATCGATTACTTAGCACATACGCAAAAGGGACTTACGACGGGAACGGCCAATGAAATAAATGCCCATAAAATAAAACGAGGTATCTTTCGGCAAACTACAAGCCGTTTCGTCTACCTCGGCAAAAAGCGCACCAACTTCTTGCTTCGGATAAACCGAGCAGTCCACCTTACCTCGGCCCCAACCAAGGTACTTTTCTTGTTTTGACCATTTTGAGCCGCTCTTCTTTCTTGGCAAGACAAGCTATCCTATGCCTCGGTGAGTCAAGTTGCCTTACGCATTTCAAATTATTCATCTTACTTTGGGCGAAGTTGGAATAATATTCCTCGGCAAAACCGAACAGTTTCATACATCGGCAAAACTAGCTAGTCTGGCTTCGATTAAGCAGAGTATTCAGTTCGAAACTGCTGAGAGCAGTCCAACTTTAAAGCACGATTTGTTTACGATTCATTTACGAACGGAAAAAACTTTTGACAAACAAAAAGGTCGTTCAAAAAACAATGACCAAAGCAAAAGGACACATAGAAGAAGACAAAAGATTCATTCATTAAGGTTCGATTGAATTACAAGTGAAAAAAGCAAAATACATAAGCAACCCTCAAGGGTCAGGATTCAAATCGGTTCCAGGGGCCCCCTCGGTACATCTGGGGGAATTTGGCTTGACTCGCCCACTTCGGATACAATATGAAGGGGGGCTCAAGTTCCTCGGCATCGGGCTGAGGACACCCCCTGGAACCTCGGCCTCATCAGTGCCTAGGATAGTCTTGAGATCAACGTCCGAGATATCCTCATACTCAGCTTCTTCGGCTCTTGGGTTATAAGTATCATAAAATTCGGCCTCTAGAAAAGATAGATCTAACTCGGGGTATACCCAAGAGATCTTCGCCCGAGTCTCTTCTTCGCCAAACCAAAATGCATCAGCATAAGCCTCTTTATGCTCCTCGGAGAATTGAATAGAACTCTTGTACTCATCCACCGCCAAAGAGATTCGTCTGTTATCTTTGGCCAATTGACCCCCTAGTTCGGAATTCATTTGGTGGCTCGAGGCCAACTCCGCTCTCAGAGCTTGGAACTGGTTCTGAACCTTGAGCCCCATCCTACCTATCTGCAAACACCGGATTGTTTGAGGCTATGGCCGAAAGAAAAGGCACTAGAACTAAGTGGGAAGGTATTATACCTGTTCTTCTCGCTGAGCCATTTGTTCATTCAACTCATAAACCTTTTCAAGGGCCTTCAATTTGGCGCTTTATTCTACTGGAGCCCCTCCTTGAGGTCATTAATCATGGACTGTCTTTCTTCAACTCCCGCTAAGACTGATCAAGGTCAGCGATGAGTTTGGCAATTTGATCGTGCTGCATTTTAGTCGATCCTCCCTATTGGCGAGCTTCCTATTTAGGTTGACGAGCTGATCTTGCTATCGCCGATGCCTGCACTCCTCTTCGTCAAGGTTCTTATTCCAGTTATTTTTCTCCTCGATGAAACTTTCCTTCAGTTCACCTCATCTCTCATCAAAACACTGCTGCATAGCCTTGACTTCTGTCACGCCCCAGACCCAAAAATTTTGGGCTAGGGTGACAACCCGCCGCGTGCCGAGCACGCAAGGCGTCCCGAAACATGCCACTGAATTCAAGAAAAGCAACAACCTATATATATCATTCAAGTCCATGTCTTTAATACAATCCATAACTAAAGATTTAGGCTACAAGCCCTACACATAAGCATTACTGGGGTTACATCAACATATGAATCCACAAAATAGAAGTTCCAACGAACCTATGGTTCCTACACATAAATACACTGGTATAGCAATAAAACAAAATCTATATTTTATTTGAGTTGAGGTCCATCACTCCAACATGTTATTCTCAAATCTCATGGTCCTGTAGCAAAAACATTATAATATTTTTGTGAGATTACACTCAGTAAGTAAACCATGTTATGCAGTCCAATCATAGCATAGCAATCAATAAGCATATAAATGATCTGCATGCATTTCACAAATACTCAAACATGCAATGTAAGTAAACCCATCATTGTTATATTATATCATATGTGTCCCACGGCCCTGCAATGCCCCATAACAAAGGAGAGCCGCGGCGGCACATATAACTATAATTCAATCATTTGCACTCATCATTGTTGTATTATATCATAGCAAATTATCAGTGCATATAAAGCATTACACAAATACTCAAACATCATTGCTATATTATATCATATGTGTCCCACAGCCCTGCAATGCCCCATAACAAAGGAGAGTCATGGCGGCACATATTGATATAATTCATTCTTTTGCATTCACAATCACTCCATTATGCTATGTAAGTATTATATCATGCGTGTCCCACGGCCCTGCAATGCCTCATCTGAGCACATCCTCTAGATGTGTATGGCCATAGCAAAGGAGAACCGCGGCGACACTTATGAATATAATACTAATCATTGCATCCATAACCGTTCAATTATACTATATAGGTAAACCCACTGTTTATACTCTCAATGGTAACTGTAATGTGACCCACGGCCCTGCGATATCTCAATAGTGTACCAGCATTCCTTAAAGCATCCCCCTACTGAAAGGTCAAATACCAGGGTCACGCCAATAATGTATCAACAAGCATTCCCTTAAAGCATTCCCCCTACCGAAAGGTCGAGATACCAGGGTCACGCCAATAATGTACCAACAAGCATTCCCTAGAAGTATCCCCCCTACTGAATAGGTCGAGATACCAGGGTCACGCCAATAATGTACCAACAAGCATTCCCTAGAAGTATCCCCCCTACTGAAAGGGTCAAGATACCAGGGTCACGCCATGTTGAAATCCACCAGAACACGTCTTCTAGTGTGTGTGGTATAACAGGATAAAGGAGAACCGCGGCGACACATAACAGTACCTCACATCACATGCACTCATCATGTCAATAACAACTCAATATTGCATAAACAGTGGATTATACCTACTGAACAATTGCATATAATATATCACATCAATATCATAATAACTGCATCTCTCATGCATAGCAACTGCATCTCTCATGCATAGCAACTGCATCTCTCATGCATAGCAACAGCATCTGTCCTCTCATGCATAGCATAGCAACACATGCATAGCAACGCATCTCACATGCATAATAATTGCATATCGCATGCATAGCATCCACACATGAAATCAGTATTCAGCATCTCACATGCATAGCAAGCATCTCACATGCATAATAACTGCATCTCGCATGCATAGCATCCACACATGAATCATAGTATTCATCATCTCACATGCATAATAACTGCATCACATGCATAGCATCCACACATGAAATCATAGTATTCATCTACTTACACAATTAGCCAATAACAATTCACAATTTAACTACGCATATCCTGAAATAACTTATTTAATAAACTGATAACTGGCTTACTTACCTCGTACGCAATCCAACAGATATATCAGCTATCAGATGTCGGGATACCTACAGGATCATTTTACACAATTAATGATTAGAATCTGATAATGAAATGACCTAAGACTCTACCCTAACCAATCCACGGGCCCAACTTCGGACTCGAATATCTCCACCATACTCACTCAAATGGGGAAGTAAAAATACCCCAAGAAACTAGAATTCACCCAGATTCTAGCCATATAAAAATTTGCTAATCCCGGCCCGTTACAGGGCCCAAAAATCAGCCCAAACATCAGCTCTCAGCACGGCCCAAAAGGCCTGAACCGGCCGGCCCAGCCGGCCCGGTTCAGCCTTATCTTCCTCCCGATCCCCTGTTTCACCGAACAGGGGACGGGAACATGGCCGGCGGCCGGGGCCGCCGCCGGCCAAATTGAGGGCGGCCTGTCGCCGGTGGCCGGGCCAGAGCCGGCCGCCGCTGCGGTCGGCCGCCAAATCTCCTTTCTCCCCTCAATTTCTCTCACTCCTTCTAACTCCTCCACGGCACGGCCGGCCGGACCTCCACCGGATGCACGCCCGGCGCCGGTGGAGGCGACAGGCCTAGTCTCGGGCCCGGCGAGGCGGCGAGCACGCCGCCGGGCCCGAACCAACCGGCGAAAGCCGGTTCGGCTTCCGCCACCGCGCGAGAGGAGGGCCAATTGGCCCTCCCTCTCCTCTCTCTCTCCACCACCAACCCGCCGGACGCCTCCCCCGGCGCCGGCGGGGTCGCCGGCCAGGTATCAGGCCCAGCGCGGCGGCGAGCACGCCGCTGGGCCTGAACCAAGGGATCGGCCGGGTCCTCCTTTCTTCTCTCTCGTGATCTCTCTGTCTCTCTCTCTCTCTTTCTCTCTCTGGTTCTCTTTCTCTCTCTCATGCTTTCTCTCTCTCTCTCCCGCTCTCTCTCTCTCTCTCTCTCTCGAGAGGCAGGGGATTACCTGATGGAAGCGGACGCCCGGATGATGGAGGGAGTCCCCTCCATCATATAAATAATTCCCTACGCAACGCTTCAGCTCAAGGACTCGGAAACCCATCAGACGCGACTCGAGAATCCAAGCGGCATACAGGGAACTTAAATGTTATAATAACACCAGGTGCCACCCCAATTAATACAGAGAGTTAACCTCCCCACTATTAAATTTCCGGGGGTTTACAACTTCATCGGCATGCTTAGACTTGATCTGTGATAACTCCAAACAGGCCTTTTCCGATTGCTCCTGAAAGCCCTGTAGCTCTTTGACTTGAATCTCGAGCTGAGAGGCTCTCTCGGCGGTAGCTTGGTAGGACTTGCTCATCTTCTCGAGATCCCCCTGGACAGATGACAAGGCCCTGGAGAGTCTACTAGTCAAATCCACTCTTTCCTGAAGACCGGTGGCCTCCCTCTTGGCCTAAGCACAGGCCCCCATGGCCATGTTCAGGCACCAACTCAGCGCCCTCATAATTAAGGCATTCTGCATAAAAAGCATAAGTAAGAAAGTGCAGCCAAGCCAACTGACTAAAAATGTTACCTTGACACAATGACTTACTCGGGAGGCATAGTTTGTGGCGATCTTCATAAGAGCAGGGCTGCTGATCTCGGGGAGAAGGTAGACATCCTTTAGCACCCCTAGCTGCCCAAAAGCCGCCTCGACGATGTCCTCTATGGCGGGTTCATCTGCCGAGGAACCTTCTCCCATGCACAGCACGGACCGCATCAATGCGGCGAACATATCTTCTACCTCTGGACTGTGAATAAGGAAATTCGCGGCCGAAGAATCGGCCTAAGGAGCTTCGACCTGAGGAACTGCCATCCGTCTGGCCTCCTCCATTAGAATTCTAACCTGCGGAGCTTCGGATGCTTTGGCTCCGGCTGAAGGAATTTCGGCCCGAGCATCCCCACCGCTCGATGGTTCTTTTTCTTCTTCTTCTTCCTCCTCTCCAAGCATTGCTTCGTCCTGACTCCACCCAAACCTCGGTTTCTTCCACGGTGCCCCCTGATGCCATGGGAGAAAGCCCTCCAAAGGGAGGTCCAGCCTCCGCCGACCCTCCAACAGGCGGCTCCATGTGAACTTCAACGGCCGCAACTACCTCTTCTGCCCCTTCAACCAAAGCAGGGGCCTCTTCCCCGTCCACACGCAACATTACAGGGCTACCAACCTCTAGCGAATGAGGCTGATTAGCCTCGAGCGAAAGGATTGCCTGACGAACCTGTGACATCTCCTCGGCGTCGTCTGATACAACCACTATTCGAAGGGGGAAAACTTCAATAGCTCCCTCCGAGCTTCCCCCAACGGCTATTTCCTCCTCCACTACCGTGCCTCCCTCCGGCAGGGAGGGCTCGTCGACCGCGACCGACGCTCCCACTTCCCCCTTCTTTGTGGTGGAGGAATGATGACCAGCACTATCTTCTTTGACTCCTTTGGGCGAGACCCGAAAGAACGGGATCTCTTTTCGGACCTATGCTTGTCCCCAGAGCTGGAGCCCCTATGGCGCTTGTCCAACTCCTTCATTTTTCCCACGAATGCCGACCTCTCGGTTGGAAACACAGCAAACAGTCAACTAAACCACAATAAAGTTACCTAAGTACATCGACCACAAGAGCAAGGGGGAAAAGAGACTCATCTTGGGGGTCAATGGAACTGAGCCCGGCGGCAAAAAGGGCATCCTCTGATAATAGGGCACTAGCCGATAGCACCCGACCACTGCGAAGGGTTACCAAATCCCTCTTCTCCTGCTCGGACAACTCCGGGCGCGCTTCTGGGTCTTTCACGTAGCTCGCCCATGTCCTCGAGAAATCCGAACCAATGTTCCCCTCGATAATGAAAAATCAGGACTTCCACTCCTTTATCGACGATGGATTATCTGAAATCATTTTAAATGACTTCTGGGGACCAATACAAGGCCACTCAGGCTCCTCCCAGAAACCAGGTTATAGCAGACTCGGAATATGGGGAGGGTCGCAGTCACCCCAACACGGCTGCACATCAAGATAAACCCGATGAGGTTGCGCCACCTGTTCGGAGCCACCATTGTCGGGCATATGTTGTAGAACCTCATTACCTCCTGCACTAGTGGATCAAGAAGGAACTGAAGACCTGCCCTCAGGCTTTCCTCGTAGAAAAATACCCCATGGCTCAGCTATGTCGAAACCCTGTGCTTAGCCCTCGGAAGCCGTAGGGCAATATCTCGAGGAACTCTGTAACGACGGTGGATTCTGTCCAAATCTTCGAGAGTTATCTCTGAGGTTACGTCGCTCGGGCCCTTCATATTGTCAAGTTGAGAGGCAAAACACAAATAAGCTAGCAAGGGTTTGGGAGAAATGAAAAATCTCTAAGGGAGAGACGAGAAGGCGTTGCAGAAGGGACGCCGCTCTAGCCCCTTCCCCTCTTTAAATAGCACTCCAGAAGAAAAGCCCGAGACGCTAAAACTTCGATATGGGCACCAAAAATATAGGAGCCTCGCCACGCGGGACTCCCACAATCGCGGCATGCTGGAAATGAGGCGTTTCCTCCTCGTGTTATAGCAAAAAATGATGACGAAACAGTGGCCTATCATTTATGAAACTATCATTGCTCGCCCCTTCGGATCCCCCGGATGAGATTATTCCAGAACTCTACTCCCTACATCCGAATTTACACTTCGGACTAGGGAGTGGGGGGCATGTGATGAGGGGTGAAATTATCATCGCATTAATGCCCGTGCACATCGACAATTGGGTCAAGACCAATCCCAACGTCCTGTTGGCCAGCTATCACGTCCGCAAGACTTCGAAGCCGAACCGCCTTCAGCAAAGTCGGGTCCCCTCGACGAACCGAGCCACCTTATACCTCGGCAATCCGAGCCATCCTCGTATCTTGGCAACCCGAGCCATCCTTATACCTCGGCAAACCAAGCCATCTTATACCTCGAAAAACCAGACCGCCCCTCGCCTCGGCCGGACCGAAGCACTCGAACACCTCTGCGGAATCCAGCGCAGGAGAATTCAAATTAACAATAACCAAATAAGATTTGAAACGGAGAATCATGCCAGAAGTGGTCTAAGGGCCATGAAAGTGGCCTAGGGCCTACATAATCATTGAATCTCAAGGTATCAACTAACTCTCCTGGCCGTCGATCCTCTAACTGACGAGATACATCCTACTGGCCTCGTAACAAACTTGATTCGAATCCGTTTTGAATATCAATAGCTTTCAAACCCTCAACGATGCGCCCAAGGAATCAGGTGATCGCCTACAAATACCACAGCCCCCAAATCTCTTAGGTACGCACGCACTCACTAACTCTCATACTGAAAAAATTCCATTAAAGCTCCATCAGAGCTCTCGAAAGAACACCCATCTAGAGGAACTCTTCTGCGAGAGCCTTCTATTCATATCTGCTTGCTATGAATTTTCACTGACTTCGGCGTCGGAGGGTCTTTTGTAAAGGCCCACTTCCGCAACACCCTCTGCATACGGACTGTCTTGCAGGTTTCATTCCAAGCGAAGAGATCGATGTCCGAACCTAGAACCAGAGTGCATCCGAGTTGGAGAACGAATTTCTACGGCAACAATACCATTTATAATATTTTAAGCCCACCTATTGTCTAATCTAATCAACTCATTAGCAAATCGAAACTATGTGATCCTAAAAACTTGATCAAAAATTAATTAGCAATGAATAATTTTAAATTATAAATATATAATATATTTTTTAATTTAATATAAAATTATTTTTAAAATATTATAATAAAATTCTTATATTTCGGCCTTGTCAAAGATTCTCCGGCCTACATTCTGATTGAACGTGACAGATTGATAAAGGGTGTCTTATCCGGATGGGTGGAAACTCCCAGGTCACCAAAAGTTCAGGTCACCAAAAGTTCAGCTACTTTCGGCTATCTTAAAAGCCTACGTCTTCGTTCACGGAAGCCAATGAGCCAGCCGTGGGCCTTTTTCCATGTGCCACCGGAACACCTTAGGTGATGCCCCCACGATGCCTCCTCACATCACATGGTTTAAGCACCTAAACTATATTTTTGTTTTTGTTTCCGTCGACGTGAAGGCTCGGTCCTTGGAAGGAAGTGTATCCAATAGGAAATGACCTTGTACACTGCATTAGATGCAGTAAATTTTAAATAAATTATATTTTTTTTTAAATTAATATATATATTTTATATAGCTTAATACGATGAAATAGAATAGCTAAAATTATGATTATAAATTCATAAATGATATACTATATCTGATAAAACGAAATTGGATAGCTTACTTTTTCAAAAAAATATAAAACACCTCAATTATAAATTTACGACCGTAGTTGTAAAATTACAATACTCATTCAAAAATGTTAAGACAGCTTCGATGAAAAAAAAAATACTTCAGCTGTAAAATTATGATACCATACTTATAAAATTATGACACCCGTTCAGAAAGCCAAAAAAAAAAATTACGATACTACAGTTATAAATTTATGTCATCGTAGTTATAAAATTATGTATCGATACACAAATTTAAAAAAAAAAAAGTTGAACAGGTAATAATGCACATCACGTCAAAATTTAAGATGATACCCCAATTGTAAAATTATGTTACCGTAGTTATAAAATTAAGACACCCATAAAAAAAGTAAAAAAATATGATATTCCAATTGTAAATTTAGTTATAAAATTACGATACCAATTAAGAAAATATGCTTGTACATAAAGTTTTTTAAAAAAGCTGAAGAGGTATTAATGCACATCACGTTAAAATTTAAGATGACACCCCAATTATAAAGTACGACATCGTAGTTATAAAATTAAGATACCCATTCAAAAAGTCAAAAATATTATGATATTTTAATTGTAAATTTACGATACCGTAATTATAAAATTATGATATCGATAATCTGTATATAATTTTTTAAATAAAGTTGAATAAGTATTAATGCACGTCATATCAAAATTTAAGATGGTATTCCTACTGTCACACATCGCATTAAGCTATGTAGAATTATATGGACCAATAAAAAGAAGCGATAAAAAAAATTTTGCTGCACCAAAGACCGTGTGAAAAAACTTTTCCTATTCGATATGTTTCCTTACTCCTGCCTCCTCCATTTCTATTGAAGAGCAGCATAAATTCTTTGCACATATATGAATGGTAAAACATGGGTTAATGTGCCTTTTCCTGAAGGTCAATGCGAGGTTTGTTTGCCCCGTGACAGCCCTTTTCCCTCCCTCGCTCCAGCCCATAGGCTCTGAAGAAAACCAGTTGGATCTCCTTAAGCCACCTAGCTACTCATCGATCTTATGGACAAACTTAGCTATTATTTCTAAAATATATTCAAAGAAGAATCATCAAAATAGTCTTAGTTTGCCGACGTCCATGTTGTAGGTTCAGCACATGAAGAGCAAAAACCATTAATTGGGCGAGGGAGACCGTAAGGAACCATCTTATCTTTATCTTTATTCATTCTCTTAGAGAAATAACGAGCCCTCATGTGACATCTTGGGCACAGTTTACAAGAAAACAAAAAATACTGGGCACAAAAGACGACATTAATTTGTCACCGGGTGTGTTATTCTGTTTTCACTTCAAACAAACATAAGCTTGCCATCAAACAACATACAATAATATAGTCGTTAGATGGTGGTGGTGCCAACTGGTCTCTTTGGATACAAGTGTTTGGTGTTCGTCTTTTCCCTGTGGATCCTTTTGGAAGGTTTATATTGTAGATGTGATTGTTGTTAACTCTGTTTGAAATAAAATTAATGTTAAAAAAAATTTCTTAATATTTTATTGATGTCATTGATACGAAAGATGAGATAAAAAATATTTAATATTTTATTAATTCTAATATTTAAGATCTTTTTTATCTTTTGGATAATTTTTACCTTTAAAATCTCATCAACTTACATCTCTTATCAATTTTAAGGATAAAGAAGAGAAAAAATTTATCTTTTAAAAAATTTAATCCTATATTGAACCTCTACTAACAAACTCTAACAAAAAGTAGAAATATCCTTTCCTCTGTAGTGTTTGAAATAGGGAATAAGAAGGGATATCTCCTAGATATCTCTTCTTATTCTCAATAGCCATAACTATAAAGGATAGCTAGAGATAAAGTTAACCATAGGGATAATCTATGGTTAATCAAGGTTAACCATGGGTTATTCCCTCAATTTATTCTCTAGAAAATGCAGGAATAGCTGGTTATTCCTCCAAATAAGAGTAAAAAAAAATTATACTATGATTTACCTTTTTGCATTTGATATGATCAATGAGATAGCCAAGGAATATCCCTAGAAATAGCTAGGGAATAAACTCTATCCTATACACTTATTCATGGATAATATTTTTTCTATCAAATACTATCGTCCATGGTGAAATATGCATGAATAGGTGGTTGTTCTTTTTGATTAACATTTGATTAGATAAGTTTAGACCGGCCGTGAAGGCAGCAATGTAGCATGCTTTGCTCTGTATATTTGATCGACGTATCTTCTATTCTAATTAAGCCATGCCATAAACAAAGACTTCCCATCTCCTTCTAAATCCGTTAAGCAGATTAACTGAGAATTATCTCAAGAATAGAAGAAAAACACTGAAGAATTTCTCCATCTCGATCACTACCTTGAAGTAAAGAAGTACCAAATCGCGTTGGTGTTGATCATGATTGTGGAGTTGGTATGTAGACAAGATAAGGCCTTCTCCTAGATAATCACTAGGTCTTGGTAATATTAACTCGATTCAGCCAAATAAATATAAACGAAGCGCTTGAAAAAACTGAAAACAATATTGAGAACGTCAAATTGAGCATTCTTCCAAACAAAATTTGTTATTATAGGGCCGCATATAAGTGCTAAAGCTAAAAGAATTATACAATGATATTATTAGATTAAGAACCCTTTTTTAACCATTTTTCCCAACTTCTGCTCGGTGATGATTCCATCATCAATTTCATACAGTGGCAACCGTATGCACGCTTTATGATGCAGGTTCTATAACGAAAAATAACGGAAAAAAATAGTGAGTAAAAAATAGCAAAGTAATGGTATCATCTTTCCATTCACCATTAAATATAAAAATATTATTTTTGGATCCTAGGGTCATTTTCAAAGAGAAAATTAATAAAAAGCTAGATTTTTTAAACAAGTATCTTATTTAGAGAAAAATACAAATAAAATATAGTAGATTATTATAGATATAAACCAATATATATCATAACAGTTTATTATTTTCTGTTGTTATATATTTAATATATAAGAATAATTAAATTATTATAATAGCTGTTATAATTTAAAACCTCACGTCACGTGCTGACAGAGCCTGTTGCTGCAAGGCACAGGACATGTTCTGCTGAAGGCTGCAACGCGCACGCCCGTGTCAGTGGACCAAGTCACGTGGTTTGGCAGACTGATGGGCGAATGGGCTCCGCTTGATTTGTGTGCAGCCTCCAACGCAACGAAACTATTCCCAAAAAAATATCAGTGAGCATTATTTTATAGGTATATCCAGTAGTACAAGGTTGACGGAAATGATAGCCATTCTTTTATTAATATTATTTTTATTATTTTCATTTTGATTGTTGATGCTTTCGGGTATTATTGATGTAAACACGTAGGGTAGATGGTGATTTTTTTTTTTATTTACAAGCGGATGACTCCATTACTGAGAATCAATTCAGATAAGTTAAAAAATAAAATTTATTAAACTACAATAGGATAAAAATTATCATATTTTTAAAATCAGACATCAGAATGATAAGTCATAAAGGCTATTACTTAGTCAGCTATAGAGTTGGTTTGACGATCTAGAATGTATGTGCCTTCCATAGGATAGATCAGATATCATGAAGCAAAGGATTGGCTAGAATCTGATCCTGGCAATCCTACCGGAGTCATCGAATAATAGTTAAAGAATCTCCTTCTATGAATAGATTATGAGCATGAAGGATCCTGGTAGCATAGGAAATGTCAGCCCAAGCTGCATGAAGCTCAGCCAATAAAACCGAAGAATCTAGGAGCCCAAATCCCTCGACTGCCAACATAGCTCCATTGATCCCTCTAATAATAAATACGAGCCAGGTAGTCTTCCCGAATGCTTCCATCAAAGTTGATTTTGACAAACCCTGAGGGGAGGCTCCCAAGAAATAAAAACCGTATGCCGGTTCGCTGCCGAGGCAGCAAGGAAACCCTAGTGGCCAGAGCTATTAGAATCATGAGCAATGCAATGAAGCTTGTATTTAGCAGATAACAATAAGGCTTTCCTCAGAATCCTATGAGAGGAGACAGTATCATCAGTGAAGATAAGCTGATTACGTGATAACCAGATTTGATAGGTCGTAGCCGCCCAAATGACACTCTGCTGCGCGGGTTGCCCCTCCGAATATCACGCAAGAAGAAGGTCCGCCAAGAACTCGTACCCCCTCTCTAAGATGGTATCCCATTAGTTGCCAGATCTGTCTTGCTCTAGGGCAATTGAAGATAGCATGAGTAGTAGTCTCCTCCTCCTGGCCACACACTGGAGAGGTAGCCTGGATGGCCAATCCTCTCTCGAAAAGTAGCGAGCAAGTAGGGAGATAGTCCCTCGTAAGCTTTCAGATAAAAAGCTGAATCCTACGATAGATAGGAATCTTTCAGATCCACGCTGCATCTATTATATGATGAGACTATGGCCTGTACATCTTCATGAGATCCATGATCAGACCACTAGAAAGACATGATCCCTTTCACAATCTGGTATCAGCTGAGTGCCCCGGTATGAGTTGGGTAGAAAGAATCCGACGAGCCACCTCCTCACCAAAAATCTGGAATACCGTGGGAGTATGCCAAGAGGCAAAATCCTGAGATATCAAATAAGTAACCCTCATGCTACTGGAAATATCAATATTAATAAAAGTAGGCCAATGAGAGAGAGGGAGATCAACAATCCATGTATCTTGAATAACATCCACCAAGGATCCATCTCCAATCATCCACGAAATGTTATTCAAGATAGCTAGAGCATGCTAGCAGACCTCCTTCCAGAAAAAAGAATAGCCACGGGAGTGTTGAGAATTCATAGTAGGAGTCCAGTCACCATATCTAGAATGCATAAAGGAGCTCCAAAAGCAGTGCGGATCGAGAAGAAACCACATAGCGTGTCTAGCAATCAAAGCCTCTCTTCTGACAGTTAGTGACTGAATTTCCATGCCACCTTTAGAAGTCGGCATACAAACCATTTCTCATGCCTGCAAATGAGTACATGGCTGTCCTGCAAATAGGCCCAGAGGAAGTCCCTAAAACATCTCTTTACCCTTCTCAAACAAATAATCATAATAGCAGTATTGGATAGAACATAAAGAGGAAGGGAAGTAAGAACCGAGTGCAGAAGGATAATCCTCGCCATTATAGATAACCCAGTGACTTGCCAGCCATTAATGCAGTCATGAACCTGACGCTCTATCTTTCTGTAATCACTACTATATGGCCATCTTCCCATTATAGGGATCCATAGGTACGATAGACGATTAGCCTGGCTGGTGATACCCAAGGTTTGGCTAATGGCTTTCCTACTGGTACCAGTAGTCTTCGGACTAAAGCAGATCATAGACTTTTGTAGATTGACCTTCTGACCAGAGGTCTAACAATATGCTGAATAATGGAAGCAAAGGTGGATGCATTATCATCATTGGCCTACCCCAGCAAGATGCAGTCATCAGCAAACAGAAGGTGAGAGACCGATGGCCCTTGTGAGCCTGCCATAAAGGGAGCAATGCAATGATCATACTGTGCCTGATGGAGTGCACGAGATAGATCATTAGCAACAAGGATGAACAGGAAGGGAGATAGCGGGCATCGCTGACGCAGGCCCACAGCAAGGTGAAAGAAGTCAGTATGGCTACCATTAATAATCAGAGAGAAGGCACCCTGTTTCACTGAAATAAGGCGTGGTATCACATCCCACAGACGGATGACTAAAAGACGGGCATAGATTTGTACAAGGTAGTGCAAAGGCTGATAGACCGATAGTATAGAGGGGTGGAAGCATTCGTTCGTTTGGGCACAAGAGTGACAAGTGTCTGATTCCACTCCGCAGGAATGGATTTGGATTGGAAGGCCATCTGAATACCCTGCATAACATCTTGGCCCATAATATTCCAATAGCATCGGAAGAAGAAAGGCGAAAACCCATCAGTCTAGGGGCCTTATCAGGCCCAAGATCCCATAAAGCTAGTTAAATCTCATTAGCTGTAATAGGTCTCATAAGAAGGTCATTCTCATGTTCAGTGACCTTCTTAGTATGCGGGATCAGATGGACAGGAAACCCATAGCCAGTATGCTTCAACTATCTGGACTGGAAGAAGTGAAGTAGCTATTCCCTAATGATGCTGATGCCTTCTTGGGAATGCCCCTCCTCATCAACAAGTCATCGAATCCTATTAGCAGCACGTCGCTTTAGGGTAGCCTGGTGAAAAAGATCTCATATTACGATCCCCATCGCGAGCACACTGAATCCGAGACCTTTGCCTTCAGTAAATCTTCTGTTGTTGTAAAAGAGAGTGACGGGCTAACTTAGTTCGGAGAGCTGTGAGGTCGGAATCTTGAAGACAACCTTCCTGAAGGTAGTCGATGATTTGATGATTAAGTTTTTATTTTGTTTTATTGCTATGTTTTAAAAATATCATTATTTTTTCATTTTCCAATGGATAATACACAGCAATAGGTATAATAATCTTTTTTTTAATCAACAAATAATTCTAATCTAACAAATACCCGATAAATAATTGCCGCCATAATTTTTTTTTTGAAAGTAAGTACCATCATAATTCATAGTCATTATAAAGGGGGTCGGTGGTTTGGTTATGTAACGGTCATCGTAACGGAATCGAGGCTCTTGCACTGTGTTACGGCCTAGCCCAAGCAGGCGCATGGCCCAGGTGGGCGCATGAGCATGCAGCCCAGACGGGGCGCACCAAGCACATGCCCAAGCGCGTGAACACGCATCCAGGCTGGCGCGCAGCCAGCCTCGCAGTGTCCAAGCAGTTAGCCCAGCTGGCAGACGCTATATTCTTTCTGGAGTTCTTCTTGACGGTGCTTTGGAGGCTTTCAACCGTCTGATCAAGCCATCCAACGGCCAAGGAAGAAGCATACATGGAGGCTCACGTAAAGGGACTCTAAGGCGGTTGTTGGCCCAGATGGCAACCCAAGAGGGAGGGTGAATTGGGTTCTTAAAAAAATTAACCTTTTAAACGATAGGCTTTGGAATACATAAGATTAAGTGCAGGATAAATATTAAACATAAACAAAGAGATAGAGAGAGAGATCAAAACACGGTAAATACAAGGATTTTATAGTGGTTCGGTGTATCCAACACCTACGTCCACTCCCAAGTACCACTTGGGTCCACACTATAATCAACTAGATTACAGCCGAGTTGTTTTACAAGCTCACAACTCAAAACTTGTTGTTTCCCACGGGATCACAACGAACCCAGCTGGTTTTTTCGGGCTCACCAGCACAAAACCCAAACCTCAAGCTAATCTAGCTTGATCCGAGGTATACTACCTCCACTAATTCAATCCCCCTGATTGAACTAGCAAGAACAAATGAGAGTTGAGTTTGCAATAACAAACAGCTCCTCAAATGAGCAAATATTCAATATAAATAAACAAGGTTAGAAATGCCTATTTGAAGCAAAGTTGATTTGTGCTTTTTTTCTTTTCCTCTTCTCCTTTGAGATGTTGAATCAGCCCTCAGCTTGGATTCTTCACAACGATTTGCAAATGAGAAGTTGGAAAACATGGATTTTGGCTCTCTTTTTCTTCTTTTGAAAATCCTCTGATTTTGAAATTGAGTGCCTTGGATTTCTCTTTGAGCTTTCTGGAGTTGATGGATTTGAACTTTGATTCTTTCCTCTAGATTTCTTGCTCAAGACTTTTTGGATTTTTTAAATAGTTTTCTCTCTATTTTCCGTCTCTTTTTTTTCAAATGAACGGGTTCCCCTTTTATAGATTCTTCTTAATCCAGGATTAGGTGAAAAACTAGCCATTATTTCTGTCCTTGGATTCCTCCTACACACAAAAAAAGTGTCCATTAGAGATTAGGTGAGAAAATATTACCGTTGGAGGCCGTTCTGACATTTTAAAAATTCGTTCCTGACAGGTTGGAGTTGGCTCCAACTTTTTAGGTGTCGGCTCCAAGTCGTGTATCCAAAAATAGAAAGTAAAAGTTCGTTGAGGAGTCGGCTCCGAAAAAGGTAAGTGTCGCTCGCTACGTGTCGGCTCGCTGCGTTCGGTGTCGGCTCTGAAAAATTGTAAGTGTCGGCTCTAGGGTAGTCCAAAAATATGCTTTCTGTTCCCGCATTGGAGTCGGCTCCAGACACAGTAAGTGTCAACTCCAAACTCTGGGTGTCAGCTCCAAACTGGGTGTCGGCTCCAGACCGTGACAAAAATCAGAAAAGCATTTGATTGGCCATGGGGTCGGCTCCAGACTTTCTAGGTGTCGACTTCAGGCTCTGAATTTTGAAACATACCTTTGGCATTTGATTCAAAACACGTTTCTTTATACCTTTTGATTAATCAAACATTTTTAAGCCCTGAAATCCTTGTTAAATTTATTAGTAACAAAATGAATATACTCATATCTTTTATTAATCATCAAAATCAATAATTGGGTCAACAATCTCTCCCTTTTTGATGATTATAAAAACATTGAGTATATGCATGAGTAAACAATTGGATTCTCAAATCAATTTTTTTAAATATTTAATCCTCACAGATAAGCTCCCCCTGAATGAGATAGCTCCCCCTATGAAGTTCAATTTAATAATTGTTCTTTCTTTTAACAGAAAATTTTAATGGTTGATACTACTTTTAATTATCTCTCCTTATGTGCAGTTAATTAGATACCAATAAATTAAGCTTAATTGAGCTTACTTGATCAAATGCATATATAAAAGCTAAATATTTCTCTCCTCTTTATTTGTCTCCCCTTTGTTTTTGTTTTACAGTCAATGCATATACGATTTACATAACTCTCCCTTTTTTGTAATCAACAAAAAGATCAAGAAGGGTTAAGTAAAATGATAAAATTAATAGATTTTTCAAGGTTCAAAAGATATTCATTAAGTATAAGATAAGTTCATTACAACAAAAGTCAAATATTACAAAATGAACTTCATTGTATCAAACATCAAACTATACTTCATTACATTGAAACTTCAAGATAAATCAAAGTAGACTAATTATCAAAGACACTTCATTACAAGATAATTAAAAATGAGTTCTAAGAAGTCTTTGCAATTCTTCTACAATCTTTCCATCCCTTCACTTTGAGTCCTAACAAATTCTTTTAATCTTCTGTCAACAAATGCACATGCAGTCATAATCTTGTCTTGAAGCTCAACATTGCATTTGGAGTATATTTCTGAGTCTCCACCAATATCCTTAAGCTCTTCAAATATGTTCTTGAGATCATTCTTTAAGGATTCAGCAGAGGACCAAGGGTAGACTCAATCAATCTAATGTGATCATCCAAAGAGTAAAGGGTTTCTTCAAATTCATAAATTGGCTATCAAACTCTGCCTTTATTTCTTCTTTTTGAGCAGCAAATAAGCTTTTGAGTTGCTCTAACTGAATGTCTAAAAATCCAACAGATGACATAGGTGGTACAGGAACTGGAGCAGAAGCAGGAGCAGGAGGTGGTGAAGATTGCTAGGCTTGGTGAAGGATGCCTCGCTGATGGACCAACCTCAGAGGGTGTAGAAGATCTAATCTCAGTGGCTCTCTCATCTAGATGACCCTTCCTCTCCCATTGACCATTAACTTTTACAAAGCCCATCCGGTGCATAGTAGCCAAGCTATAGTAATCAGTGTGTCTAAGGTTCTTTGAAGGCTCATTATCAAAAATTACAATACCTTGACTTCTAAATACCATAGTCAAAATCATACCATAGGGCAGTGAGGATCTCCTTTTGCCCCCAGCCTCAGCCATATAGAAAATCATCATCCCAGCAAGGTTAATAGGCTGACCTGTCAGAACACTATCCATAACAACAATGTCTCGCTCTGAGACATACTCAAATCGGCCAGTCTTAGGGAATAAAATCTACTGCAATATTGTAAAGTAATCTAAGCTCCAAGGCAACTGATTAGCCCTAATTTCTTCAAATTCAGATACTTCTCTTCCTAACATTCTTGATAATGCATCAGACCTCTCACTATGAATGTCAGCAACTAATCCAGTGACAGGGATGCTCAGAAGATGTCCTAAACTCTGAAAGGTAAGGTGAACTCTTTACCCTCTAACAGAACTGATAATCCCACCGTCTCCTCTTGATAAATTGAAATAGAATTCCTTAACAAGGGCCGGATAAGTGGGAACATCCAATGAGCAAACCTTGTCCCAGCCCAGCTCTTTGATTTGTCTTCCAATCAAAAATCCCTCGGACTCAAAGAAATCAAAATCAACCTTTCTACCCATAGTAATAACTCTCCCGGCTAAAGTGTCTACCTGTGGATGAGGGACCTGGATTATCCGAAGGAGTTGAGGAAGAATCATCGCTTAGATGGCTCGCGGATGGGACGCCGTGCCGTACTTCCCGGTGGTTATGGGAGCTCCAAGAACCGATCCTCTCCTTAGGAGCCATAAAATCATTGGGAGTGTTCGATTTGAGGAGAATTTGGCTTGGGGAGGTTTTGAGAGAGTTTGGAGAGAGTTTGGAAAGGGATTGGAAATGATAAAAATGATGGAGGTGTCGACTCTGCCCTAATAAAGTCAACTTGGGACTATAAGGTGTCGACTCCCGCAAAGTCGGGTGTCGACTCCAAGTCGCTAACACAGTTAGCGCTCGAATTGGAGTCGGCTCCACTTATACGGGTGTCGGCTCCAGGTCAAGGACCAAGAGCGACACAGAAGAGGTGTCGACTCCTCAAATTGAGGTGTCGACTCCACTGACAGTTTCAGAGAAAAATAGATGAGTTTCAAACATCCGAAACTTGTCAAAATAGGGTCAATAAATTTTTTAAAAAATCTTTGGAATATAAAGAGTCAAATTGCATAAATGACTAGATAAATTGTCCTTAAAATTATGAAAGGAATTTCAAGAAATAGAAATCTAGATAGTCATTCCTTAAGGGTTTCAAAATCATTCCAAAGGGTCACAAATCCCTAATTCACCTCTAAGATAACAAAATCTCTCTTCACTCAAAGGTTTTGTAAATATGTCAGCTAATTGTTCTTCAGTATTAACATAATCAAGACAAATTTCATTATTAGCTACATGTTCTCTTATAAAGTGATATCTAATTTCAATGTGTTTTGTTCTTGAATGTTGAATTGGATTTTTAGTTAAATTTATTGCACTTGTATTATCACATCTAATAGGAGTTTTATCAAGTGTTATGCCATAATCTTCAAGTTGTCGCTTAATCCAAAGGATTTGAGCACAGCAACTTCCAGCTGCAACATATTCTGCTTCAGCAGTTGATAATGCAACCGAATTTTGCTTTTTGCTAAACCAAGAGATTAAGTTACTTCCTAAGAATTGGCATGCACCACTTGTGCTTTTTCTATCTAATTTACATCCAGCATAATCAGAATCAGAATATGCAATCAGTTTAATGTTGAGTCTCTAGAATACCATAAACCTACATTTTTAGTTCCACTTAGATATCTTAAGATTCTTTTAACAGCAATTAAGTGTGATTCTTTAGGTTCAGATTGAAATCTAGCACATAAACAAATGCAAACATGATATCTGGTCTACTTGCTGTTAAGTAAAGAAGGATCCGATCATACCTCGATAATACTTTTGATCACTTTCTTACCTCTTCATCTTTGTCTAGCTTGCATGAAGGACTCATTGGTGTTCCAAGGGGTTTGATTGACTTCCATACCAAACTTCTTGAGAAGTTCTCTTGTGTATTTGGTTTGGTTGATGAAAATTCCCTCTTTGCTTTGTTTGATTTGGAGTCCAAGGAAGAAGTTGAGTTCTCCCATCATGCTCATCTCGAATTCTCCCTGCATTAACTTAGCAAATTCTTGACACAAGAGATTGTTAGTAGCACCAAACAATATCATCAACATATATTTGTACTACTAATAAATCTTTACTTTTCTTTTCAAAAATAGTGTTTTATCAACATTTCCTCTTGTAAAATCATTTTCAATTAGAAATTTACTTAATCTATCATACCAAGCTCTAGGTGCTTGTTTCAAACCATATAGTGCTTTGTGCAATTTAAAAACATGATTTGAAAATTCATGATCTTCAAAACCTGGTGGTTGTTCAACATAAACTTCTCATTTATAAATCCATTTAAAAATGCACTTTTAACATCCATTTGAAATAAATTGAATGCATATGACATGCAAATGCAAGTAATAATCTAATGCTTCTAATCTAGCTACAGGTGCAAAAGTTTCATCAAAATCAATTCCTTCTTCTTGATTATATCCTTTTGCAACTAATCTAGCTTTGTTTCTAATTACTATGCCATTTTCATCTAATTTATTTCTAAATACCCATTTTGATCCTATAACAGAATGATCTTTAGGTCTTCTACTAAGGGTCCAACATTATTTCTAGTAAATTGATTTAATTCTTCTTGCATAGCTAACATCCAATTATTATCTTTTTCAGCTTCTTCAATAGTTTTAGGTTCAATTTGAGATACAAATGCAAGATGATTATTGATATTTCTCATTGATGATCTAGTTCTTACTCCTTGAGATGGATCACCTATAATCAATTCCTTTGGATGACCATAGGCATATCTCCAATCTCTAGGAAGATCTACATCATTATGATTTGCATCAACAACATCAACACTAGGAGAATCATCATCTTTAGCTTCTTGTTCATGATCTGAAGATACATCTATATTAATTTTTCAAGATCTCTTTCAATATGTTTGTATCTTCCTCATCATCAATCTTTTCAGAACTTGATGCTAAAGATTCATCAAAAACTACATGAATAGATTCTTCTACAATTAAGTTTCTCTTGTTAAATACTCTATAGGCTTTACTAGATGTTGAATATCCTAAGAAAATGCCTTCATCAGATTTAGCATCAAATTTTCCTAGATTATCTTTACCATTATTATGAATGAAACATTTACAACCAAATGCATGAAAGTATTTTATGTTTGGTTTTCTATTGTTCCATAGTTCATAAGGTGTTTTCTTAATATTGGTCTAATTAAAGCTCTATTAAGATGTAACATGCTGTGTTTAACTTCCGCCCAAAAGTACTTTGGTAGGTTGCTTTCACATAGCATGGTACGGGCCATGTCTTCTAAAGTTCTATTTTTCTTTCTACAACTCCATTTTGTTGTGGTGTCCTAGGTGCTGAAAAATTATGATTAATGCCATTTTCAATGCAAAATTTTCAAATAAGTGATTTTCAAATTCAGTTCCATGATCACTTCTTAGAGACACTATGGTGTTTTTTTCTCATTTGTGACTTTCTTGAAGAATTTCAAAAATATTGAGAAAGTCTCATCTTTATGAGCTAAAAACATACCCAAGTGTATCTAGAATAATCATCTACAATCACAAGACCATATTTCTTTCCTCCTAGACTTGTGGTTCTAGTAGGTCCAAAAGATCCATGTGAAGTAGCTCAAGTGGCCTAGAAGTTGAAACAATATTTTTAGATTTGAAAGAACTTCTAGTTTGTTTTCCAAATTGACATGCATCACAATTTTGTTATTTTCAAAATCTAGTTTGGAAACCTTTTACTAAATCCATTTTAATTAATTTTGAAATTAGGTGTGTGCTTGCATGACCTAATCTACGATGCCACAACCAACCAATCTCATTCATATTAGCATTATCAGCAACTAAGCAATGATTACTAGTAGACAAATTGTCTAAATCAATCAAGTATACATTGCCATTTCTATTTCCAGTAAAAACAATGCTATTATCAATGGGATTAGAAACAGTGCAAATAGAAGCTTCAAATGATACTTTAAACCTTTATTACACAATTGACTAATACTAATTAGATTATGCTTTAAACCATTAACATATAAGTACATTTTCAATAATATGGAGGGAGTTATTTGAATTTTACCAAGGCCCATGATTTGGCCTTTGCCATTATCACCAAACGTAACAACTCCTCCTTTTTGCTTTCAAGGGTGATGAATTGATCTTTGTCACCCGTCATGTGTCTTGAGCAGCCACTATCAAGATACCACTTTTGCTTTGATCTTTTGGCCACAAGACACTCCTGCAAAATGATCAAGTCTTATATTTAGGTACCCAAGCTTTCTTGGGTCCTTCATGGTTAGTAGCAAAAAAATTGTTCCTTTCGGAACCCATATTTTCTTCCTTTAATTAATTTCTTGTTACTTTTCTTGTTTACATTCAAGGATTTGTGGCCTTTTTGTTACAATAATGACATAAAACTTTTTTTAGTTTTTTTCAAAAATTTTTGACAATTTTGTTTTATGTTAGGCCTATATCCTAATCCAGCTTATCAAAATAGCTTTTGATTCTCAATAATAAATTAAGTTTTTGAACTATATGTAAATTTATCAACAATTTTATATTTCAACTTCTTCTTTAAATCATTTTCATTGGAAATTGATCCTTTTTCTTTCAAATTCATTTTCTGATTTCAATTTTTCAACTTCATCATTTCTTTTTCTTCTTTAAGTTTAAATTATTTTTCTTTTATTTAAGTTTTCATTTTAAAAACTTTTTTTTTTTCAAATTTTAAAATCATCATAATTCATTAAAGCTTCAAAATTCATCAAATGTAAATTCATCGGGTTTCGGAACTTACCTCGTCGTCGTCGTTGGCCATAAAGCAAATGTTTGCAACTTCTTTTTGTTCTTCCTCGGAAGAGGATTCATTCGCTGTCACTCCATGTTGCAACATATGCCTTCTTCTTTTCTTGTAGGCTTTCTTCAATTGAGGACAATCATATCGAAATGCCCCGGTTTCTTACACTCATAACATATCAAGGGGTCTTTCTCTTTTTCCTTGTCCTTCTCTTTCTTTTTTCCTTCCATTTTTTTCCAAATTTTTCTTGTGGAAGGGTCTCCTTCTTTCATAAATTTTTTAAATTTTCTTGCAAGAGAGCAGTCTCTCATCATCATCACCATCACTGCTGCTCTCTCACTTCTGCAGCCTTGAGAGCAATTTTTTCTTCTTTTGACTTCCTCCTCTTGATGCTGCTTCATTGTCAATCATGGGTCATCAAGGATCCTAGAAGCTCCTCTAAGGGTAGTGCATTTAGGTCCTTTGGCTTCTTGGATTGCTGTCACTTTTGCTTCCCACGATCTTGGAAGTGACCTAAGAATTTTGCGAACAAGATCAGAATTAGTATAAATCTTACCAAGACTTTTCAAACCATTCACAATATCAGTGAATCTAGTGAACATGCATGTGATGGTTTCAGTTTGTTCCATGCTAAACAATTCATATTTATGAACCAAAATATTAATCTTTGATTCTTTTACTTGATTTGTTCCCTCATGGGTAACCTTCTAATCTATCCCAAATTTCTTTAGCGGAATTACAAGTAGAGATTCGATTAAATTCATTTGCATCTAAGAACAATATAAAACATTCATGGCTTTGGCATTAAGTTGAGCCATTCTTATCATTATCATTCCAATCCCTTTCGGGCTTTAGGAACAATAGTGCCATCTAATTGTGGGTGTGTAGGTCCATTAATATAACACCCCATAAGTCATAATCAAGTGCTTGAATGAATATCCTCATTCTAGCTTTCCAATAAGAATAATTAGCCATTAAACAAAGGAGGTCTATTAGTAGAATGACCTTCAAAAAGATGAACCACTTGAGTTGCCATTTGGATCTTTAGCTCTTGATCGTTAGATCAAATCAAATGAGCACTTGCTCTGATACCAATTGTTGGCCCAGATGGCAACCCAAGAGGGGGGGGTGAATTGGGTTCTTAAAAAATTTAACCTTTTAAAAAATTTAAAAAAGATTAAGTGCAGGATAAATATAACCACAAACAAGAGATAGAGAGAGAGACAAAGCACGGCAAACACAAGATTTTATAGTGGTTCGGTGTATCCAACACCTACGTCCACTCCCAAGACCACTTGGGTCCACACTATAATCTCTAGATTACAGCCGAGTTGTTTTACAAGCTCACAACTCAAACTTGTTGTTTCCGGGGATCACAACGAACCCAGCTGGTTTTGGGCTCACCAGCACAAAACCCAAACACAAGCTAATCTAGCTTGACCCGAGGTATACTACCTCCACTAATTCAATCCCCTGATTGAACTAGCAAAACAAATAAGAATAGTTTACAATAACAAACAGCTCCTCAAATGAGCAAATATTCAAATAAATAAACAAGGTTTAGAAAAGCCTGATTTGAAGATTGATTTGAGCTTTTCTTCTTTTCCTCTTCTCCTTTGAGATGTTGAATCAGCCCTCAGCTTGGATTCTTCACAAAGATTTGCAGATGAGAAGTTGGAAAACAGGGATTTTGGCTTCTTTTTCTTCTTTGAAAATCCTCTGATTTTGAAATTGAATGCCTTGGATTTCTCTTTGAGCTTTCTTGGAGTGATGGATTTGAACTTTGATTCTTTCCTCTTGATTTCTTGCTCAAGACTTTTCGGATTTTTCAAATTTTTCTCTCTATTTTCCGTCTCTCTTTTTTTTCAAACGAATTTCCCCTTTTATAGATTCTTTTAATCCAGGATTTGAAAAACTAGCCATTGGATTGTCCTTGAATTCCTCCTACACACAAAAAAAGCCGTTAGAGATTAGGTGAGAAAATATTACCGTTGGAGCCGTTCTGACATTTTAAAATCCATTCCTGACAGGTTGGAGTCGGCTCCAACTTTTCAGGTGTCGGCTCCAAGTCGTGTATCCAAAAATAGAAAGTAAAAGTTCGTTGAGGAGTCGGCTCCGAAAAAGGTAAGTGTCGGCTCGCTGCGTTCAGGTGTCGGCTCCAGAAAACTGTAAGTGTCGGCTCCAGGGTAGTCCAAAAACATGCTTTCTATTCCCATATTGGAGTCGGCTCCAGACACTGTAAGTGTCGACTCCGAAACTCTGGGTGTCGGCTCCGAAACTGGGTGTCGGCTCCAAACCATCAAAAATCAGAAAAGCATTTGATCGGCCATGGGGTCGGCTCCAGACTTTCTAGGTGTCGACTCCAGGCTCTGAATTTTGAAACTACCTTTGGCATTTGATTCAAAACACGTTTCTTTATACCTTTTGATTAATCAAACATTTTTAAGCCCTGAAACACTTGTTAAATTTATTAGTAACAAAATGAATATACTCATATCTTTTATTAATCATCAAAATCAATAATTGGGTCAACAGCAGTGATTTCTATGTGGATTCAACACAGATGGGCAGCGATCTTTCCACCTATAAAAAGGAGGCATCGGTCACCAGTGAAAAAAATCAGCGAGCACTTAGCATGCAGTCTCGATCATCCACCTTGAGTGAGGTTGGTAGACGGCTTGACCAGTAAAGATCAAGGTCATGCGAGGTCTAAGCCAGGCAGACTTGGACGTGGACGAGACTAGGCCGGTACGCACAAGAGGTGCGCAGGTGCGAGGTGCCAAGTTCAATTTCGTGTTTTTGAGTGAGGTTGGGGAGGGCACATTGTGAGCTCTTTGTAAGAGATAGAGAGGAGTGTGTATGTGGCCTACGGGCAATCTCATTGTATTCAAAGTTGCTTAGTGGAAATTCCTTGGTTGGAAAGGCTTTGCTTTTTGTATATCATTGTGTTTGTGGGACTTGACTTGGGGTTTTATTTTATTATTGTGGGGTCTAGGATAGTTAGGAGAGGGACCTTCTAACGCCATCACCGGTAGATGCAAAGACCTAGTGGCCATAGGAAGCGCTTGCACGTGCCAATTGAGAGCCCAGTGATAGTTGTATCAGAGCCCAATTGAAGCAAGTTCTAAGCACAAGACATGGTGGCAGTTGGCGAATGTGTGACCCATTTGGAGGGTATTGTGGGAGATCTAGGAGATGGATCAACCATGTAGTTGTATGCACGTAGTTGAGCCTACAGTTGACCGAGTTGCGAACTTCATACAATTAGCTGTTGGAGGCGCACGAGGGGCTGATTCGTGACCTCAGTATCGAAATTTGTAACAATAATCATATCTGGCCATGGAGGAGAGATTGGAGTTTCGGATCCATGCTTTGAAGGAGGAGTTGATCCGACAAAGATAGGAGGCGTGGAGTCCAGTCAACATGGTTGGTGCTTCGGCAAAGGAAGCTAAGGTTCGGGAGCCTAAGGCCTTCGGCGGAGTCAGGAGCACGACGGAGGTTAAGAACTTCATATGAGATATGGAAGTCTACTTCCATGCGATGAAGATCCCAGTAGCTGATCAGGTGGATCGGGCCTCGACATATTTGGAGGGCAACGCCAAGCTTTGGTGGAGGATCAGGACAGCCAAGGATGACCGTGCGGGGCGTCCCAGGATTGAGGTATAGGAGATCTTCAAGAGGGAGCTGAAGGGTCAGTTCCTATCGAGTAATTCGGGTTGGGTTGCTTAGGAGAACCTGCGGAAGCTGCAGCAGACATGAAGCATCCGGGAGTACGTGGCGCAGTTCAACACGCTACTTTTGGAAGTGTCCAATATGTCGGAGGAGGATAAGCTCTTTAACTTTCTTGTGGGCCTATAGGGGTGGGCACAGGCTGAGCTTCGCAGGAAGGAGGTGAGGAATATTCCTTCAGCCTTCGCAGCAGCATAGGCGCTGGTGGACTTTCGTAGCAGTATGACTTCGGGTAGCGATGGCCAGAGCAAGGGCAAGCACAAGAGTGCGTCACCACCACAGGGTTGAACGGGCAAGGAAAAAGGCGTGCCAGCACATGCAGTAGCAAAACCGAAGGGACAGGCGAGATTCATTAGGCACTACATATGTGGAGGGCCGCATCTAGCACAGGAGTGTCCAAAGAAGGCGACGATAGTAGCTACCATTACCACCAAGAAGATAGGGCATCCGAGAGTTCGGAGGAGGAGCCAGTAGCGAGGATGGCCCCACTATAGTCCATTAACACTTTGGCCGTGATGAAGCAACGCCAAGGTTTGATGTACGTGAGGGTTTGGGTCAACGGGAGCATAGTGCGGGCCTTGGTTGACACCGAAGCAACGCACAATTTTGTGAGCCAAGGAGCGGCCCATAAATTGGGCATATCCGCTCTTTCCAAGCATTGTCGGGTGAAAACTGTAAACTCCAAGAAGATGGAGTCTTTTGGCTAAGCAGAGGCCACATTGGAGGTGGGCTCATGGCGAGGGTGTTGCAGCATGACGGTCCTGCCACTCGACGACTTCGACATGGTGCTGGGCATGGATTTCCTCGTCGATGCCAAGGTTGAGATCATGCCTCATCAAGGGGGCATCCTGATCTAGAGGAGTAGACGACCTTGCTTGGTTCCAGTGGAGGGGCAAGGCAGGACAATGAGGGGCTAGGGCGGAGTGCCCCACCACCAGACTTGAGGTTGTGCAGTGACCTTACGCCTAGGTGGCGGCATGCGCAGGCACTGGGTGGCGCATGCGCAGTAAACTTAGGCATGGCAACCTGCGGCAGGAGGCAGCAGGCGGGATGGCTCGGCTAAAGGGATATCCGACCGGGAAGGCATCAGGGGTTGCACGTAGCAGGTGGCCGTGTTGGGACCCGGAAGACTTTAGCCAGGAGGGCCAAGGTGTGCAGCGACGAGGTGCATCAGGAGGGCACACGGCACGGCAGTATCGAGCCCCTGCATGGCTCGACGAGGGCATCAAGATTTCAATGGGGGAGGATTGTTATGGCTCGGCCTAAGTGGACGTGCGGCCTAGCCGGGCACGTGAGTGCATGAGCACGCGGCCCAAACGGGGTGCACCAAACGCGCGCCCAAGTGCACGGACACGCGTCTAGGCTGGCGCGCGGCCAGTCTGGCAGTGCCCAGGCGGTTAACTCAACTGGCAGATGCCGTATTCTTTTGGAAGTTCTTCTTGGGTAGTGCTTTGGAGACTTTTAACCATCCGTTCAAGCCATCCAACGGCCAAGGAAGAAGCATACTTGGAGGCTCACGTAAAGGGACTCTAAGGGCGGTGATTTCTACGTGGATTCAACATGGATGGGCAGCGATCTTTCCACCTATAAAAAGGAGGCACCAATCACCATTGGAAAAATCAGCGAGCACTTAGCATGCAGTCTTGATCATCCACCTTAAGTGAGGTTGGTAAATGGCTTGATCAGTGAAGATCAAGGTCGTGTGGAGGTCTAGGCCAGGCTGGTTTGGACACGGACGAGACTAGGTCGGTACACACAAGAAGTGCGCGGGTGCGAGGCGCCAATGTCAGTTTCGTGTTTTTGAGTGAGGTTGGGGTAGGCACATTATGAGCTCTTTGTAAGGGACAGAGAGGAGTGTGTGTAGCCTATAGACAACCTCATTGTATCCAAAGTTGTTTAATGAAAGTTCTTTAGCTAAGAAGGCTTTGCTTTCTATATGTCGTTGTGTTTGTGGAACTTGACTTGGAGTTTTATTTTATTACTGTAGGGTTTAGGCTGGTTAGAAGAGGGACCTTTTAACATCATCACCACTAGATGTAAGAATTTAGTGATCATAGAGAGTGCTTGCACATACTGACTAAAAGCTCGATGACAATTGCATTGGGCACGAAGCCTGTTGGTGGGACCGCACCAAACCGTGGATCCGTATACGTTTCGGCTCTGGTGGGCTTATGAGAGCCCAAAAGGGAAAGACGACTTTCCAAAGAGGGGATTATTGGAGTCGTTTTTTAAACCGGCGCCTTTTGGCACCAGTTTTAGAAAAAAGGCGTGGGAACCAACCTTATTGCAAAAGGGGGTTAAAGCGGAAAACGTCACTTCAAATGACATTTTTCACTTCCACCTCCTTACCCTCGCTACGCCACATCAGCGAAAATCTTTTCCTGACATGAAAGAAGGACGATAAGAAATCACCACTTAAAGTGGCGATTTCAGAACAGAAATTGCCACTTTCATGAGACTGAAATCGCCACTTGGAGTGGCGATTTCGCAAATCACTTATATCTCCTATGCGGAAAAAAAAAGAACGAGAGAGTAATTAATAGAGAAGAAGAGATGAAAACTTACAGTTTCAAATCAAGTAGAAGAGTAATTAAATAATATATTTTTATTTATTTTATTATTATTTTGAATTAAATATTATCTATATAGTTTCAAATCGAGGAGAGAAATGATACGGTTCACGAAGCGTTGGGAAACTTGGAACGTGATCCCTTCATGGCATACGTAGAGAGAGGTCAATTAATAAAAGTGATAAAAGAGTGATTTGAAATTCAAAGATTTGAAACTATATAGATATTACTTAATTCAAAAAAAGAATACATATTATTCTAATTTCATTTTGGTTTATGTTTCTATTTTAAAAATTATTTACTTTTAGAAATTATTTCATTTATTTTTAATCTATAGTTTCAAATCTTTGAATTTGATTTGAAATTTAAAAATAATCAATACATATATTTTTTTATCTAATTTTTAATTTAGAATAATATTTCTAAATTTTAAATTTAATAATATGAATTAAATAATATATTTTTATTATCTTATTGTTATTTTGAATTAAATAATAACTATAGTTTTAAATCAAGAAGGAGAGAAATGGTACGGTTCACGAAGCGTTACGTAGAGCCAGGTCAATTAATTAAAGGTGATAAAAGAGAAATTCAAAATTCAAAATTTGAAACTATATATATATATATATATATATATATATATATATATAATTTAAAATAATAATAAGATAAATAAAAATCTTATTGTTATTTTGAATTAAATAATATCTATACAGTTTCAAATCTTTGAATTTCAAATCACTTTTTTATCACTTTTAATTAATTGATCTGTCTCTACGTATGCCATAAAGGGATCACGTTCCAAGTTTCGGAACGCTTCATGAACGTACCATTTCTCTTCTTGATTTGAAACTATATATATATTATTTAATTTAAAATAATAATAAAATAAATAAAAATATTATTTAATTACTCTCTTACTTGATTTGAAACCGTAAGTTTTCTCTCTTCTTATTAATTACTCTCTATCTTTGTTTTTTTTTTGCATAGGAAATATAATGATTTGCGAAATTTCACTTGGAGTCGATTTCTACTTTAAGTGGTGATTTCAGTCTCATAAATTGACACTTGAAGTGGCAATTTTCTCGTCAAGTGATGATTTCTTATCCTCTCTTTATGTCAGTGAAAGATTTTTGCTGATAGCGAAGTGAGAAAGTGAAAGTAAAAATGTCATTTAAAGTGACCTTTTTTTTTTAACTTTTTTTTTTTTTTTTTTTTGACATCGGTTTAAAAAACGAACCGTGCGCGGAACCTTTCCTTCTTAATAGACCCGGGTACGCCCGATCGGTATGGTAACCAGGCGCATCAACGGCTGCACATTTGGGAGGCTAACAGTATGAAGGATGATGATCCGTCCGCTTCTACCAATCACGTGGTAGTCCAAATGTACCCAAGAATCGCTCCCGAAAGCGGAGTAAGTACGTCTGGGAACGGGGACGCCGACGCTGACATGGCAGGCTCGGAGTTGACGCTCAGCGGTTCACGTTCCAGTTGGACGGCCGATGCCAAGGAGAATAAAGCCGGTACGCCCTCTCTTTATTTCTCGTTCTCTCTCTTCAGCTCTCAGTTATCTCTTTTCGCTCTCTCTAATCTCTACAGAGCTTTGCTCAATCGCTTCGCACTGTGCATTTAACCTCTTGTTTTTTCTTAGTTCACTTTCTCCTCCCGCTTGTCCTAGATTTCATCGTCCCTCGCTTCCCTGATACAAGAATCGTAAGGCCTCGTCTTCGCCCCTTCACTCAATGCCGTCGCTGATCTGTTCTTTTTGCTCGTCTCTTTCTAAGAAAACTTTGGGTTCTCTTTTTTCTTCACTTTTTGCCCGTTTTCATGGATTTTTACGGAATGCGGGACGCGCCGTTCTTCTTTTTCTTTATCTTTCGTAAGAATCGGGAGAATGTAATATTCGTGGAATCTTTCTTGATTTCTTTGTTTCTTCAAAAAAAAACATAGTATATGCTTGGCTATAGTTTTGATGTCTGGCTGTTTATCTTTTGTCTGTGCTTTCCTTTTCATTCTTTTTTTCTGTTTAGTTAAATTTTTTCCCCTCTCTCTCCGTTCGGCATCATCAATTTTTCTTTTTCAAATGCAGTGGATTTTTTTTTTTTGAATGTAGACCCGTTATTTCTCTCTTTTTCTTTAAATCCTCCCTGTATTTTTCCCCCAAAAATTTGGAAACTAGATGAACTTTGTTTTTTTTTTTTTCCCCTTCGTTTTAAATATCTGATATGAAGCAGATATTTTTTTTAGTGTTTTTGGGCGTCCAGTGATGTCGAAGTCAGGTGCTCTGGATCTTGCTTCTGGTGTGGGAGGGAAGATCGAGAAGAAGGACGTTAAATCGGCAGTGGAGCAGTATATTTCTCACCCTGAGCTCTGTTTTTCGTCTACTATATCTGTCTTTTTATACATAGATATTCATGAGCGTGAATTGATTCAGGCGAGAGTAGTAATGTGATCACACTGGGGAAGTGAAGATAAATTTTAATTGATGAAACTATAAGAAAATTTTAAAGAATTTACATGCATCATGTTTCCACACATCAAGATTTTAAAGAATTTAGCTTTGTTGATCTTCGCTAACAATGGATTAGAGATCTAATGTTTGTCAACAGCTGCAGCATTGAGGATAAATGATGAGCATAGATGGCAGTTTTTTTTTTTTTTTTGGCTCATTGGACCATTGCCTTTCATCAAGACCGAATAACATTCCTTATAGCCTGCTGCTGCAAAAGTTTTTACTCTTTCTAATAAATTAAATATTGTCTTCAAGTAATGGTCTGCTGAAATTTCTGGGGTTTTTGCCATTTCTTTAATAGATCCTTGGAATGAAACTCTCTAATCGAAATTTGCCAGGGTTCCTTTAAATTTTCCTGCATGGCATGGAGGCCTCTTTTTTTTCTTTTTATTTTAAATGTGATCTATGGTACAATGGAACTTCTCTTTAGTTGTTCTTAAGGGCCACTCGTAACTTTTGTGGATAATAGATTGAGGTAATGGCCCTACTATTTTGCATAACATTTGTCCATATAGAATGTTCCAGTTAGTGTTTCCTCTTTGTTGCACTTTCGGGCATATTGCTTTATGGTAGCCAGAAACTTCTCATGAAACATCAGGCCCAAGTTTGCTTGCTTTTGGACTGATAAGACGGATGTAATTGGATAAGAAACGCAAGTAAAACTCAAATTCTTCTTGCCTTGCATGTGTCCTAGTGGTGTGTATGCAGTCCTCAACTTGACAAAGAGGGTCTGCTAAGTCACCATGTTTTGTTTGATTCGACACTAAGAATCTTCAAAAGATATAAAAAATAACCTTGTAAATGTCATCGCTGATTTGACAATCCACACATAAATTATTGTGAGCAAAATATGGCTCATTGAAGTTTCTTTCTGGACTTTACAGCATTTTGTTCACAAAGTTGTTCCTTTTGAGCACAATTATCTATGAATTGATGTTTGATTTTGTTTCCTAAACTGTGTTTAATTTTCCATTTCTCTAGGTATGAAAAATATCATGTCAATTTTGGAGGGGATGAGGAAACAAGAAAAGCCAACTACAGTGACATGGTAAGACAACTTTTTTATTTATTCTTTAATTACTTGTTGGATTTAACTCCAATGAAAAGGAAAGGAAATTTCATTTTATCATATATATCAAACGCATTCCTAGTGTGGATATTTGAAAATACAATCTCATGGCAGTGAATGACTTCTATTTGAGGAATTACCATATCATAGGAGTGCTGGCTTGCTGGCCTAAGTTGTGCGGGCGGGCAGTTCTACGAAGAGCTGGCTAAAATGGAACGAAGATGGTTACCTTAGGGGCATTTAGGCTTATAGGATCAACGATTGAAATGATGATGCAGAAGATTATGTTGTTCAGTGGAAGGGTACTTATGCAAGAAATAAGATCAGATTCTGCAGGGGAACAGAGATCCAATTCCTGATCTGATGCAAGAAATAAAAGATGGACGAAGGAATAGCATTGAAAGCTGGTTTTCACGGTTAAATCTGAGGTGGCGATGACTAATGGAATTGACAGCAACTAGCTTTATGGCTGCTGTCCAGAAAATAAGTCAAATCTGAAATCAAATCTATTGTCACAATAATTATGAAAGAAGAATAAAGGAAAGAACAAGGATAAAGGAGAGAATATGGAAAGAAGGAGAATGCAGATGGCGAAGAAGTAAATAAAAATTTATTATTTCTTATAATAATTTCTAAAAATTTATGACACCGACTTGACCTCATTCCAAGAAGACAAAGAATGCCTAACCTGAGACGTCGTCAAACTAAGATTTTTCTAGCTATTCTACTTAAAGTTGGACACTTCTCTAGCTATTCTACTTAGAGTTGGACACTTTGCCTTATTGCATGGATTTGCTCTACAGGTTGTTGATGATTGTTGATGATGGAAATAACACAAATCAAAGTGTCCTAAACCAACTACAACTCTTAAAATGTCAAGTTAAATTACAAATGTCTTCTAGCAATTCCACTTTAAATATGGCTCATAATCTGTCCTATATCAGAGATTGTTAATGGCTGTTTATGCTGGAAATGGACTGGATCTCAAAAGTAACCAGCTATGACTCTTTCAACAGCTTGAATTAAAAAAAATGAAATTACAGAAAAAACTAAAGTAAAAGCCTATAAATTTTCCATAAAGGCATCTTGATGAATTATAATTGTCTTGTTTCTGATGCCAGATATTAGTGAGCCTAGCAGCTAAGTGCTCTGGTAATTAAAGACTAAATATCCTGAAGTCATTTTTCCTGTATGAAATTCAATTTACCTTCATTTTTTAATGAATGAATGCATGCGCTATCAAGTTCTTTGTGTTGTTGCAATGGCAGGTGTAGTCTGCAACATCCTAGGTTGCCAGACCTATTTTGCATCTAATCTAATTGTTCTTTACTTTGAGAACCAATAATAATAGATTTGGCTATAGAAGCAGGTTCGCTATCTTTTGTAATTGTCTTGAAAGATATTTTTATGCACCCCAAGGCTGGATTGAAGCAATATTTATCTAATGAAACAGAATTAGGCATTGCTTGCATAACATATATTTTCTTCTTATCCTATTCTTTTTATCTGATTTTTCATTTTTTTAATTTATTTTTTAAAACCTTGCACGTGCCGTGCACACATTAGGCAAATTCTTCCAGAAAATGCTTACCTGACTACACTGAACCAGTTAATTTGAGCTGTGGAACTGGCCTGTGCAATGAACCAGCATCATCTAAATTTGCAATGGAGCATACCATGAACGATCAATTTTGATTTGATTCTGATTTACCTTATTGGCATAGCATGGTACCTTTTTGCAATGTGGTGAACTAAAAATCTGCCTTTTTTGTTCTCTTCTGAATATGACTCCTTTGCTTCTACATCTGTGAGGCTTTGGTTTTTACTGCCATTAATGGGCATGCTAATCACCTGGGTCTGCAACTTAGCTGGCTTGGCTGTACAGGTTTTTAAGCACGCGCATTTTATATGTACTCAAACCTCAACCCATTTACTCAATAAATTTGGCTAAAACCAGTTTGTTTTGAATTTTATATGCTTGGTCCTATGATTTCAACCTTTTTATTTTTGGTTCTAGTTGATGTTGGTTACATTGATTTTGAATTGGTTCCAGTTTTGCCACACCAAGGCATGAGTCGGTTGGTGAGTTGGATCTGAATCCAGCACCGAATGCAACACAAGGGTCTGGATTAGAGGTCTTAGTTAAATATGTAGACCGTCAATTTCGAGACTTTTGTAGGTCTAGCTGGCCCACCTGAAAATCCATGTAATTAAGCACACAAAATAATAGGCTGTAAATTGAGACTTTGTGACTATGACTGTTTTCTTAAAAGTACAATATCTGAAGAAATTGAGTCTTTTTTTTTGAGGGACTGAAGAAATTGAGTCTTGTCTAGTTGAGAAAGTGATAATGAAAATGGGTTTAGGGGGATGGAGCTACAAAATTGTGCCATTTTATATAATCTTGTCTATAATACATAAGAAATAGACTATATAAATAATGCATGTATATTTTTTATACTAGTGAAAGAGCCACAATCATGAAGCTTGTGGCAATGAAAATATAATCATAGTTGGATACAATGAAAATGAGGAGGTGAACTGGAGATTTTCCGATGTGCTGATCTAGCATAAACAATGTATACTTCACAAAAATACTGTCAAACCACTGACATTTAGCATTTAATTGTTTTTTCCATTATATGGGATTTTCCTAGAACTTGTGTAAGCAGAAAAATCAAGATCATAAGATGGCAAGTGCCTATAATGTATTTTCAATGATTGGAAATCTGAATATGTATATGCATACATATTATTTGGATTCTTTTACTTGCAAATCTTGGTATGTTGTAGTTTTTATTTGTACTCTATTGTTAATTAGACAGACTTTTCATGTCATGTTGAGGACAAATATTGTATGATTGTTGAGCATACCTTGGGTTATCTCTTGGATCTTTGCTGATGAAGCCAAAGATAATTGTGATTAGACATCAGCTTTAGGTGACAGTTCTGAGATTAGGGTAAGTTTGGTCAATAAAAATGCACAACTGTATTTCTTCTAGTTGATTATCCAAACAAGGCTTTTTCATTGTTGAATTTAGTTCATTTTGAAGCCAAACTTATTTTCTCTAGTTTTACTGACACAGATAAATTGTAATGGTTATTGAAATTTGGTCAAGACTTATGCAGTTCTTTCTTATTTAGAACCAAAAAGGTTTGAATTGTTAGCGAAGTATACATTGGTGAGGTGATGCTTATTTGTCTCGTGAAAGAATTTGAATTATAATCCAGGATTTTTTTAAATATAATTAAAGATTTCAAAATATCATAAACTGTAAAGTAAACTTGTTTTCTACATTTTTGATTAATTGTGACTTGAAACCCAGCTTGAAACTGTTGATGTGGCTTTGACCATACCTTTGCAAAATGTAAGTAAACACTTTTGGTATTTATTTGATGTATTTCAGGTAAACAAGTACTACGATCTTGCAACAAGCTTTTATGAATTTGGCTGGGGAGAGTCCTTTCACTTTGCTCCCAGGTTAGCACTAATTTAATTGCTGACATTAAGTTTATTCATCTTTGCTACATTTCTGGATCGTTTCTTGATAATTGCATGGTAGTAATTATTTACTATAATAATGTTTATGAAGATGGAAAGGAGAATCATTGCAAGAAAGCATCAAGCGGCACGAGCACTTTCTTGCCCTGCAACTAGGCTTGAAAGGGGCAATGAAGGTTTTAGTCGTCTTTCCTTCCATGACTTACATGACAACTCTTAGTAGGCAAGATGATTTGTAGGTAATCTATGCTTCTATATTTGTAAATGCAGGTGTTGGATGTGGGTTGTGGAATCGGTGGACCACTACGGGAAATCGCTAGATTTAGGTAAACATATTTCCTCAACTTTGTTCCTGCAAGTTTTTTTTTTTTTTCTCTACTCCATTATAAAGTTAAACTGGATGATTCTGTTGCATAGTTATCATGTCATATTTGAGAGAAGTAATTATGAATCATAACAAAATTAGAATGGTAAATTCTATCAGAAATCTGTTATTAGACATGCTTGGGCAAGGATAGCATAACACGGCGGTGGGTTACTTGCCTCACATTTTTCAGGAGGTAAGATGGTGCATGTTATTTGCAAGTGTTACAGTAGTTGCTGACAGGACGAGGTTAGGGTTATATACTAGAAATAAATAACATCAGATGCAATTTTTGTTAAAAAAATACTGGATATGATGCTCAAATGAAATTGAAGGCTAAATTGGCTTAATCTGACCATTTTTATTGATCTATTATTAGAATGATTCAACGGGAGTTATATATTAGAAAAGGTGGATAATTTGAGAGGTCCTCCTGAGTTATGATGTGATCATTAATCATTCTGGACAAATGGTCTTTGTTATTTGCTATATATTCGATCTAATTTTGGACCTCATGAAGGGAACTCTGCAATAATTTATGGTTCATAAAGCTGGCCAATGGAGAAGTTTAATGTATACCAAAGGAATGCTGCAGAGAAGATCGTGGTGAAGTCTAGAAGGATCAGGGCTCCAAATTGCATTGGAAGTGTCGGGAAAGAGGAAACACCTAAAGTAACATTATTGGAAGTTGTGAGAATAGCCTGAAAGTTGGTGCTGATGGAAAACATGGTCCATGAAAATGGTAGAGGAGGATTGAAGCCGGCTCCAAGTTTTTTGGTTAAAAACCTAGATGTTAAAGTGACATTTGCATGTTACAATGCACAATGTTGAGCAGAACATTTTTGTGCAACTAGCAGGGATAACATGTATGATTTTTTTTTAATGAGTTAATTGGTTTAGAAAGAGCTCTTTCTTATGCATGATCTGTAAATAAGCAAGATTTTATGCACACACCCTTACCTGCTTCTACCATATTCTATTTGTGTGACAGAATAATACTTTTATTTTATTATAGTATATTGTTTTATAATATTGAACAAGATTGCATTTGGAGGATTTATCATCTCTCAATGTCTTTCATCTATGCTTTTCTGTGTGAATAATATTTAAATCATGTGAGATCTTTTCTTGTTTCTAGAACTTTATGGTTTTGTAGCATATCTGTACAACTCTCAACACAACTCATTTAAGCCTTTTCTCAACTACATAGGGTTGGCTACAAGAATCTGCTTCCTCTACTCTGCTCTATTCAAGACTAAGTCGATACTCAAATTACAAATAGTTATATCTTTCTTAATTATTTATGTCCATGTTAGTTTAGGTTTACCTCTACCTTTATCAATACTATGGACTATTAAAAGATCACTCTTTCTAACTAGAGAAGGCTGGTCCCAAGTCTGAGTAAAGAAAGAGGGTTGCATTAGGTAGCTGACAGCCAGCATAAAACTCCGTCAGATCCCCTAAAACATGTTTTGTGGTAGATCCCCTAATAATATTCAGTTTGTTTCAGATCTATATTTTGTATGGTAGATCATATGATTGGACATAAAAACACCTAGTCACAATTTCTGAAATCATGGATAACTTTCTTTTCTAGCACAGTTGTTTTCCTAGAGCTGTTGGTTTAAGCCTGATGCTCTATCATTCATGCCAAGGCAAGAGAAAATGATTAATTACCAAAAAAGGTTTCTCTCTTTGCTCCTGTACTGTTATCTTTATCTCTACTTTTTCCCACTCAAAATATTTGAAGTCATGATTACATGAAGACATCTTGCCATTAATATTAAGATTCAGTCATGTACATGGACATTATAAAGAAATTCTGTGCTAAGCCTAAGATCATGTAACTTAGCAATCAATAATAAAAATGAGTTTACTTTATATATAACCTTTTTTCTTTTATTCTGTAGAAAACTGGTGAAGGTTTTTTATGGTTGTACTAGACTAGGAGATATTGAAGAGAGCAGCTAGGATAACTTTTCATATTGAACTATTGCAGTTTGACATCCATCACCGGGTTAAACAACAATGAGTACCAGATATCAAGAGGCAAGGTTGTTACATTTTTTCCTAAAATCTTTCAATATCTACTTGTCTTTCTTAATATCAAAATGCATTTGTTACTTGATAGTCAATTTTTCATTCCACAGGAGCTAAACCAGCTAGCAGGGTTGAGTGAGTCTTGCAACTTTGTCAAGGTGCATTTAGTTCCTCTTATTTCTATTTTTTTTTTCTCCATCACTGTTTTCTATTTATTGAATTGTGTTCTGTTATGCGTCTGTTTTTGCATAAATTTTTGCTATTTTCGAATTTAGAGGTATAATTTAGATGTCTTAACCTCTGCTATTAGAGGTGTAATTTAGAGGCATGTTGTATCCGTGGTTAATATTTATGATAATCCTCATGTCCTCCATTATCTTTGTTGCCTATCATGTATGCAGGCTGACTTCATGAAGATGCCATTCTCTGATAATACTTTTGATGCGATATATGCTATTGAGGCAACGTGTCATGCACCAGATGTGGTATATTCCATTTCAAATGCTTGCAAAGACATTTCCAATAGCTTACAGCTTGGCTTTTATATTCTGATTGTATCACACCTTTAAATATTTATAATGCCTTTGTGGTTGTTACAGCTTGGCTGTTACAAGGAGATTTATAGAGTACTGAAGCCTGGCCAGTGTTTTGCGGCCTATGAGTGGTGCATGACTGATCACTTTGATCCCAAGAATGGAAGTCATCAGAAAACCAAGGCTGAAATCGAGCTTGGCAATGGTCTCCCAGACATAAGAACAACAAACCAATGCCTTGAAGCATTAAAGCTTGCAGGATTTGAGGTAAAAGGCCATCCAGAATGTCTTGATCCCTTATCCTTTATTCGCCATATTGGTCCTTGATGTCATTGGTCCTTAAAGATACGCTAGCTTTGTAGTATGTAATTGCTTTCTTGTAGGTCATGTGGGAGAAGGATCTAGCATCTGATTCTCCTGTGCCATGGTATTTGCCCTTGGATACGAGTCATTTCTCCATAACTAGCTTTCGGTTGACTGCCTTTGGACGTTTCATTACAAGAACTATGGTATATGAAATCATCTCTGCTTTCATGTCTCTGTTCTTTTTTTTTTTCTATTTCCTAGTCATTAAAACCTGTTCCTTTTGCAACTTTGGTTTTGTAGGTTAAGTCGCTAGAGTTTGTGGGCCTGGCTCCAGCAGGAAGTGAGAGAGTCTCATCATTCTTGGAAAAGGCTGCTGAAGGGCTTGTGGAAGGTGGAAAGTGAGTACATTTTTTCGTGTTCACTCACCATATATAGTTTCTGGATGCACTCCCAATCTTCCTGTAGATTAATGTTTGCCCATTTAAATCAGTTTCATGTGAGATAATATAACTGATTGATGCGATGCAGGATAGAGATTTTCACCCCAATGTATTTCTTCCTTGCTCGGAAGCCCCTTTCAGAATCTTGAGGAACGAAATTTGTCGGCTCTGGTTTCAGCTTGATGACAGGCGTACTGCCCTTGATTATTATCAATATGTTTCATTTTTTTTTATTTGTTCGATTGTTGGTTAATATTATGACAGCTTGCTCCCTGCAGAAATATCTGATTCTACCCGTGTGGTGCAGTTGGTTAAGAACGAAATTCCCGAAGCTTACGATGATAAAAATAAAATCCCCGAGCATGGACTTTATATTTTTGTTTTTTGTTTATTGCTTATTGCTTTTGTTTGCTAGTTGGTTGTCCACCAAGGAATATGTTAATGTGTCTGGCTATCATAGAATGTAAGACAAGTCATGGCAAGCTCTGTCATAGATGATCAGAAAACTTACTGACGACAGTGTATTTTATTAGAAGGTCCTCTTCATGCGCAACCCTAATGAAATTTGAATGTGAAAGAAGGCTACAGATTCTTTTTGAAACGTACAAGAGTGAGGTTCAGGTTGGGTCACGCACGGGTTTTGAATACGGTTTGAACAGCAGTCCAGATCATACTAAACATTTTTATTTCTTGTTAGAGGAATCACGCGATTCACCAAGTCAGTTTCTCTATTATTTTTCCTGCTATTGTATTTCTAGCAAAGTACACGTGTATTGCACCGTAAAAGAAAATATGTATGAATTAGATAAAAAGCACAGGTAAAAAAGACTTGGCATAAAATGGCTGATATAAGCAGATAAGCCGGGCCCATATTAGGACTATAGTTGATCCTCAAAAGCCAAAGGATGCCCTACCGACTTCTATCTCGGCATCTTTGTCCAAATCTTGCCAAATCGAGCTTTGCCAATTGAACCTCAATTGATTGACATTTAGCTTTAGTCTTGCTCCTAAGCTAGAGCGATTGAACCTCAATAGTCAGAAGCTACCCGATTGACCCTCCTCTTTAACTGACCATCGGTTTGCATTGAATATCTCGGCCATCAAACCATTGGAATTACAAGGATCTCAAAACTTCTTCACGGAGTACTCCGTCAACAGGAACAGAGCTGGATAAGGCTCCCCCTCTTTATGATTTGTGAGATCATGAATTCCTTCAATAAGGTATATAATAATTCGGCCTTATCACCACCTAACTTCCACAATAACTCTTCAAAAATCAGGTAATAGCTTACTAGATCCTCTCCCTTTAAATACCATGCCCCAAGAGCCCTAAAGGGAGGGCAATTTTGTGAGAACTCTTCTTTAGAACCTTCTTCTCATTATTTAGAGTTAAATATTATTCACTGACTTGAGCATTGGAAGGTCTTTCGTGGGGATCACCCAACTCCTTCCCTGTGATAGGACGTTGTTTTGCAAGTCCCTCACGGATGGGAGAATGCCACCCAAATCCAAACGTGTGTTGCCACCTCGTGCCCAAGTCGGAGAACGAAAATTAGAAGCAAAAGATTGGCACTAGAAAAAGGGCCTCAAGTCCCCATAACTTGAAATCCCAAGAGAGAAGGTTCAAAAGAAAAGAATACCATCTAGAATGGTAAACCTTAAAAGGGCGATAGTAGATGCCTCCGATCGGGCCATCTCTCAAAGACCTGACCCCCACATAATACAGCATCCTCACAACCTCCCCAGCCTGATGCTCAGCCACTACCTGCAGCTCCCACCATACAGGACCAATTCGGTACATTGGTTCAACAAGTCCAGTCATTAGCGCAGTTGGTACAAGGACTCCAAGGAGCCCCTCTTCCAATTGTACCCAATCAACAACATCCCGGTGGAACAGCTACACTGGTTCGACCGACAGCTTCCTCACTTAACCAGTTTGAGGCCATAACTCTCCCACAGCAACCCGGACACGAGGTGGAGAAAATGGAGCCCATTCCACTAAAAGCCAAAGATAGGGGCTTTCCTCAGCCTCGTCGGGCTCGCTCCTTGTCTCCAATTTCTTCTCATTGCGATTCAATGCCAATAAGTTGATCTCCCCACCCAGCCTCTCCTTCCATTTGGAACGAGGTGTTTGACCAGAAGATTCAGGAGATGTGCCTGGAATTAGATCCTGTAAAGCATAACTCCCTGTCAGAATCTCGGGTGGAGCAAGGTGTTGACCCAACTATTGATTTTGATGATTAATAAAGGAATTGAGTATATTTATTTGAGTATTTCAGGACTCAAAAATATTTGATCAATTTAAATAAATTAAGAAACGTGTTTTGAATCAATTGTAAAACATCAATTTCAAAGTTTCAGAACCTGGAGTCGACACCTAGAATTCCTGGAGCCGACCCCATGGCCATTCAAATTTTCTTCTGATTTTTGATACGGTCCGGAGCCGATACCTAGAGTTTCGGAGCCGACACCCAGAGTTTCGGAGTCGACACTTACAGTGTCTGGAGCCAACTCCGATGCAGGGACAGAACGTTGATTTTTTGAGCATCTTGGAGCCGACACCTACAGTATTCTGGAGCCGACACCTGACGATGGCTAGCCGACACCTAACTTTTTCGGAGCCGACTCCTCGACGAACTCAGAACTTTCTATTTTTGGAAAAACAACTTGGAGCCAACAACTGAAAAGTTGGAGCCGACTCCAACCTATCTGGGACGAAAATTTAAATTGCCAGATCAGCTCTAACAGTAATATTTCCTTTTTACCTAATTTCTAACGGATATATTTTGTTTCCAGGTACATTCCAATGGCTAGTTTTCTTCCCAAAACGGATTAAAAGAAATCTATAAAAAGGGAAAAACACCCATTTGAAAAGTGACGAAAAATAGAAAATTTCAAATCAAAAATTCGAGAAAGCCTGAGCCTGAATCTTAAGAGAAAAGCACTCAAATTCAAATCCTTCCACTCCACAAAGGTCAAAGAAGAATCCAAGGCATTCAATCCTGAAAAAATCGAAGGATTCTCAAAGAGGAAGAAGAAACTCTGTTTTGAAGATTTTCCAACTTCTCATCCGCAACATTTGCAACGAATCAAAGCTGAGGCCTGATTCAACATCTCCAAAGAGAAGAGGAAAAGAAGAAAAGAAGAAAAGCTCAACTCCAATCTACTTCAAACAGGCTTTTCTAAACTTATTTGTTCAATCATTTGAATATCTGCTCATTTGAGGAGCTTTGTATTATTGAAAAATTCTTTCCATTCTTGTTTGTGCTGGTTTAATCTGGGGGATTGAACTAGTGAAGGTTGTATACCTCGGGTCAAGCTAGATAAGCTTGAGTTTAGGGTTTTGTGCTGGTGAGCCCGAAAAACTGGCTGGGTTCGTTGTGATCCTGGGGGAAAACAACAAGTTTTGAGTTGTGATCTTGTAAAACAACTCGGCTGTAATCTAGTCGATTATAGTGTAGACCCAAGTGAATCTTGGGAGTGGACGTAGGTGTTGGATACACCAAACCATTATAAAATCATTGTGTTTGTCGTGCTTCCATTATCTCTATCTCTATCTCCTTGTTTGTGCTTTATATTTGCCTTGCATTTAATTTCATTTAACTTAAAGCTAATAGTTTTCAAAAGGTTTAAATTTTTAAAGAACCCAATTCACCCCCCCCCCCTCTTGGGTTGCCATCTGGATCAACACAAGGTTCATCCTTCACTAGAAGAATTATGAGCGAAGCCGTCCCGCCGCATATCAAGCTCCCTGCTATCGAGCCATATGATAGGACAACAAACTCAGATGATCATCTGAGCAGCTTTCGATTAATTATGTTGTTTCATGGAGCTTCAGATGTGATCCTATGTCAGACCTTCCCCTCAACTCTTGAGGGATCCGCTAGAGTATGGTTCGACACATTAAAGCCAAACTCCATCGACTCTTTTGATGAGCTTGGCCGGTCCTTTACTAACCAATTTGTCAGTAGTTGCCGCTATCATTGAAGGTCGGATTTTCTCTCTAAGCTGAAACAACGGGAGGAGTCCCTAAGGAACTTCTTGGGTCATTCACAACCATGTTGAAGGTTGACCATCTCAACCATGAGGTGGCCATGTCCGCCCTGGCGGGCGTACACTTTAATCTGGCGCTAGAGGTAAACTACCCATGAAGTCTCTCCGACATGATGGCCCTGGTGGATAAATATGCTATGGTAGAAGAGTCCTGAAGGTCGGCACAAGCTAAATAATCGAAGAAGGAAAAGAACTGCTCAGACAAAAGCCGACCGACTCATCCTGCAAGCCTGCATGGCAAAGAGCTTTGCTGCCTAGGCAGCGCTCTAGGAGTCTAGCATGGAGGTTTAATCGGTTTACTCCTCTTACAGTGCCCCAAGCTCAAATCCTAATGGAAATAGAGCATCAGCTCTCTCGGCCGAAGCCTCTCTGAGAAAATACAACTTGGAGTGATATGACCAAATACTGCCGGTATCATCATGACCATGGGCATGATATCAAATAATGCTGGCAGTTCAGATAGGAGATTGAGCAGCTGATTTGCCGAGAAAGGCTTGAACATTACAGAGGACCCCAGGAAGTAGACGCTAGAGTAGAGCATCCACTCGAGCTTCGACAACAGCACCTGTTGAACTCGTTGGCGGCAGGCAACGTACATATGATTGCCATGGTCGGCTCATCCAATAGTCGGTCAAACGAGGAGCTGCCTCCATCTAAGAAAGTCAAGTGTGAGAAACTCACATTCTTAGAGAAGGATCTTCAAGGGATACAATACCCCCATGATGATGAACTCATTGTATTTTTAAATACACAAAACTATGATGTACATCGAGTCCTTATCAATAGTGAAAGCTCTGTTAACGTTCTCTACTTTGATGCCTTTGCGAGAATGTGTTTGAGCACAAAAAACCTTCGAATAGTGAACTCCACCTTGACGGGGTTCATCGGCGATGTCATCATACCAGAAGGCGTAACCACTTTGATGGTTCGGGCCGACGAATGGCCTCGCATGGTGACCATCCCCATGGACTTTCTTGTGACCAAACTTCGGTCATCATATAACGCCATCCTCAGAATACCTGAGCAATTGTCCTTCAGAGCAGTAATATCCATTCCGCACCCCTCCATAAAGTTTCCCACAGAATGGGGTATAGGGGTTGTCCGAGGAAGCCAGGACACCGCACGATACTGCTTCATCGTTGACCTTCAGTCTTGAAGGCTAGAAGTCGATAAGCTCGATGCTCGAGAGGATCTTATCGAGCAAAGAGGAGAACTCATCAAAGATCTTGAAGAAGTCCCACTTGAAGAGGATCGACTTGATCGAATCATCCGGATTGGGTTTCAATTAGAAGGGAAGCCTCGGTAGGACCTGATAGATTTCCTTCACAAAATGCCGATGTCTTTGCCCGGTCTACCTCTAACATGCTGGGGTTCAATCTAGATGTTCTTATCCATCACCTCAATATGGACGAGACATTCAAGCTAGTGAAATAGAAAAAGAGGTGTTTCATCCCGAGCGCCAGAAAGCAATCGAAAAAGAAGTCGATAAACTCCTCAAAGCCAACTTTATCTGAAAGGTTAATTACCTAAGCTGGCTAACGAATATAGTCATGATGAAGAAGGCAAATGACAAGTGATGAATCTGCATTGACTTTACAGACCTCAACAAGGCCTATCCGAAGGATAGCTTTTCCTTGCCGATGATCGATCAACTGGTGGACTCCACATTCGGCCATCAAATGCTGACGTTCATGGATGCCTACTTGGGCTTCAACCAGATACACATGGCCCTCGAAGATGAAGAAAAGACCACCTTTATCATTGATAGGGTACCTATTGTTACCGAGTCATGTTGTTCGGATTAAATAATACCGGGCAACCTATTAAAGGCTGGTCAACAAAGTGTTCAATGACCAGATAGGTTGGAACATGGAAGTTTATGTTGACAACATGCTGGTAAAAAATAAAGAAGTTGTCCAGCATATATCTGATCTAGCGGAGAGCTTCGTCACCCTCAAGAGATATCAAATGAAGCTGAACCCAACCAAGTGTGCATTTAGAATAAGCTCCAGAAAGTTCTTGGGCTTCATGGTCTCCCAAAGAGGCATCGAGGCAAACCCCCAAAAGATCCAAGCTCTCCAAGAGATGGCGTCACCTAGGTCCATCAAGGAAGTTCAATGCCTAATCGACGTATAGCGGCCCTCAATTGCTTCATCGCCCGATCTATCGAAAAGTGCCTACCATTCTTTAAGGCGCTTCATCCGATAAAGAATTCCTAATGGACCTTCAACTATCAGAAGTCTTTTGAAGACCTCAAGAAATACCTCAGCTCACCTCTACTACTCAACAACCCAAAGCTCGAAGAACTCCTGTACTTGTATCTGTCCATCTTAGAGAACGCTGTCGGCTCTTGCTAGACCAAAAAGAGAACAAAGTTTAGAAACTGGTCTACTATATCAGCAAACTACTTCAGGATGCCGAGACAAGATATACAGGATCAAAAGTTGGTATATGCATTGGTAATGTTCACTTGAAAGTTGCGCCCATACTTTCAAGTGCACACCATAGTGATTCTGACCGACCAACCAATCAAGGCAATCCTCCATTGTCCAAAAATATCATGGAGGATGAAAAAATGGGCTATAGAGCTGAGCGAGTATGATATCCATTATCAACCTTGTCCGGTTATCAAGGCGCAGGTTTTGGCAGACTTTCTCCTTGAATGCACTATTCCAGAGGACGGATCAGCACTAGAAGACCCCAAGCAAACAAAAATTGAGGCCCAATGGCTACTGCACGTAGATGGATCCTCCAGCACAAATGGCTCCAGTGCGGGATTGGTCTTGACAAGTCCAAAAGAAACCATGTTCGAATACACCATGAGGCCTTCCGGTCTCTAACAATGAGGCCAAGTATGAAGCTCTACTCACCGGACTCCGAATCGCCCGAAATATGAGGGTCAAGAGGCTAAACATTTACACCGACTCTCAGCTAGTGGCCGGGCATGTGCAAGAATAATTCGAGGCCTAGGAACCGAATATGGTTCAATACTTACAGAAGGCACGCAAGCTGTTACTCGACTTCCTCGAGCTTGAAATCATTCAAGTTTCAAGGATAGAAAATGCTCGTGCAGACCTTCTCTCAAGGTTAGCCACAATCGACTCCATGGACATGGAACATAAGTTTCACCTTGACGTCTTAGAGAAGCCCAACATAGCGGACACTGACTCTGTGATGCAGCTCAAAAATGAGCCATCATGGATCGACTCTATCTTGACATACCTTAGAGATGGGTCTCTCTCGGTAGACAAAAAAGAAGCTAGAAGGCTAAAGATGTAGGCCTTCCACTATGTCCTACATGATGGACAACTCTACAAACATTCTTTTTCCATCCCACTACATCCTACATGATGAACAACTCTACTATTGCCCAGATGTAGCAACCCAAGAGGGGAGGATGAATGGGGTTCTTTAAAAAATTAAGGCACAAATATGTGCTTTCAACAAATCATAATTTAACTGGTAATGGTATGGTGAAGTGAATACAAATATATCACAAAAAAATATGCAAACAATCACAAACATAAAAAAATTATAGTGGTTCGATGCCAACCCAGTACCTACATCCACTCTCCAAGAATCATTTGGGAATTTTACTTCAATCGTTTCACCAAACAATTACAACCTCTAGCCTTTTCCAGTTAGCAATTCTTGTTACACGGCACAAGATGACCTTACAACAAACTACCAAGGGTTAAACCCAACCTTTTACAAGTTTCAAACCAAATGAAACTTTAGGTACAAGATTAGATGAAAAGTGATAAAAACACAAAGCTCCTATAATGAGCAAATATTCAGAAATAAATACTTCATAATTTTAAAGATAACTCCACAAATGAGCTTCTTTCTTTAAATGATCTTCAGCAATAAATGAAGTCTCCTTTGGAAGTAGCTGAAGCCTTGAATGCTTTTGGAAGCTTTTATGATCAGCAAGGATGGAGCAATCAATGATTTTCAAGAGCGATATATTCAATGCACAGCTTCCTTTCTTTCTCACTGAACAATCTCAGATGTATGCAATAAATCTCTCTACTGTTCACTCTGTTTCCCGGTTAATACCTTGGCTATTCAAAGCATTTCAACAGAAAACTAGCCATTAGAAATAGAAATGAAATTAAAGGAAAGAAGAATAGGAAGCAAAAATAGTCGTTGGAGAAAATTTTCAAACTCCAGTCGTCCTGTCGATCAGCTAGAATGAAGAGAGCTTCGGTTTAAAAACAAGGATTTAGTCAGTTGGATGTAAGAGCATTCGCCAAGAGCATGAAAGAGTCAAGTCTGGTTCACTATATTTAATTATTAGTCAACTGGACGCTTGAGAAGGCTCGCCTAGGCAAGGTAAAGGTCAAATCTAGTTGACTGGATTTGATCCCCAGTCGGCTGGATTTGATAATGGATCAGTCATAGCAAATATTCATAGCAATCCAGTTGATTGGATTTGATCCCCAATCGACTATATTTGATAATGGGTTGGTCAGAGCAAATATTCATAGCAATCCAGTTGACTGAATTTGATCCCCAGTTGACTAGATTTGAAGATGGATCGGCCAGAAGAAATATTGATTGCAATCTAGTTGACTGGATTTGATTCCTAGTCGACTAGATTTGAAAATAGATTGGCCAGAAGAAATGCACAGGGCATCTAGTTGACTGGATTTTGATTCCCAATCAGCTAGATTTGAAGGATGGTTCGGCCAAAGCAATGCGCATGGCATCTAGTTGACTGGATTTTGATCCCCAGTTAGCTAGATTGGAGGATGGTTCGGCCAGCATCAAGGAAACCAGCTTCCAGTTGGCTGGAAAATAATTCCAGTCAATTGAAAATCAAAAGATCACGGCTAAGGGGTGAGTAAATGCAATTCTAAGTGGCTGGGGAAGTGGAAATTTCTTTAACAAAACTCCCAAACAGCTTCCTTTGAACTTGTGAAAGATTGAGATGACTTCATTTGTTTCAATCTTTTAAGATAGAACTTTGAAACATCTTTTCCCTCTTCTTGGTACACTGTATTAACCTGCAATAATCTTTGTCTCTACAATAAACACATTAGTACTATACCTAATTGCTTTGTAATCATCAAAATCAATAAGGGGTCAACAATCTTTCCCTTTTTGATGATGACAAAACCATTGAGTATTAAAAAAATTGTATTTCAAAGTGAATCATTGCATCCCTAGTTTATTAGAAGATATTAGAAGATGAAGACATTCCATGTTAAATTCTTTTCCCTTTCAAATGACTCCCCTTATATTTTTGAATGTATGCTGTATTCTTTTTCCTCTTTTTGCCATCAATCAAATAGGAGGTGAAAGAATGTGCAAAACTTTTTCTGTATGTCTCTCTTCTAGGAATTTACACAAATTAACAATTCTAAACACACTATAGAAAAAACATTAAGCATTCATAAGGCATGAAGAGACAGAATACAAACTATTAAATTCAGGACTTAATCCATACAAAATATATCATATAGAATATAATTTCCACCATACAACAAACCATAAGTTTAAAGCAACATACATCAAGGTTCAAAAACACATTAAGATCCAAAATACATCAGTTCACAACTAAGGTTCACATCATGAAAAGTTTAATCTTTATCTGAAGAGGAAATGACCGAAGGGCATGATGAAGATCCTTTGTGACGTCGAGTAGTCGGAGGCCTATACTGATGAGATTGTGGTGGAGGCATCCTAAGGTGAGGATGAGAATGAGATTGATCTGATTTAAAGGGCTAAGGAGCTGGTTGGGCAGGGGCAGAAGCTAAGTGCTGCTCCAAGAGGCTAGTAAGCCTAGCAATGGAAACCGTCCAAGTATCAACTGCATTTGAAGCTTCTCTGGTTTGGCTTGCATTGGAGCGCATCTGAGATGCTACCCATTTAGTTTTGTCCTCAAAGCATCCACTTTAGCATTCAGTAGATTTATCTCATCAAGAATGAGGCCCACCATGGATTCATTTTGATGAAAAACTCCCCCACTAAGAACTTGTATGTTATGCTTAATTCTCTTCTGATGCAACATAATCCGAGAAAGTATCCCAAAAATAGAGGAGATGTGGGGAATCATAGTGTAATCATTAATAGATGATCCACTATCTTCAGAACTTCTGCTTGACTGAACATTGGACAATTCTCGAACTAACCTTTGAATTTGATCTTCACATATCTCAACTGTGTTACATTTAGGAGGTGGGTCGGTCAGTTCAGGGTGGTGGCTCATGTGCAGAGGGCATAAATGGAGGTCCATCATTGGGAAAATCAAAATTAAAATCCATTAAAGGTGAACTAAAAATTGGTTGTGGTTGATCTTGTGGAGGTTGGTCTAAAGGTGAAGGGATAGGAATTTCAACTGCTCTATCTCTAACCTTGGTTCAAAATCCATCAATTCTAGCAAAACCCATATGGTGAAGGGAATGGGCATTGAAGGTATCAGTAAGGCGCAATTGTATTTCTTTCTCACCCTTATGCTTAACATGAAAATGCTTAAAGAGATATGCAAGAAACAGCCATAAGGCAGAGCAACTTTGGTCTTCCTAAGGTTTTCTTCATGACGGTCATTATGAGATTCCAGAAAGTCAAGAGGGGTTTCATTGATTATGTGGTACATAATGCTAATGTCATGGTCGGTTACAATGTTGAAAGAACTAGCATGAGAAACAAAGATCTTAGCAACAATGCTATGAAGCAACCTATTCTCAACACTTAACTTGTTGGCATCAAGATTTTCTATATGATTTGCATCTTCTATACCAAGAATAACTTCAAGTCTATAGGCTTTGCCACAAGGAAAAATTTTCATAACACCACGAGCAGAAACATTTAAGATAGATCCTAGGATTTTGCTATCAAACTTAATCTTGATCTTTTTGACAAGAAGTGATGATACCATCTCTAAAAAAGATTTTCTCATAGAATTCTCTAATAAGATATGGGTAGATAGGCATTTTGGTTTTTAACAAATCAGTCCAACCTTGGTTGCCTAACAACCTACCAAGCTCAAAACCTTCTTGATCAAAAAAATTGAAATCCACTAACCTCCCATTTGTTAGTGATCTTTCATCAATGTTGGAGGTGAAGGAAGTAGAGCTCCGCAAGGAAGAAGAAGCTGGAGTCTTCCTCCGAGGTTCAGAGGATGATTCCTCTTCCCATGCTGAAAGATTCTTCTTCTTAGAGCCATACTTTCTTTTCTTGAAAGGAAGGAAGAAGTGAGGGATGGAGAGCTATGGATGAAATCATTCAAGTGGTGAGCATGGCAAGCGAGGGGGAATTTCTATTTGCACCGCCCATATTGCTCTCCACACCCCCCTCATTTTTTTAAAAAATTTTTCTAAACTACCCTTCCCTTTTCTCTCCACACCCCCGCTCCCATCTCTCTCCCCCACCCTTCCGGCGCGCCGCCCCCATCTCCTTCCCTCCCCAGCAACACCCCCCCTCCCTTCGGCCCGTCTCCTCTCCGACACCGCCCCCTTCCTCTGGGCCCATCTTCTCTCCGTCTCCTCTCCGGCACCACCCCCTTCCCCCTTCCTGGTACTACCCCCCTTCCTCCCATCTCCTTCCCACTCGGCACTTGCTCTCTCCCAGCGCCCCTCCATCTTTTTGGCACCGGCCCTCTCCGGCCCCAGCACCCCTCTTCTTTCGGCACCGTTCAGCCAAATATGACCGAATGGAGGGCCTCTGTTCGGTCCTGTTTGGCCGAACGGTGCCGAAAGGGAGGGGGGCACTGGGGGCCGGTGCCGGGAGCCAGAAAGGGGCGTCGAAAGAGAGCAGGTGTCGAAGAGTGGAAGGAGGGTTCTGGGAAAGGTGGGAGGAAGGGGGGCGGTATCGGGGAGGGGGAGAGGGTGGTACCGGAGAGGAGATGTTTAGGAGAGAGGGGAGGGGGTGTGGAGAGAAAAAAGAGGGTAGTTTAGGATTTTTTTTTTGTAAATATGGGGGGGTGTACTGAGTAATTTAGACGGTGCAAATAGAAATTCCCCGATGGTGGAAGATGGCAAGAGCTTGGTGAGAAGTAATAAGTAAATCCCATTTAGTTAGTTGGCCAGTTAGCTAGAGAGTGAATTGAGTTTAAAAGTAGCTAGCTGGCCAATTAACTAAGGCTATGTTGGATGTTTGGAGGGGAAGGAAGAGGAGAGTAAAAAGAAGGAAAGGAATGGAAGGGGAAGAAAGGGAATGGAAGGATTATTCTCCTTCTTTTGTTTGGAAAGGATGAAAGGGAAAGGAAGGGTTGTTCTTCTTTTTTTGTTTGGATAGAAGGGAGGGAAAGGAAGGGAAAGTTTCCTTCTAATTTCATAAAATATGGCTTCTTCAAGTAGTACATACAAATTCAATTACAACATCACCATTGTTCATATGATCCCTAATAAAATGATGTTTAATTTCTGTGTTTAGTTCTAAAATGATGGATGGGATTCTTAGTTAAATTAATTGCACTAGTGTTATCACATTTTATTAGAATGCCTTTTAGTTTAATGCCATAGTCTTCTATTTGTTGCTTAATCCACAAGATTGGAGCACAATAACTTTCAGCTACAATATATTCGGCCTCGACTATAAACAATGCTACTGAAGTTTGCTTCTTGCTAAACCAGGAGATTAAGTTAACACCAAAAAATTGGCAAGTTTCACTAATTAATTTTCTATCTAACTTACAACCAGCAAAATATGAGTCTGTGTATCCTATTAGGTCAATGCTAGATTGCTTGTCATACCAGAGTCCTAAATTTACAGTGCCACTTAAGTATTTAAGAATTCTTTTAACAGCAAGCAAGTGTGACTCTTTAGGATCAGCTTGAAATCTAGCACACATGCAAACATTAAAAAAAATATCAAGTCTACTTGCAGTTAGATACAATAATGATCCATCATGCCTCTGTAAAGTTTCAATACATTTGCCGGTACTATTAGAATCTAATCTACATGATGAGCTCATAATGTACCGATACTCTTGGATGTCTCCATGCCAAATTTCATCAATATTTCTTTAATGTACTTGGATTGGCTTATGAAGATCCCTTCATTACTTTGCTTAATTTGAAGTCTGAAAAAATAATTTAATTCGCCCATTATGCTCATCTCAAACTTCCCTTGCATAAGCTTTGCAAAGTCCTCGCATAAAGAATCATTAGTAGCACGAAAGATAATATCATCCACATAAATTTGTATAATAAGCAGATCATCATTTTGTCTTTTAATGAATAGGGTTGTATCCATATTTTTTCAAATAAATTTTTTGCTGATCAAGAATTTACTTAACCTTTCATACCAAGCCTGAGGAGCTTGTTTCAAACCATATAAAGCTTTGTTCAATTTAAACACATGGTTTAAAAACAAGTGATTTTCAAAACTAAATGGTTGTTCCATAAAGACTTGTTCAGCAATATATCTATTTAGAAAAGCGCTCTTAATATCCATTTGATATAATTTAAAATTCATAAAGCAAGGAAATGCAAGAAGTAATCTAATAGCCTCTAATTTAGCTACAGGGGCATATGTTTCATCAAAATCAATACCCTCTTCTTGGTTATATCCCTTAGCTACTAATCTTGCTTTATTTCTTATTATATTACCATGTTCATCCAATTTATTTCTAAATATGCATTTAGTCCCAATAATTGATGATCATGAGGTCTATCAACAAGAGTCCTTACATTATTTCTTTCAAATTGATTTAGCTCCTCATGCATGACATTAATCTAATTTATATCATCTTTAGCATCATCATAGCATTTAGGTTCAATTTGAGACACAAAAGCTAAATTATTGTAAGTATCTTTAAATGATGATCTAATCCTAATACCATGAGATGGATCACCTAAAATTAGCTTTTTAGGGTGATTATGAATGTACCTCCATTCTCTTTCTAATTCAGCATTACTTTGAGGTTCATCAAGTTAAATTTTATCATTTTCTTCTTCATGAACCTCTTGTATCGCTGAGTCCTCTTTATCTTCCAAAGTGATCTCTTTGAGTTGATCTTCAATTTCATCTGCATCATTTCAACCTTTTCTCTTACTTAATGGAAGATCATTAGATTCATCAAATATGACAAAATTGATTCCTCAACTACTAAAGTCTTTTATTAAATATTCTATAAGCTTTACTATGAGAAGAATAACCAAAGAAAATCCCTTCATCAGATTTAGTATCAAATTTATCAAGGTTCAATTTTTCATTATTCAAAACAAAACATTGGCAACCAAAAATATAAAAATAACCAATGTTGGGTTTTTTACCATTCCAAAGTTCATACGGAGTCTTTTTCAAAATAGGTCTAATTAATGCACGGTTTAAAATATAGCATGTTGTGTTGATAGTTTCAGCCCAAAAATACTTTGGAAGATTGCTCTCACATAATATAGTACGGGCCATTTCTTCTAAAGTTTTGTTCTTTCTTTCTACTACCCCATTTTGTTGGGGTGTCCTAAGTGCAAAAAAATTGTGCTCAATGCCATTTTCATTCCAAAAATTTTTAAAAGACTGATTTTTAAATTCTTTGCCATGATCACTCCAAATCGATAAAACAAAAGAACCATTTTCATTTGTAATCTTTTTAAATAGTTTTTGAAATGCAGAAAAGCTTCATCTTTGCTAGCCAAAAATAAAACCCATGTAAATTGTGAGAAATCATCAATCATAATAAATCTATATCTTTTTCTCCTAAACTGATGGTTCTTGTTGGACCAAACAGGTCCATATGTAAGAGCTTCAATGTCTAGTGGTAGAAACCGAGTTTTTTGATTTAAAAGATACTCGAGTTTGTTTTCCAAATTGACATGCATAAAATTTTATCTTTTTCAAAAACTAGTTTTCACAACCATTTACTAAATCCTTTTTAATCAGCTTAGATAATAAATTCATGTTTACATGAGCTAATCTACGATGCCACAGCCAGCTATTATCAATTTTAGCATTCATAGCAACTAGGCATTCAATAGTTTGATTATGCAGATCATTTAAATCAATAATGTATACATTTCCATGCCTATGACCAATAAATTTTATGCACTCATCAGTAGGATTTACAACAATGCATACGGATGATTCAAATGTAATTCTAAAACCCTTGTCACATAATTGACTAATGCTAAGTAAATTATGTTTTAAGCCATCTACAAGTAGAACATTATCAATATAAGTATGATGTATGATACCTATTTTACCGATGCCAATAATTTTACCTTGGCCATTATCTTCAAAAGTAACAATACCTTCATGTTTTGCATCCAAAGTGATGAATTATAATTCATCATCCGTCATGAATTATAATTCATGTCATGTATCTTGAACAACCACTATCCAAGTATCATTTTTTTTAGTTGCTTGGGTTGCAAGACACACCTGCATACACAAATTTAAGTTTTATTTTAGGTACCCAAGCTTTTTTGGGTACTTTGGGATTAGCTAAAATTGGAACCATTTTTTTTAACATTTTGTGTGTGACATATATATGCTTTGTGTCTAGATTTACCATATTTAAAGCATATAATTTTAGTAGAATCACTGCATGCACATAAATATTTTTAAAAACTTTTATCTTTTTAAAGGATCATATCCAAGATCGGTTTTGTTGTAAATAGCTCTTTGACTACTAAGAATCATTTCTAATTTATTTAAACTTAAAGTAAATTTATCTACAATAGGTTTTAATCTATCTACTTTATTTTTCAAATCTTGATTTTTCTTAAGCAATGATTCATTTTCTTTTGAAATTCTTTCTTTTTAAAACTTAGATTTTTAACTTTATTTTTAATTCTTTATTTTTTGAACTTAAGTTAGCAAAATCATCAAGCAATTTATAAAATGCATGTAATTCATCAAAAGTAAAGTCATCTAGAAAGCTAGGACTTACCTCATCATCATCTGCCATGAAACATACATTGACGACTTTATTTTTATCTTCCTCTTCGAAGCTTGTAACTTCACTATCACTCCAAGTTGCTACCATGGCTTTCTTCTTTATTCTTTTAGGACCTTTTTTCAATTGAGAATATTCTGATTTGATATGTCCTGGCTTCTTGCACTCGTAACATAAGGGGATGATTTTTCTCCTTCTCTTCATTATGTTTCCCTTTCATAAATTGTTTTCTTCTTTCTTCAAATTTCTTTCTTCTCATAAATTTCTTAATTTTTTTGGAGATGAGTGCCATCTCATCATCATCCTCACTGTCACTACTTGTCTCCTCAGTCTCATCATCTTGTGTGGCACTCTTTAGTGCCATAGTTCTTTTCTTCTTTGACTCATCTTCATCAATATGTTGTCGCTGTTGCAGCTCATGAGCCATCAGTGAACTAACTAATTCATCAAGAGATAATATATTGAGGTCCTTAGCTTCTTGAATTGTAGTAACTTTGTTCTTCCAAGACCTAGGCAAGGATCTTAAAATTTTTCTAACTAGTTTACCATTAGTATATGACTTTCCTAGGCTTTTCAGTCCATTAATAATATTAGTAAACCTTGTAAACATGTTAGTAATGTTTTCAGCAGAATCCATTTTGAATAATTCATATTTGTGAATAAGCATATTTATTTTTGATTCTTTGACTTGCCCTCATAATGACTTCAAGTCTATCCCAAATTTTCTTAGCAGACATGCAGGTAGAAATTTGATTAAATTTATTGGCATCAAGTGAACAATAAAGCACATTCATGGCTTTAGCATTCAGTTGAGCCATCTTTTTATCGTGCTCATCCCATTCTGTTTTTGGCTTTGGGATATCAAAACCATTTGTCTTGATAGTGGGTGTGTGTGGGCCATTGATTATGATTCTCCATAAATCATAATCTAGTGCTTGGATAAAGATTTTCATCCATGCTTTTCAATAAGTGTAGTTTGTTCCATTGAACAAAGGTAGTCTATTAGTTGATTGTCCCTTAGTCAAAACTGAACCCATTTGGATTGCTAATGATCTTTGGCTCCAAGCTTGTTAAAGCAAAAGAAATCAGGAGCAATAGGCTATGATACCACTTGTTGCCCAGATGTAGCAACCCGAGAGGGGGTGTGAATTGGGTTCTTTAAAAATTAAGGCAGATATGTGCTTTCAATAAATCATAATTTAATCGGTAGAGGTGTCGTGAAGTGAACACAAATATATACAAAAATATGCAAGCAATCACAAACAAAATATTTTTTATAGTGGTTCGAAGCCAATCCAGCACCTACATCCATTCTCCAAAAATTTCTTGGAAATTTTACTTTAATCGTTTACCAAACGATTACAACCCCTAGCCTTCCTCGGCTAGTAACTTGTTACACGCACAAGGCGGCCTTACAACAAACAACAAAGGATTAAACCCAACCCTTTACAAGTTTCAAACTAGATGAAACTTTAAGTACAAGATTAGATGAAAAGTAATAAGAACACAAAGCTCCTATAATGAGCAGATATTTAGAAATAAATATTTTAAAATTTTGAAGACAACTTCACAAATGAGCTTCTTTCTTTAAATGATCTTCAGCAATAAATGAAGTCTCCTTTGGAAGTAGCTGAAGCCTTGAATGCTTTTGGAAGCTTTTATGATTCAGCAAGGATGGAGCAATCAATAATTTTCAAGAGCTCTCATGTATTTAATGCACAACTTCCTTTCTTTCTCACTGAACAATCTCATATGTATGCAATAAATCTCTCTATTGTTCACTCCATTTTCCGGTTAATACCTTGGCTATTTAAACATTTCAATAGAAAACTAGCCGTTAGAAATGAAAACGGAATTAAAGGAAAGAAGAACAGGAAGGAAAAGTAGTTGTTGGATAAATTTTTCAAACTCCAATCATCCCGTCGGTCAGCTAGAATGAAGAGAGCTTTGGTTTCTTTCCCAGAAGGCAAGCTCAAATGACCGAAAACAAGGATTTAGTCAGCTGGATGCAAGAGCATTCGCCAAGAGCATGAAAGAGTCGGTCCAATTGATTAATTTAAATTTTAGTCAACTGAACGCTTGAGAGGGCTCGCCCAGGCAAGGTAAAGGTCAAATCAGTTGACTGGATTTGATCCCCAATCGACTGGATTTGATAATGGATCGATCATAGCAAATATTCATAGCAATCCAGTTGATTGGATTTGATCCCTAGTCAACTAGATTTAATATTGGGTTGGTCAAAGGAAATATTCATAGCAATCTAATTGACTGGATTTGATCCCCAGTTGAATAGATTTGATAATGGGTCAGTTAGAGAAAATATTCATAGCAATCCAGTTGACTAGATTTGATCGCCAGTTGACTAGATTGAAGATGAATTGGCTAGAAGAAATATTCATTGCAATCCAATTAACTGGATTTGATCCCCAGTCGACTAGATTTAAGATGGATCGGCCAGAAGAAATGCACCTGATGTTTAGTTGACTGGATTTTGATCCCTAGTTAGCTAGATTTGAAGGATGGTTCGGCCAAAGCAATGCACAGGGCATCTAGTTAACTGGATTTTGATCCCTAGTCAACTAGATTGAAGGATAGTTCGGCCAGCATCAAGAAAACCAGCTTCCAGTTGGCTGGAAAATAATTCGAGTCAACTAAAAATCAAAAGATCACGGCTAATGGAGGAGTAAATGCAATTCTAAGTGGCTGGGGAAGTAGAAATTTCTTCAACAAAACTCCCAGACAGTTTCCTTTGAACTTGTGAAAGATTGAGATGACTTCATTTGTTTCAATCTTTTGACATCGAACTTTGAAACTTTTCCCTCTTCTTGGTACACTGTATTAACCTGCAATGATCTTTGTCTCTACAGTAAACACATTAGTGCCATACTTAATTGCTTTGTAATCATCAAAATCAATAAGGGGTCAACATCTACAAATGTTCTTTCTCCATGCCGCTGCTTAACTGCCTTAGGTCATCAGAAGCTGACTATGCCCTGCGAGAGGTCCATGAAGGCATCTGCGGTAATCATCTACGAGGTCGGGCCCTCTACCACAAAGTATTACGGCAAGGATACTACAAGCCTACTATGGTGAAGGATTCGATGACCTTGTTCGAAGATGCGACTCATTCCAGTGTCAATAAAACATCCAAAGACTTTCGTCAACATCCTTGACAACCATCATGGCTGCTTGGCCCTTTGCAAAATGGGAAATGGACATTCTCTTCCTCCTGTCACCGACAGAGGAAATTCCTACTCGTGGCCATAGATTATTTTACAAAGTGGATTGAAGCCGAGGCAATGACTTAGATCACCGAGGCCCGAGTTAAAGATTTCGTCCGGTGCTCCATCATCTGCCAATTCGGCCTTTCACATACAATCATCATCGATAATGATTGACAGTTCGATAACCCAAAATTTTGGGAGTTCTATGAAGACCATGGCATTAGCCGACTTACCTCGATTGGGCATCCGTAAACAAATAGCGAGGTAGAGATAGCTAATTGAACCCTACTGCAAGGAATAAAAGCTCAGCTGAACAGAGCCTGCGGTAGGTGGGCAGATGAGCTTCACCACATCCTTTGGGCCTACAGAACGATGCAGCAAATTCCAACTAGTGAGACTCCATTCAGGATGGCCTTTGGCATTGAAGCCATCATCCCAATCGAGATCAGCTTACCCTCGCCCAGAGTTGAAGGCTACTTCGAAATGCGAACGACGAACAGCTATGAACTAACCTCGATCTTATCGAAGAGGTTAGAGAAAAGACCCGGATCCAATCGTATGCTGCCACCTCATGCCCAAGTCAAGAACAAAAATTAGTAGCAGCAAGCACCAATGCTTGTATGTGTTACGTGGACAAGCAATTGATAAAGATCTCTTTAAATAGAGCTTAGCTAATTTATGATCTTTAGAAAAATGGAGGAGAATAAATAAATAGATGTGTATGTGGATTACTTATTTAACTTATAAATACATTTTTTATTAAATATTTTAGTTATAGAAATTGATATATATATATATATATATATATATATATATATATATATATATATATATATCGGGAGTAGCACTAGAAATGGGCCAAACCCCGTTTGCTTGTTTCATGTTGGACTTTAAGCCGAGTTTGAGAATGTAGGTTGGGACGGGTGGAATTCGTGTCAATTCATGGCTGGTGGGAAAACGTGGTCTGAATTCTTCTTACCCCATCCCCAGCATCTTCCCCCTCCCTCCCACAAACCAAAAAAATGGAATCCCAGCGCACATAAAGATGATAAAGTATATTATCCCATCTTAGAAATGCATATCTCATCTCATAAATATACTTTAAAAAAATAAAAAATAACTAACAATGATTAACAAGTATCTTTTGACTTCAAAATTCATATGGATCCAATAGTGAAAAGGTAATTCAATTTGGGCTTAACTACATATAAATATTTGTGTACATTCATACACATGCCTGCATATAATATATATAGAGAAAGATAGACTTAGCTATTCATATGTAGTCAAATTTAGGATCTACCCATCTTCTTCACCTTGCATCCACATATATTCCAAAGCCACCCTGTCTTTTCTATTTTTTTTTTATCTTGGGATCAATGAATCGTATGAAACAAAGGACGGAGGAGATGACTAGATCTAAACTTACCATATTCGAATGTAGTCAAGCATACATACATACATACATACATACATATATATATATACATATATGTATATACATATATGTATATATATACATACATATATGTATCAGGGTTTCAGATCAGGTTTTGGAACAAGGATTGTATATATCGACTTTGTCTTGACCTCAAGTACATGTCTTTCAATTTTTTCCTAAATCCACGTCAAACCTAATTAAAGCTTGAAGGCTCTGCCCTGGTTAGGATGGGTCCCTATTGAATCGGAATAAAATTACCATTCCTAATTGTTCTCTTCCCTTTTCTTATTTTACCCTCTTTTCAAATAAAGGTTTTTAATGTTGTTTCTCCTTCCTTTCATTTTCTCCTCCATACTTCTCTATCCAAACAGACCCTAAATATACTAAGATGTCTTTTCAAAATTTTTGATTCTTTTCTTACTTTTTTTTTTTATGAGTTGCAATGGATGAAATGATAAATTTCCCGTTCACAAGGTGACCGGAAGAGGAGAAAAGCATTGAGGCTATAAGATGCTAGTAATCTCAAGGAGGGTTTAACTACGACATGGAAAATAAGGCAATCAAGAGCTACTTGTGGCTGTCAATTTTTTTTCACTACTCCTAAGCTGACAGGTGTGAAGGGTCTTCCGAGGAACACGATGATTGAAGACTTTCTCTAAAATTCTTGAATTCCTTTCACGCTAAATTTAGTCATCTCGAGTTGACATCATGACTTCTTCATTGTTGACTGTATCCATTTCTTTCTCGGCAAGGTCCAAATAGCATAAGATTTGGAGTCACTCTCATCTAGTTGCAGAATAAATGCAGGGATGAATCAAGATAAAAATGAAATCAACATAAAAATGAAACAAATAATGTAACATTTAAAAATTTTGCAATCTTATTATATTAATGACATTTTCATTGTAACGAGAGTTGGATGGTTTCAATAATATATTTGGCCATTGACAAATGTAAAAAGAAAAATTTTATGGTAAAAATGAGTATTTCTTGTGTGCTAATGATTTTGATTAAGAATTTGAGAGATTTAAGTTTTTAATCAGTTAAAATCACAAGAAAATCTAGCCTAATGTGAGTTTTCCCTTAAGTGTTGAGTTTCAGTGTTTGGAGTCGACTCTTAGGGAGGAGTCGACTCTAGCACGCTTTAGCATAGGTTTGACACTTTTGGCACGCTCTTGAGCTGACTCTCACAGTGGGCGAGCCGATTCAGTCAGAAAAATAGTGAAATAACAATTCAACATCGTGCTCGAATCGACTCACATAGGGTTTAAGTCGACTCACATAGTTTTACAAAGAAGGGGGAAAATGTGTTCTGCTCGAGCTGACTCCAGGAGTCGATTGGTGATCTCGAGTCGACTCGTGCAAGAGCCAACTCTGGGTTAAATCTTAAAAATTTTATTTTGAGCTTGTTTCAAGTTTGATTTGAGTGTCGTTTGTATAGTTGGACTTCTAAAATCGAGTTCTTCAACTTGACAATATTTTTTCCTGAAAATATTACATAAAAGTATCAAATTTAAAAGAATAACAATAATTTAGTCTATAAATTAAGACTTACATGGTTAGTACTTATGTACTATCAAGGACTATCATAGGCAGCTCATTCCTTATGCATTGATAATTAAAAAGTGGTTGAGTTGTGACTTAATGGTATACTATTTTGAAAGGGTTCAATGAACCTCTCGTGTACGATTACAAGAAGTTAAGCGTACTCATGTACGAGCGATGGGTGACCCTGGGAAGTCAATTAAAAATTTTTAGGGTTAAAATAGGAAAAGACTCCGAGGTCATTTGCAATTGTTGCTAAAGGCAAATTGATAAAGATATTTGAAGGGCAAAATAGTAGGGTTAGGAGTGAGCCATGTATTTTTCAAAAAGCGTGCATTAATAACTATTGAGGATAAAATGGTAAATGTGTTGAGTCATTTAAAACCTCTTTTCTCATGTCTTCTCCTCCAAGCCACCTCTGAATACAAATTTAAAGGGGGCGAGAGGAGAGTTGGCAGAAGGAAAGAAGGAAGGAAAGAAATAAAAAAATTTAAAGGGGGGGAGAGGAGAGTCGAAAGAAGGAAGGAGAGAAGGAAGGAAAGAAAGAAAAGAGAAGAAAGGAAGAAGAAGAAAAAAAAGAGAGAGAGAAAATGAAGGAAAAAGAAGCTCGAGGTCCATGCTAATTTTCATGTAAGCTATGACTTTCCTAAACCCAGTATAGCATAGATTATTGTAGATGAGATGATTCTTGTGTACCCTAAGTAGAGAAAGGGTAGAAGAAAGTTATGTGATATCAGAAGTTAGAGCATGCATGCATGCATGGTTTCAGGGAAAACCTTGCGTACAGGTAACTCTAATAGCTATTGTATCTATATGATGACATAGGTCAAGAGAGTTATTTCAAGGAGCAAGAATACTGAAGTTGAGTACCCGTTTAAGAGTAATCTACTAAGGTGAGTGGGTTTTTCATCTAGCAATGAAAATTTATTTTGAGCTAGTATAATGATGTTAATACCTAGTTGTGGTATGATGTGCTTAGTTGGGTAATCAAAATATGTGTTTTTAAATCTAAAAAATGAGAACCTAGTATATGATATTATGATGCATGAGTCTTTGAGCATAAATTTTAATACATGAATTTAAAGTATATATATTTGAGTAAAGAAGTAAAACATGAGTTTCAAACGGGAGAATTTAGCTTGGTTTTTGATATGTGGATTTCATATGCATACATAGCAAATTTGCATGACAAGGCTTCACAAAAACATATTTTGATGCATGTTCAAACAGAGTATTCAAGCAGCATGGGGCTGATCACCATTTAGACTATGCTATAGCATAAGCATTGCACATTACTATTGAGTCGGCACCTCCTTGCGATTCAATCGTACGATGATCCCCAGGGCCAAGGGTAAGTGCACGCTAGACCAGGCCTAATGGGACAGGTTGCAAGTAGTCCATGAGGGTATGAATCATAGCTTAGTGGAGCTGGTTATTATATAGCCCGTGGGGGCAGAGAGAAAACCTGAGGTCTCTAGGTTAAGAGACAAAGCTCACCTTGTTGAGTGAACTACAATGGTAAGGGGTGCTATTTGTGCAGGGCGACTGTAGGATGGTACTTCGGAGGCATCACATATAACCCAGCATCATGATGGCTTTAAAATGCATTTATTTCAAAAAGGCCAGTGAGCCAAAAGTATTCCAAGTGGGGAAAGGTTTTCAAAAGAAATGCTGATAGGCAAGATTTGAAAAGCATACAAAGTATTTTATAAAGGGCCAGTGGGCCAAATATCTATCCCAGTGGGATGATTTATATGAGATGCCAATGAGCAAGTAGATCCTAGAGGGGATCAAGGAATTGAATAAAAAAGTCTGTACTGTATGAAAAGAATGTTTATGTTTTATAATACCTCAAGCATGGATTTTCTTTACAAATGCCTTATTTTCAGTGGAAAAGATATTTAGAGTATTTTAGTACTGGTATATTGTTGCAAGCATAAGCTACGTTTTATAGTTTCTGATATCATCTTCAATATGCATTCCATGTTACTCATACTATATATATATCTGATTTTATCTGAAACGGTGTTGTGGTTCTCTACTTCCCCATGGTTAGATGGTTATCTAGTCACTGGGATTTGGGTCTTACCCTTCTATGGTTGATACTTTTATTCTCAGATCAGTGAGTCTGGTTAGTAGGACCAAGGCTAGCGAGACTGAACCCTTAGCTTGTACAACTTGCTTGAATGTAAGAGTATACGGATGATAGCTTTGTATGTTGACCTAGTGCGGAGTGATATTCATGTATAAGGATATATACATGTATATAGTGAAATGTGGTGATGTATCATATGCTCATTTTGTTATAAAAGACTTGTGTTTTGGAGGGCATTATGAGTATAATGTATGTATATGTGATTTTGTTATCAATTGTGAATGTGATCTAATAAACTGCTTGAAGATGTTAAAGAAAAAAATTTATTCTGAGTAGGATGATGTAAAATGTTGAAATGATATCGTAGCGATGTATATGTATAATTGAACAAAGGATGAAAAGTTTTTAACAAACAAAATTTTGAGAGTATACTGCTTGTAATAATCTGTTGGAGTTTCCTAGATCTTTATGGAGCGTACATAAAGGCTAGCAAAATTCTATCCGATTACCTCAAGTGTGCAGATTGTTGTCGGTTGCCTCTGGAGGATGGGGTGTTGACAAATGAATATATAATTTTAGTCAGAAAATTAAGTACAAAATGGAATGCTAATTTTAATCTTATATTTGTTGTAAAACTAGAAGAATAAAACCGGATTTATTATAAATTTGCAATTCTAATCCATCCTTATGCATAGAAAGTGAATTAAAGGGTCAATAAATTTTGTTTTTCAAATTTTACATCAAAAAATCCAAATCATAAATTTAACATAACTCATGTGACAATAACATATTTGTGTCATAGTTATATTAATATAATAAGTTATATTGAAATATAATAACATAAAATATAGTATTATTTTATATGATAATTTAATAATATATTAATGAAAGTTGTATTAAATTTTTTATGATGATGAATATAACATTAAGTTAAATATTATGACATTAAAATAAAAATTTATCATAATAACTATATAATATTGTAATATTATTATAATTATATATATATGTTATAATATTATAATGAAAGTTGTTATATAATTTTTATAATATATAACATCAAAAATAATATTTAACATTTAAATGGAATAATTTTCATATTATAATATTAATTGTTGCAATTTTATAAGATTAAAATTTCATATAATTGTTATAATATTAAAAAGAAGTTGTTATATATTTTTCTATATTATTATAACATTAAATTAATATTATGTTAATTATACTATCATACTGTATTACATTGTAATTAATATTATTATGATGAAGTTATTACTATTTTTTATGATGATACGATATAAGTAATATTAAATTTAATGTTAGGGGTAGTACGTTCCCCTAGTAACATAAAAAGTTAAAATAATAAAAGATATGGGTGAGTGGTAAAACTCCATCCCCTTCAGCAACGGAGTTCTCATTTTAAAATAGAGAAAACAATTTTCTTTCAATCCGTGAGTACCTGTCCGCTTTTGCTTTATTGGAAGCGTATGAAGGTTATATAGGAATATATGGCAGTGCTCATCATGGGTTTAGATTGGATATAGATATAAAGATTTTCTCACCCAAACCTACTAGCTGCATATCCATTACATCCATTAGTAAAATTATTTAGTTACTCTTATTGAAATATACAATTTCAAGCTTTCAATAAAAAATTTTACAAGTAGCAATAAATCATGATTTCTTTAGATTTATTCATTTCACAAACCTAAAGGGAAAAAAAAACCCATAATTGCTCTGGATTTGATCCATTTGACATTGCTTCATCCCCGCTCTACCCCATGCTAGCCCTCTTGCTGTCCATTTTTAAAGGAACTAAAGTTCTAACGTTATTTCAGGTAAACAAACAATGAAATGAAATCAAAATTGAAAACGTCAGTCCATTCCCACTTTAATTCTACTCTACCAATATGATAAATGTAATAAATGCACATTATTTGATAGCACGATTCTTTTCTTTCTCGATTAAATTCTCTTACATATTGATTATAAAGCTAACATGAATAATTTTGTTTTCCATATTTTTATTCTCAAAATCTAGCAACACTCGAATCTGTGATAAAAATTATTTTGAAACAAACATTTATTTTCAAACTTAAGAGTTGCAAAATAACTTTTGAAATATTGGAATCTCTGTCATTTTTTTTTCCAAAATTAGTTATTATTACCTGGATATCACAGGTTTTAAACACAAACTCTCTCTCGCATGTTGAGCCATCATCTTTGAAGATTGAAAAATTAAACTACTAGGACGGAAGGTATAAAAAGAAACAAAATAAACAAGAAATTATAGATATTCTATTATCTGTATGCAATAATAAATCGTGGGGCCCTTGAACTTGCCGCAACATAGGAGATATGAACGTGCTACAAATTCTCGAACAAGCTATAACAAGTGATCGGCTCCAGATTTCAATTCTCATCACCATGTCTCTTGTGACACTTAATATTGGGAATGCAACTTTTTCTAGATAATTATATTAGACTAGAATCAACAAGTACAGATGTTATGTTTGAGTTCCTTAAGCAATGCCTAAAATGTCAAATACTAATTTGATAATAAAATTAAAGCAATGTACAATAACTGGGAAAAAAAAGGAAAAGAAAAGGATAAATCTGCATTAAGTTTTTTATTTGGCTGAGTCCTGAAAGCAAAAGAATGCTACGCTGCAGAAGAGTTCACAGTTTCATCTGGCCGAGGCCCCCTTTGAGGGAACCATACAGAGGCCTTGACCTTCTGAAGCTGAAGACGTCAGTAATTCGACATGTTTTTGGGTGGATCAGCTTCTTGGATGATTCTTTGTATCCAGCAGAATGCAGAGCACCATAGACATATACGCTGAGAGTCTTTCTATGCGGTACATCAACTTTGACATAGTTATTGAAGAAATCTACTAGTTCCTCTTTGCTGAGATCTCTCAATGCCGCAACCTGTAATTTTTAACAAAACAGATGCATCAAATTCCAGACTTAAATACCAAGAGATAAGGATATATCTATAAATTTAGCTCAAGAATTTACCTCCAATTCTCTCCTATCAAACTTCAGAGTTCCGTCGGCAATCTCTCTCCAATAGAATGCAGATTCCTCCCTCAGGTTTTTGTGTTTCTCAAGTTTCATATCGATAAGCACATTCACATTGCTCTGCAGGTAACAGCCATTTCAATAGCAAATAATCCTAAAACAACGTTAACTACTAAAACATGATCTTTAAAACCAAGATTTATTCTACCTAACACTACTAGCACGTAGATATAGCAACAAAAACAAAGAGCAAGATATTTAATTTCTTCACAGGCATCATCAAGTTTTTCGGTGGTACATTAATAATACATGCAAGAATGCATGCGAAAAGCCTGTGCATGTGGTAGAAAATTGCCTTAGTACAAAGAAACTTTCTAGAATTTGGAAGAAGTTTAACCTCATTTACCAACTTGTAAACGGTTCAACTTACGGTTAGAGGGGCTTCATTTGTACAGAATAAATTAGTCACTACTGTGTTAACCTATTTCTCCAGACTAAATTATTAAGATGCTTTTATTCCTACAAGTCTCATTAAACAGCAATAAATGGATATGACTATAATGTATCGTACTGCCAGGTTTTCAAGTATTCTTTTAAGAACAAACTACTATCACCGATCTTTCTATCTCGTGTTGTTATCTGATTGCTGGCTAACAGTATATATCAGCATATATAAAGCATATGTGACCAGCAAGATAATTTTTTGATATTAAGCTTCCTTGTCTGCTGAGTAACAAGAGAGTAAAGCTACCTGAAAGATAAAGTCCTTGCATCGCACATCCGATGCTTGGAGAAAAAAAAAGGGAAAAACCTTCTAAATTTTTGTCCACAAATTATGTTAGATTAGTTGGCATCCTCAAAAATGTGTAAGACTCAAGTTTGACCTCTCTGATCTAAAATTCTAAATGAAATTTATTTCTATAGGCTTGCTAGAGTAGCAGTACAGCTGTGTAGAACTGAATGGACATCATACTCACATCCTCTGCGAAACCAAGTCAATGTCCATTCTGCATTTTAGCTAAATGGGGCCCCTTGGAAAACAGGAGCTACTTACCTTGTATTCTTCATGAGTCATTTCATTAAGTTTACCCTCAAACATCTGAAGAAAAGCATCTACTCTTGCATCAAGCTCTGCTGGATCCTGTAAAATTAAGAATAAGCATAGCAGATAGGATGTTACACATTTAAAAGAAGAAGAAGAAATCAGGTACCTTTACGGTGGATTGGATGATGAACTGCACACCCCGCACTCCGGAATCATACCTGGCAATGTCACAATTTTAACCATGCATCATTTTTCAACTGTAAAAGCAGGACTCAGAAAAAAAATGAGCCTCCCCATACCTCTGCAAAAGAACAGTTATGTAACCAAGTTGCTCAACAGATCGAAGCTGATGGAAGGCTGGTTGCTTCGCAATCAGAGCAAACAGCTGAAGTTTCACATTTAGCTTAACATCATCTTGATGAACCTACACAAACAATAGAGCCTCAAATGACCATCATGTCGTCAATATAACAAGTTTAAGGGAAGTAAAGTAGGATAATGGATAATGAACTTTCACTTTCAACGCTCCCTGCTATTCCAACAGATATATTGTGCCTTCCAACCACATGTACAGAATGACCTTTATCAAATCATGATTGTAAAGGTCAAATCATGATTGTAGAATTCTTTTAACTTCTTTTGTGCAATGAATGTGCTTTTGTGTGTGTGTGTGTGTGTTTTCATTGGGGGAGTTGGCACATGGGGCATGTGCATGAAACTAGGGTGTCAGTGCCATTGTTCTCTTTCTCCACAGTGAAAAAAGATCGGATGAAATGTGTACCTGAATATAGTGGATGAGTGCAGAATTCTCATCCTTCTGATTAAGAACCTCAACCGGATATAAATACTTGAGACCGTTTTCAAGCTTCACAATTCGTTTAGTCAAATGCTGAGATGGGAATAGAGGTTTTGATATGGGATGTGGAGCCCTAAATAATATAGCTTCCATATGCTGGACCATTGATTCTGCTTCATGTGGTTCAACATTTCCTGGAGAGCAGATAAAGAATGATCACATGAAATCAAAATTTCACTTTGTATTACAGCTTGAAAACTTGCCAAGTAACAAACTGACCTGCAATGTAACACTCTGCGAAGGTTTTCGAGAGCAAGCGTGGCCAGAACTCTATAAGATCACCCACCTCAAGATGAGGAAGGACATCAAGTTCATCACTCCAAGGCCATGCATGGTCTTCTAGTAGTAATGAGCAGTAGTACAAAGCTTGCGAATATGGTTGCTGGAATTTAAAATTCTCATACTCCTTCTTGACAGTTTCCTAATCAGTATTAGAATTGAACTTAGCAATTACTTAAGTAGAAGAAATGACAAGAAGGTAAATATAGGACCATGCTACTTGATGGTGCACCAAAACAGGATGCTAGAGATTGCAATTTCTATGTTATAATTAGAAAAAAAGTAGGGGTAAAAACAAAGCAACATGCTTCATTTGTTGAATCAGGAAAAAAGAGGAAAGTGTGGCAGATGTTAGGTTCTGTTGAATCAATTCTATAAATTAAGAAACGATAAGCACTTCTTGCATGTTTCCCACAACATCTAATAAGCAAAAATGTAAACCATCCTTCAAATTAACTTCTACATGGATGTTCATGGTAAAACCACACATGCATAAAACAAAGATATTCATGCCCATAAATTCTTCTGTTAGACATCCTTTAGCGTAAAGAATAAAGACGTGTTTTCTTAGATCCATCCATAAAATTTTGACTATATTTCCTCAGGATCCTTTATTTGTTTATTTCAGAAATTTTTTATATGCAAGCATTGGTTATAATTAAATCTGAACTCGGTTTACTTGTTCACACAATGAGTTTCTTAGTTTGTCTATGAAGCAAAATTGTAAATTAAAAACAGATGCACATGCACGTATAGAGGGAAAATAACAACGATAGGGTTCCATGGAAAGTTATGAACTATAACCTTTTCTTCAAAACCAAAGATTAAGTGTCACAGGCTTGCGGACTGCAGCCCACACTTTGTCATGTTAATCAGCACAAAATGTTAGCACAATAGTCAAAATAAACCAAGGTTTTAATTTTAAGCCAAAACCAACCCAAAACTGCCACCCTGGTTTTGGTTTGAATTTTACTGGAAACTGATGAGCATTGGTCCAACTTTGGTGGTTTCAGCCAATTTTAGTCAAACTAACGAAAACTAGCTACAGATGCTTCTTTTAAATGTTATAATGATGCTTGCAATTATATAGAGGCTATTTTTTAATTATTTAAATACATATACTATATTATATTAATTAAATCAAATCTTCTTTCTTTTTTAATTAAAAGCAAATATAGATTATGAATATGACCCTTGATAGGCCAATGCCACCAGAAAGGCCCTTACTACAACATATTATATAAACATCACATGCAAATGATTAAGTAGCCACTTAACTTCAAAAATTCAAGAACCAATTATATATTATATATGCAATACCAATTACAACCTAAAATTGTTGAAACTACAGAAATAACTAACCTATATGACTGTAGTCTTATATGCTACCTTATAAAATTTTTCTGGAATCTTCTATTTTTCTACTATTTTTTTTTATTTTTCTGAATTCCCTGGCCAAAACTTTGAAATTTGAAGCAGAACTACTAAAAGTATAAAACCACCGAAACTGCTAAAATCAAAACTCCAAAAATTTGAACAAAACCAAAACCAAGACTAAGTTTTCGAACCATGAGGCAACCATATCATGTTGACTTCTAGTTGGCATTGGAATACTAATGCAACGGCCTTTGGTGGTTGCGATTTTTCTCTTGAATGCAGATATGGTGAAGAGGTTTTTCTTATATAAAGTTAAGTTGCTTGATATTCTGTTATTTGCAGTCTTCTGATCAACATTATTTAAATATTGATGCTAGACTGCAAAATTTGTAGCAACATAGATGAAAAACATCCAGTGGCATTTCAATCACCACACAGGCAAATTTTGGATAAAATGACAAGTTGAATGTAAAAAAAATCCATTTGAACGTCAATAAATCACATATAAGGATTGCCTGCGATAGCAATTCATGCCATGATTTAACTAATACACACTCAAAAGAAGAATTTCATGCTGAGGCTTTCAGGCAGATAAACTAATCTTTTCCAGAAACATGCCAATCTGCTAAATGTTCTTTGCCAATGAAAATTTGCCAGTAAGTCTATAAGAATAAATAGGTGAAAATATAATAGATAAAAAACAATTAGATATTTACACTGAGTATGTGGAATTCAACAATATTTAATGTTGTGTCATCTACCAGAAATCCTATCCAAGCAAAGTTTTGATACAAAATGGAAAATTGATTAACACTGGAGATATTGCAACGATTGCTTGGACATGATACAACCAATTTCATAAAATAGCAAAGAAAAACAGAACAAAGATCACATATCATCCAGGCATTTTACTAATGTATTAAAGCTAATAACTTACCTTATCACAGCAAATCGGTCTGGTTTAACTTCAAACTGCTTGATTTTACCAATTATAGTTTCTAATAGAATCCTCATTTTGTGATTATAACCAACCACAATCACCTACAGATATTTGCAACAGTTAGTGCATGGAATGTATTGGCGCAACAAAAAGGTTATGAAATTTCATATGCTTATAGAAAGCTGATGATACACTATCAAGACAAAATATCTTGGAACCATTCATAGTTCCATCTACAGTTTTCATCCAGGCAATTATCAAGAAAATATAATTTGAACAATGCAACCAGCATACTAATAAGTAGTTCTTTCAACAGTAAACACAAAATGTCATTAGGTTATAGGCTTAATTTTTGTTGCTAGTCATAAACTTCCTGAAGGGCATTTGGTAAATAAGATCATCACAGTGATTTAGAACACCGGTGATCTTTATACTGGAGTAATTTGATCTGCAGTGATCGAAGATCACCGGGTTTGATATAATATGTGCCGGTGATTAAAGATTTTCCAGTAATCTAAACTCACTATGTTTAGTATATCATGGGGATCTTGACTAACCAACCATAAAATACCAAAATTAACCCTGTCTAGTTAAGCTCTTTATCTTAAAAGTCACCCTGACATATTTTGCAAGTACCTAGATAACGTATCATTATTTCATAATATTTATTATTATTATGTTTAAATTAAATTATAATATTATTTTTGTAATATTTTTTATGACATAATATTATATTACATTGTAATTGTAATTATAATATAATTATTATATATAATATAATAATTATATTATATATGAGGTGGATTTGGCTACATTCCAATGTAACTAAGTCCAGTCACCTTCTCTACCTTCGGATCCATACGAATCCCGAAGCCACCCCATCTTTTTCATTTTTTTCATCTTTAGGATCCATGAATTGTGTGAACTCAAGGGTGGAGGTTACTAGATCTAGGCTTAGCTACATTCAATGTAGCCAAGTCTACCTCTTATAGTATCATACCATACTATCATTTTATAATTATATATATTTTATAATATTATAATATTATATGAGTTGGACTCGGCTATATTCATGTGTAACCAAGCTCAAATCCGTCTGTTACTCCTGCCATTAGATTCGCATAGATCTTAAAGTCAAAGAGCCACCCGTTAACCACCATTAGCTACTTTTAAAAAAAATCTAATGAAATAAACATAAACTGGTAAAAAATAAACACTAACATGATAAAAGTAAACACTAACTCTTTCGGAAGGTGATGGTAAATACTAATCCCATAGAATAAACACTAACATACACAAAATAAATAGTTAGGCTGAACCAATAAACACCTAATCTGAATGGTAAACAAAAACATTTCAGAAACAAACAGAAACTATTGGATCAGAGATGTGGTGTGTTGCATGCCTCAAGAAATGAGCCACATGGAGGCTAGATATATGGCGTGCAAGCATTGGCTACTCATCTATCTCTATAAATGCATCTCGTTTCTCATGATGCACTATGTGTCCAATATTTATATTTATTTATACAGTATTTCTATTTATCACCCACACTAAGTGTTTATCGATTTGAGCTAGCTGTTTATTCTGGACATGTTAGGGTTTATTCTTCGGGGAAAGTGTTTACCATTACCCCTGAAAGAGTTAGTGTGTGCTTCCATCGTGTTTGTATTTACCCATGTCTTTTTATTTTTTAATCTTTTTTCATTTATTTCATCAGATTTTTTTAAAAGCAGTTAATGATGGTTAATTGATGGCGCTTTGGCTTTAAGATTCATGTGGATCTAATGGTAGAGGTAGCAACCAAATCAGAGATTGGCTACATGCAGATGTGGCCAACTGATTATATTATATGACATTATATTATACTAATATAATATTATAATTAATATAATATAATCTTATAATAATATAATACTATTATATATTATAATATAATAATATTATGATATTATTATAACATAATCCTACAATATTAAATCATATTATATTAATACAAAATAATATCAAGCATTTTTTAATATGGATAAGGGACATTTCAGTCCTTAAATTTTAAGTTATAATCATCGTGTAGGGGTGATCTTGGATACTTGGTCTCAACTATGAGTATGGGACCATTAGGTTAAGCAATGATTCTAGATATAGGTCACTCTAGACATAGTATCACCGAAGTACAACCAAATGTAATAATTTTATCACCTCCACACCTCAATCACTGATGATCCTAAATAGGTCACTCTATACCAAATGCCTTCAAAGATTAAGAAATTTAATCAACTACATAGCACCACTTACCTCTATGAAAGCTAAAAATGTTCTAACTACATTCTATAGAGGTTGTAGCACTTTCAACACGCATATTTCATCATTTTAATTAATGGTGAATTGTAGGTGGCTCAAAATGGTGAAGATCCTTTGATGAAACTAATTTGATCCTACATAAACATTGGTGGAAAGAATTTCTAGAAACTTTGGATCATCTCTTGCCTTTGGGTAACGTAATTTTGGTCCAAATCAAATATTCTTCTCCATCTTAGAAATTTTAGTTTACCATTTTATCAACATTCTACGTTGCCTCCATCTTCATGTCCACCTCCATGCTATTTGTTGCTTTCGTGGGATCTCACCAAATGTTGGTACCAAAAGCAGCAATAGAAGGAAGTCTTCAAGAAGCCTTGGAATGGAATAATGCCTTCCATCCAGCCTTCCACTTTGGTGAACAACTCCCCTTGTCTTCTTTTGTTCGCATTGGGATGACCACTAAGATGCTTGTAACTTGAAATGGCACATAATTGGGGCAAACAACTCAAGAAAGGATTCTTAGGCCTCTATTACCTAGAGATCTTTTTTCTTTTCTTTTCCATTTTTTTTTAGTGGAGGGGTGCAGTCACAAGTGGTTGTCATCAAGATGCAGGTGTTGGCTGAATCTTCATTAGTTGTGTCATAAGGGTAGTCTCCACGAGGTTCCTAACAAAAAAGATGAACAATTTCTCAAAAAAGGAATGGAAGAACAAGAAAAAAGATGTACCACCATATCAAATCTAGGTTGTAGCGTTTAAGGAGGCAAAGCCCTTCTCTTAAGGTTTAACTTGGGACCTTCCATGTTATTTGTTGGCTAGGTGTGCATTGTAGATTTGGAATAAGGGAAATTTCCCTTATGATTTGTTTGAGATATTTCACTCGTCTAAAGTGAGTGAAACTTAAGGACCTCAATTAGAGGTAAAGAAGGTGAAGAAGATGAAATGAAAAGAGTCTGGGAAAAAATTGGGTTGGCAAGAGGCATCACATGTGTGAACTAAAGGATATAAACCATGGGTTTAAAGGCTAAAAGGGAACGGTGGTTTTTTTTTTTTGGGAGTAGACCAAGACTTCCATTTTTCCTTGTATGCTCAACTTTTATGAATGAAACCAATAATATCAAGTGAGAGCAAAATATAGGTTTTGGTAAGTCAAAGGTGGATACCAAGTTACTCTCACAAAGCCATCTTATTGGGTGACAACCCCAAAAGCATGTACAAGGTAAGTTGAGTAAAACTAGAGTCAGGTCACAAACTATTCAACCGACACTAACCACATCATTAAGCAAGTCAACACAATGCAAAGCCATACTTGCTCAGATTTGAGTTAACCTACTCAAGATAGATAGAGAGATAAATAAATAAATAAGACTAGGAAATATAAAATATAACATAAAATACAAAAATAAATAAACTCATCTACATTAAACCATCCACATTTCCATCCCCCTCTCTCCTTCTCAGCAAACTGAACCCTAACCATCTTGACCCAATTATTGATTTTGATGATTAATAAAAGACATGAGTATATTCATTTTGTTTCTAATTGATTTAATAAGTGTTTCAGGGATTAAAATGTTTGATCAATCAAAAGAATAAAGAAACATGTTTTGAATCAATGTTTTAAAAAAAAATTTCAAAGTTCAGAGCCTGGAGTCGACACCCAAATAGTCAGGAGCCGACCCCAAGGCGTATCAGAAGTTTCTGGGATTTTGGCACGGTCCGGAGTCGACACCCAAGGTTTCGGAGCCGACTCCAACCTGAGATACAGAGAAGTGCATTCTGTTTCAGTTTCTGGAGCCGACACCTAGAATTCGGAGCCGACACCCAAGATTTCGGGAGCGACACCCGAGTTTCTGGAGCCGACTCTAACCTGAGAACAGAGAGCGTATTTTATGGACCATTCTGGAGCCGACACTTACAGTTTTTCGAAGCCGACTCCCGAAAGCGACGAGCCGACACTTACCTTTTTCGGAGCCGACTCCCCAACAACTTTTTCTTTACTATTTTTGAACACCCGACTTGGAGCCGACACCTGAAAAGTTGGAGCCGACTCCAACCTGTCAGGAACGGATTTTTATTTGTCAGAACGTACTTCAACGGTAAGATTTCTTTTCACCTAACCTCTAACGGCTATTTTCTTTGTGTAGAAGAATCCAAACATCTCCAACGGCTATATTTCTCACCTAAACTTGGATTGAGAGTTCTATAAAAAGGGGAAAACCGTCCGGTTAAAAGAGAGAAAAATAAAAAGAAAAACCAAAAAAAGAGAAATTTTCAAAGAGAAATCTCCGAATCCATCATCTTCTGAAGAGAGATTCAAGAGAAATCCAAGTGATTCAAGTTCAAAATCGAAGGATTTTCAAGTGAAGAAAAAGAAGCAAAAGCCCTGATTTTTCAACTTCTCAACTGCAATCTTTGTGAAGAATCTGAGCTGAGGCCTGATTCAACATTTCAAAGGAGAAGAGGAAAAGAAGAAAAGCTCACTCAAAGCTTCAAACAGGCTTTTCTAAATCTTTGTTTATTATATTGCTTATTTGCTCATTTAAGGAGCTGCTTGTTTAAACCTTTTAATTTGTGTTTACTAATTCAATCAGGGGATTGAATTAGTGGAGGTAGTTTACCTCGGGACAAGCTAGGTTAGCTTGTGTTTGGGTTTTGTGCTGGTGAGCCCGGAAAATCAGCTGGGTTCGTTGTGATCCCGGGAAAACAACAAGTTTTGAGTTGTGAGCTTGTAAAACAACTCGGCTGTAATCAAGTAGATTATAGTGTGGACCCAAGTGATACTTGGGAGTGGACGTAGGTGTTGGATACACCGAACCACTATAAAATCCTTGTGTTTGCCGTGTTTTGACTCTCTCTCTCTATCTCTTTATTTGTGCTTAATATTTATCCTGCACTTAATTTCATTTATTCCAAAGCACATAGTTTTAAAAGAAAATTTTTAAGAACCCAATTCACCCCCCTCTTGGGTTGCCATCTGGGCCAACAATTGGTATCAGAGCTTGTGCTCATTGTTTATTTGATCACACGATCAAGAGCTAAAGATCCAAATGGCAGCTCAAGCTGGATCTTCATTTGCTGAAGGTCATTCTACTAATAGACCTCCTTTGTTTAATGGTTCAAATTATTCTTATTGGAAAGCTAGAATGAAAATTTTTATTCAAGCTTTAGATTATGAACTTTGGAGTGTAATCACTAATGGACCTAGCACACCCACACACTTGGTAGATGGTTCAATAGTTCCTAAACCCGAAAGGGATTGGAATGAGAACGATAGGAAAATGGCTCAGCTTAATGCAAAAGCCATGAATGTTTTATATTGTGCTTTAGATGCTAATGAGTTCAATAGAATTTCTACATGTATTTCCGCAAAAGAAATTTGGGATAGATTAGAAGTTACCCATGAGGGTACTAATCAAGTTAAAGAATCAAAATAATATTCTAGTGCATAAATATGAATTGTTTAGCATGGAACAAAATGAAACCATCACATGCATGTACACTAGATTTACTGATATTGTAAATGGTTTAAAAAGTCTTGGCAAGACCTATACTAACTCTGAATTGGTTCGTAAAATTCTTAGGTCTCTTCCAAGATCATGGGAAGCAAAAGTAACTGCAATCCAAGAAGCCAAGGACCTCAACACTTACCTTTGGAGGAGCTACTTGGATCATTGATGACCCATGAATGACATGAAGCAACATCAAGAGGAGGAAGTCAAAAAGAAGAAAACAATTGCTCTTAAAGCTGCAGAAAAGAAGATAAGCAGCAGTGATGAAGAAGATGAAGATGATGAGACAACTCTCCTTGCTAAAAATTTAAGAAATTTATGCAAAGAAGGAGACCCTTCCATAAGAAAAATATGGAACAAAATGGAAGGAGAAAGAAAAAGAGAAGGACAAGGACAAGAAAAAGAGAAAGACCCCCTCATATGTTATGAATGTAAGAAACCGGGGCACTTTAGATATGATTGTCCTCAATTGAAAAAGCACAAGAAAAAGAAAAAGGCATATGTTGCAACATGGAGTGAAAGTGATGAATCTCATCCGAGGAAGAACAAAAGGAAGTTGCAAACATTTGCTTTATGGCAAACGACGATGAGGTAAGTTCTGAAACCATGATGATTTTACTTTTGAAGAATTATTGATGCATTTAATGAATTAGTTAGTGATTTTAAAGTTTGAAAAAGAAAACAAATCTTTAAAAAATATAATTTAAATCTTGCCAAGAGAAAGATAAACTAACTCAGGAAGTTGAAAAACTAAAATCTGAAAATAAAATTTGCTAAAAGATAAAAAGTTAATTTCTAATGAAAATGTTAATTTAAAGAAGAAGTTGATAAATATAAAATATAGTTGATAAATTTACATATAGCTCAAAAACTTAATTTGCTATTGAGTAATCAAAGAGCTGTATTTGATAAGGCTGGATTAGGTATAGACCTAATAAGAAACAAAAGTATGTTAAAAACTTTTTAGAAAAGAACAGGATAAAAATGATTTTTCATGTTATTGCTGTAACAAAAAAGGACATAAAGCCTATGAATGCAATCTTAGAAAACTTAATAAGAATTTAAGTATTAAAGGAAAGAAAATATGGGTTCCGAAAGGAACAATCTTTGTTGCTACTAACCATGAAGGACCCAAGAAAGCTTGGGTACCTAAACAGAAAGTTTGATTATTGCAGGAGTGTCTTGCGGCCAAAAGATCAAAACGAAAGTGGTATCTTGATAGCGGCTGCTCAAGGCACATGACGGGTGACAAGAGCAATTCATCACCCTTGAAGATAAAAGAGTTGTCACATTTGGAGATAATGGTAAAGGCCAAATTATGGGATTTGGTAAAATTCAGATAACTCCCTTTACTTTTATAGAAAATGTTTTATATGTAATGGTTAAAGCATAATTTAATTAGTATTAGCCAATTGTGTGATAAAGGTTTCAAAGTTTCATTTGAAGCTTCTATCTGCACTGTTTCTAATCCCATTGATAATAGCATTGTATTTACTGGTAATAGAAATGGCAATGTATACTTAATTGATTTAGACAATTTGTCTACTAGTAATCATTGCTTAGTTGCTGATAATGCTAATGAATGAGATTGGATGGTTATGGCATCGTAGATTAGGTCATGCAAGCACACACCTAATTTCAAAATTAATTAAAATGGATTTAGTTAAAGGATCTTCCAAAGTAGATTTTGAAAATAACAGAATTTGTGATGCATGTCAATTTGGAAAACAAACTAGAAATTCTTTCAAATCTAAAAAATTAGTTTCCACTTCTAGGCCACTAGAGCTACTTCACATGGACCTTTTTGGACCTACTAGAACCACTAGTTAGGAGGAAAGAAATATGGTCTTGTGATAGTAGATGATTATTCTAGATACACTTGGGTATTGTTTTTGGCTCACAAGGATGAGACTTTCTCAATATTCTGAAATTTTTCAAGAAAGTCACTAATGAGAAAAACAACACTAGTGTCTCTTAGAAGTGATCATGGCACAGAATTTGAAAATCACTTATTTAAAAATTTCTGCACTGAAATGGCATTCATCATAATTTTTCTGCACCTAGGACACCACAACAAAATGGAGTTGTAGAAAGAAAAAATAGGACTTTAGAAGACATGGCCCGTACCATGCTATGTGAAAGCAACTACCAAAGTACTTTTGGGCGGAAGCTATAAACACGGCATGTTACATCTTAATAGAGCCCTAATTAGGCCAATCCTTAAGAAAACACCTTATGAATTATGGAATAATAGAAAACCAAAGATAGTTATTTTCATGCATTTGGTGTAAATGTTTCATTCATAATAATGGTAAAAGATAATCTTGAAAATTTGATGCAAAATCTGATGAAGGATTTTTAGGATATTCAACAACTAGTAAAGCCTATAGAGTATTTAACAAGAAATCCTTAATTGTAGAAGAATCTATTCATGTAGTTTTGATGAGTCTTTAGCATCAAGTTCAAAAATTTGATGAGGAAGATACAAATATACTAGAAAGAGATATTAAAAAAAAATATGTATCTTCAGATCATGAACAAGAAGCTAAAGATGATGATTCACCTAGGATTGATGATATTGATACTAATCATAATGATGTAGATCTTCCTAGAGATTGGAGATATGCCTATGGTCATCCAAAGGAATTGATTATAGGTGATCCATCTCAAGGAGTAAGAACTAGATCATCATGAGAAATATCAATAATCATCTTGCATTTGTATCTCAAATTGAACCTAAAACTATTGAAGAAGCTGAAAAAGATAGTAATTGGATGCTAGCTATGCAAGAAGAATTAAATCAATTCACTAGGAATAATGTATGGTCCTTAGTTGATAGACCTAAAGGTCATTCAGTATAGGATCTAAATGGGTATTTAGAAATAAATTAGATGAAAATGGCATAGTAATTAGAAATAAAGCTAGATTAGTTGCAAAAGGATATAATCAAGAAGAAGGAATTGATTTTGATGAAACTTTTGCACCTGTAGCTAGATTAGAAGCAATTAGATTACTACTTGCATTTGCATGTCATATGAACATTAATTTATTTCAAATGGATGTTAAAAGTGCATTTTTAAATGGTTTTATAAATGAAGAAGTTTTGTAGAACAACCACCTGGTTTTGAAGATCATGAATTTCCAAATCATGTTTTTAAATTGCACAAAGCACTATATGGTTTAAAACAAGCACCTAGAGCTTGGTATGATAGGTTAAGCAAATTTCTAATTGAAAATGATTTTACTAGAGGAAATGTAGACAAAACCTTATTTTTGAAAAGAAAAGACAAAGATTTATTAGTAGTACAAATATACGTAGATGATTGTATTCGGTGCTACTAACAATCTCTTGTGTCAAGAATTTGCTAAGTTAATGCAGGGAGAATTCGAGATGAGCATGATGGGAGAACTCAACTTCTTCCTAGGACTTCAAATCAAACAAAGCAAAGAGGGGATTTTCATCAACCAAACAAAGTACACAAGGAACTTCTCAAGAAGTTTGGTATGGAATCAATCAAACCCCTTGGAACACCATGAGTCCTTCATGCAAATTAGACAAAGATGAAGATGGTAAGAAGGTTGATCAAAAATACTATAGAGGTATGATCGGATCCCTTACTTTATTTAACAGCAAGTAGACCAGATATCATGTTTGCTTTTGTCTATGTGCTAGATTTCAATCAGAACCTAAAGAATCTCACTTAATTGCTGTTAAAAGAATTTTAAGATATCTAAGTGGAACAAAAATGTAGGATTATGGTATTCTAGAGACTCAACATTAAACTTAATTGCATATTCTGATTCTGATTATGCTGGATGTAAACTAGATAGAAAAAGTACAAGTGGTGCATGCAATTCTTAGGAAGTAACTTAATCTCTTGGTTTAGCAAAAAGCAAAATTCGGTTGCATTATCTACTGCTGAAGCAGAATATGTTGCAGCTGGAAGTTGCTGTGCTCAAATCCTTTGGATTAAGCGACAACTTGAAGATTATGGCATAACACTTGATAAAACTCCTATTAGATGTGATAATACTAAGTGCAATAAATTTAACTAAAAATCCAATTCAACATTCAAGAACTAAACACATTGAAATTAGATATCATTTTATAAGAGAACATGTAGCTAATAATGAAATTTGCCTTGATTATGTTAATACTGAAGAACAATTAGCTGACATATTTACAAAACCCTTGAGTGAAGAGAGATTTTGTTATCTTAGAGGTGAATTAGGAATTTGTGATCCTTTGGAATGATTTTGAAACCCTTAAGGAATGACTATCTAGATTATATCAATTTCTTGAGATTCCTTTCATAATTTTAAGGACAATTTATCTAGTCATTTGAGCAATTGATTCTCACATTCCAAAGATTTTTTCAAAAATTTATTGATTTTATTTTGACAAGTTTCGGCTGTTTGAAACTCATTTATTTTTCTCTGAAACTGTCAGTGGAGTCGACACCTCAATTTGAGGAGTCGACACCTCTTCTGTGTCGCTCTCGGTCTTGACCTTGGAGCCGACACCCGCTTAAGTGGAGCCGACTCCAGTTCGGCGCTAACTGTTTAGCGACTTGGAGTCGACACCCGACTTTGCGGGAGTCGACACCTGGTGGTCCCAAATTGACTTTATTAGGGCAGAGTCGACACCTTCGCGATTTCTATCTTCTCCAAACCCTTTCCAAATCTTTCCAAACCCTCTCAAAACTTCCCGAAGCCAAATACTCCCCAAATCAATCATTCCCTAAGATTTCTATGGCACCTAAGCGTAGGGGATCGGTCTTTGATGCTCATTGCTACGAGGAAGCGTACGGCGAGACGTCCCGTCCGAACCCACTCCGAGTGATGATTTTCTTCTACACCTTCAGATAATCTGGCCCTCATCTCCACAGGTAGATACTCTAGCTGGGCGAGTTATTACCATGGGTAGGAAAGTTGATTTGATTTCTTTGAAACCGAGGGTTTTGACATTGGAAGACAGATTAAAGAACTCGGTTGGGATAAAGTTTGCTCTTTGGATGTTCCTACTTATCCAGCTTGTCAAAGAATTTTATCTGAATTTATCTAGAGGAGACGGTGGAATTGTAGTTCTGTAAGAGGAAAGAGAATTCATCTTACTTTTCAAATTTTAGGAAATCTGTTAAGAATTCCTGTCACTGGATTTGTTGCAAATATTCATAGTGAGAGATCAGCTGCTTTGTCAAGGATGTTAGGAAGAAAATAACTGAATTTGAAAGGTTAGGGCAAACCAATTGCCACTTAAGCTTAGGCTGTTATATAACATCTGCAGTAGGATTCTATTTCCAAGACTGGCCATTTTGAGTATGTCTCAGAGCGAGACATTTTGTTATGGATAGTATCTTGACGGGTCAGCCTATAAATCTTGCTGGGATGATGATATGGTATATGGCTGAGGCTGGGGGCAAGAAGAGATCTTCACTACCTTATGGAATGATCCTAACCTTGGTTTTTAGGAGTCAAGGAGTAGTTATTTCTGAAAATGAGCCTTCGAAGAACCTAAGCACACTGACTACTACAGCTTAGCCACTGCACAGGATGGGTTTTGTGAAAGTAGATGGTAAATGGGAGAGAAAAGTCATACTGGCGACAGGATTGCTGAGACTAATGTGCCTGGCCCTTCTGAGGCAGGACCATCTGTGAGACAGCTCACCAGAACCCAGTCAGGATGTACCTCCAGCTCACCAGTTCCTTCTGCTTTTGATTAGTCATCTGTTGGTTTTTTAGATACTCAGTTAGAACAGCTTAGAGGTATTTTTGCTATTCACAAGGAAGAGATGAAATCTGAGTTAGATAGCCAGTTCATGAACTTGAGAGAGACTCTATTCTTTGGATGAAAGAGTTAGAATAATTGAGTTTACTCTTGGAGCCTCCGCTAAATCCTTAAAGAATGATCTCAAGAACATTTTCGAATGACTTAAAGATATTGGTGGAGACTCAGAGACTTATTCTAAATGTAATGCTGAGCTTCAGGATAAAATTGCATCTGCATGTACATTTGTTGATGAAAACTGAAGGCTTTTGTCAAGACTCAGAGTGAAGGAATGGCAAGAATAGTAGAAGAACTGCAAAGACGAATTAGAACTACTTTTGATTATCTTGTAATGAAATTTCTTTGATATTGTTGAAAGATGATGTTTAGTCTAGTTTGATGTTGATGTAATGAAGTTTCATTTTGTAAAATGATGTAATGCTTGACTTCTTGATGTAATGAACTTATTTGATACTTAATGAATGTCATTTGACTTTGAAGTAACTATCAATTTTCATTTCACTTGAAACTTTTTAACCTTTTTGTTGATTACAAAAAGGGGAGAAGTAAAAGTATTTAATAATAGTATATGCATTGAAAGTAAAAAAAGGGGAGAAGTATAAAATGAGAAGTATTTAGCTTTTGTATATGCATTGGATCAAATAAGCTTAATTTATTGGTATCTAATTAATTGCACATAAGGAGAAGCAATTGTATTTTCAATTCTATATATGCATTGAAAGGATGAATAGATGTTACAATAGATATAATTGTTTAATTGGTATCAAACATTAAAAGTTTACTATTAAAAGGAAGAACATATGTTAAATTGAGTATCATAGGGGGAGCTACCTCATTCAGGGGGAGCTTACCTGTGAGGAATAAATATTTGAAAATTTTCAAGTGAAAATCTTATTATTTACTTATGCATATACTCAATGTTTTTATAATCATCAAAAAGGAGATTATTGACCAATTATTGATTTTGATTATTAATAAAAGACATGAGTATATTCATTTTGTTTCTAATTGATTTAACAAGTGTTTCAGGAATTTAAAATGTTTGATCAATCAAAAGGATAAAGAAACATGTTTTGAATCAATGTTTTAAAAGAAATTTTCAAAGTTCAGAGCCTGGAGTCGACACCCAAATGGTAAGGAGCCGACCCCAAGGCGTATCATAAAGTTTCTGAGATTTTGGCACGGTCCGGAGTCGACACCCAAGGTTTCGGAGCCGACTCCAACCTGAGATACAGAGAAGTGCATTCTGTTTCAGTTTCTGGAGCCGACACCTAGAATTCGGGAGCCAACACCCAAGATTTCGAGAGCCGACACCTGAGTTTCTGGAGTCGACTCTAACCTGAGAACAGAGAGCGTATTTTATGGACCATTCTGGAGCCGACACTTACAGTTTTCCGGAGCCGACTCCCGAAAGCGACGAGCCGACACTTACCTTTTTTGGAGCCGACTCCCCAACAACTTTTTCTTTACTATTTTTGAACACCCGACTTGGAGCCGACACCTGAAAAGTTGGAGCCGACTCCAACCTATCATGAACGGATTTTTTATCTGTCAGAACGTACTTCAACGGTAAGATTTCTTTTCACCTAACCTTTAACGGCTATTTTCTGTGTGTAGAAGAATCCAAACATCTCCAACGGCTATATTTCCCACCTAAAACCTGGATTGAGAGTTTTATAAAAAGGGGGAAACCGTCCGGTTAAAAGAGACAGAAAAATAAAAAGAAAAAAAAAAAAAAATTTCAAAGAGAAATCTCGAATCCACGTCTATCTTCTGAAGAGAGATTCAAGAGAAATCCAAGTGATTCAAGTTCAAAATCGAAGGATTTTCTAAGTGAAGAAAAAGAGAGCAAAAGCCCTGTTTTCCCAACTTCTCAACTGCAATCTTTGTGAAGATCTGAGCTGAAGCCTGATTCAACATTTCAAAGGAGAAGAGGAAAAAAGAAAAGAAGAAAAGCTCACATCAAATTCGCTTCAAACAGGCTTTTCTAAATCTTTGTTTACTTATATTGCTTATTTGCTCATTTAAGGAGCCTTGCATTGTTGTAAACCTTAAATTAATTTGGTGTTTACTAATTCAATCAGGAGGATTGAATTAGTTGAGGTAGTTTTCCTCGGGAACAAACTAGATTAGCTTGGGTTTGGGTTTTATGCTGGTGAGCCCGGAAAACCAGCTGGGTTCGTTGTGATCCCGGGGGAAACAAGTTTTGAGTTGTGAGCTTGTAAAACAACTCGGCTGTAATCAAGTAGATTATAGTGTGAACCCAAGAGATAGGTGTTGGATACACCGAACCACTATAAATCCTTGTGTTTGTCGTGTTTTGACTCTCTCGCTCTATCTCTTTATTTGTGCTTAATATTTATCCTGCACTTAATTTCATTTATTCCAAAACACATAGTTTATAAAAGACCAATTTTTTTAAGAACCCAATTCACCCCCCCTCTTGGGTTGCCATCTGGGCCAACACATCTCTTCCTCCTACTTGACCCCATATCATGCTCAACCCCCCCCCCCCCCACCCAAAACAAAAAACCAAAAAAAAAAAAAAAAAAAAGTTGAACCCTTTGATCGATGCAGCATAAAAGAGCTAAAAAGCAATCTAATGACAAAACTCTGCCTATGTATGAAGTTTTTATACATAGCCGATCTCAAACTCCGATAAAGGAGGGTTGCGGTAGGTTGATGGCCAATGTAAAACTATAATCACACCCTATGAACATGAATCTAGATAGAAACAATGCACAATTTACCTTCAAAAATCTAGCTTCGGCACAATCTTAGCAAGCGTTAGCAAACTAGTCCCAATTAAATTCCATAACTCTAAATGCTAGCAAGCAACCATCCAAATCCTTTAATGGCTACCATCCTCCCATCAAAAGATTACCTCACCAATAATCCAATTTTAGGACAAGCTTGACTTAGAATTTGAAACCCATCCAAAATAGAAAATTCTGCAACCCTCTTAGTAGTCCAAAACTCTTGATGATAGAAATACAAACAATAGCATCCAATAATAACAATTAACTTAGATTTCCAAATTAATTTTTAATCTAGATTTTACTTTTTAATTTTGTAATGGGGATGGATCAAGACATGAAGTGTAATCAATGCCATTGAGGTAAAGGATAGGAGACCGGTTAGGGACTGGTCTGGGGGGAATCATGCTATGGTGACGGAGTGGCATCCTCTATTTTCCTTGCACGCAAGACTCCCCCAACAACGATATGACAAGGTTTGGACATTGAACCACATTTGACCAATTAAATGACTGGGTTAGGTCAGGGATCACCATTTGTCAATTGGTCATCAAAAGGCTAATTCAATCCTAAATTTCTGTTAGGGGGTTCATGTGGGGGTTTGGTGGAAGCTTTGCAAGTCCTAAGTTGAACTTTCATTGGCAAATTATTAAAAAGGAAATCAAGAGTGAAAGGCAGTTAGAACTTAGAAGGATTTGTATCTTTCAAGAATTTAGTCTCTAACAAAACAAATATAGCCATTGACTATTGTTTTCCCTATTTCTTATCTCTACAAATAATGACAAGAAACCAACTATAGGAAAACTGCCAAGGATAATATGCTAGATAACCTAACTTTTTTTGCTCATGATAACCAATGTTTGATTAGGGAAACATAAAATAGGTTTTTGGTCAGTAAAAATGAGGCTAGGCAAATCCTAACCATTACTTAAAATATACAAATAAAGATTAAGGATACCAAAAACATTTGAGCGAAGAAGGATTTACCTGAAATCCAGAAACAGCATGGCGTACTGCATAATAAAGACCAGCCACTTGAGCATCATAAGCTGAAATTAGATAAAAGAGTGTCAGCTCACCATTTCAAGAATTGTTGCATTGCTAAGAGAGGCTGTAAATTATGAATGTTATAAGCACAGCGTAAGCTGAGAACAGATGTTTTATCAGCCAACCTAAGAATAATATCCGTCTCTAGTTATGCTAACCTAAGTAAACCTACTGGTATAATAACCAGCAGCTATTACTAATTTGTGCAGTGGGAACTTGTAAGCCAAATCCTCACCTTTAAACAACCCATCATCTAGAAACAGTAAAGATTGCAAGCCAAGAGATACTAAGGAATGAAAATTTTAGGTATTTGGGATCAATTATCCAGCAAAAAGATGAAATAAGTGAAGATGTAAATCATATAGTTAAAGTAGGATGGATTAAGTGGAGTACTTCAGGAGTATTGTACGATCAATGCATCCCATAAAAATTGAAAGAAAAAATTTATAAAACCGCTATTAGGCTAACTATACTATATGGAACAAAGTGTTGAGTAATATGGAAACAATATGTAAATAAATTAAGTGTAACAGAAATGTGCATGTTAAGATGAATATATAATAAAACTTTAAAAGATAGAATTAAAAATAAGCATATATGAAAAATAATAGTAGTAGCCCTAATTGAAGATAAAATGAGAGAAAACCGATTATGATAGTTTGGATGTATAAAACGAAGACCTTTATATGCTCCAGTTAGAAAGTGTGATCTTTTAACAGTCCATGATAATGATAGAAGTAAAGGTAAACCTAAAATAACATCGACAGAAATAATTAAGAGAAATAACTATTTGTAATTTGAGTATCGATTTAGTCCTGATTAAAGCATGATGGAGGAAGCAAATTCATGTAACCGACCGATGTAGTTGGGAAAAGGCTTAAATGAGTTGAGGATTCTCCTTCTCGGAAATTAGTGTGATGTACGTAGATTTTGATGCATTGGGCTTCTTCTCAGGGAAGAAAAATTCCTTGATGGCAGCGCAAACATCGTCCTTACAATAGACTAAATGCTGAAGCTATCTACAGCCATGCTTCTGAAAGCATCCTTAATCTATGTCTGTTACAGGATGAGTGAGAAAATAATTATCATGAGCTATTGCCATCTTAGGAATTAAAGGGAGATTAAAATTTGTAATAAAAGGCAAAGCCACTGTCCATTTATCATGGAAGAATTGCATACCGTCTTTAACAGCATTTGCTTATTTACTATCAATTCATTAGAAGACTTTATCAGTGAAATTCGATTTTTCCTTCTCAAAGGGAAAGTAGCCTGATCAAAATAACTGGTACTTGAGTCACCTTCCTGCAGCCAACATACCCTAGATCTGTCTCCAAATTAGTTCTTGACATCTAAAAATAGCTTTTGTGATCTCAAATCAATTCAAGAAGTCTGTTATGATCTCCGGTTCATTTTTTTCAAATGTCACCACATTCTCTGTTCCATTTGCAAAGAGCATCTTTAGTTGATGTTAGTAGTAGTGAATCCTTGACCGTGGGAGAATGATTCCCTGTACAATGCCATGCATGATGAACTATTTCACAGACTCCTTCACATGACAACTAAGTTTTTTTGAACTGAAGGGAAGAGGACTTCTGGATGCAGAATCGTAGGCAACAAAAAGGGGAAATTGTCAAAACCAATACAAGCCATATGATGGACCTTTGTTTCAGGGAAAAATGCAACCTAGTTCCCTATTGCCACAGCTCTGTCCAAGAACATCCACATTCTAGTTGAACCATGACAACTTTTACACCTAGTTTGGAGCATCAAACACAAGATTAGTTAATACGTTATCTTCAAGGAAGGCATGAAATTCAAGGGCGTCGTGACCAATAATAAACTTCCTTTTTGTCATCTCTATAATATAGTTAAAAAACTCTCATCAATAATGTCAAAAGAATCCTATCTATAATTGTGAATACCATTTGCCACACAACCTCTCTCTCAACACCCCTTGCACTAGCATAGACAACATTGAGGATCCATGGAGGTGAACTTGGAAGAAATCAAACCAAAAGTCATCTTACAAAGATCTATTTCACCCAAGTTAGTTCTCCAAATTATTATAATACCACTAGAGAGCCCCTTTGATGGCATAACGAACAATCTCCATTCTAGCCCCAAGGCCTGAAGTACCCTAGAGATTGAATAATTAGATATTTTGGTCTCCAGAAAACATCAATTATGGTTCTATTATTTCACATCAATCATTTGGCCACATTGAAAAATGAGGATTTTTAAGCCACTTGACAATTCCAATAAAACACGAACATGAAATAAGAGGACTAGGTTCACCTGGCCTGCCATTCCACTACAATGATCATTGATATAATTAAGATACCCTAATGAGGAAGAAGAGTTTATTCCTCTGGCTCAGCCCTCCACCTCCATGAACTTTGAGCTGATGGATTGGAGCATAGGATCCACTAATTCAAACGGTGAAGATAGAGAAATCAAGTTGAGTGGGAGGATGATTCGATTGATTTACTTTGGTGGGGCCTTCGGCCATGTGTTGAGGTACAAACAAATGGCTCGATGGACTAGTCTCAATAGCAACACATGAAACTCCATTTGTATTGGGCTAAGTCGAGTGGGCTTCATCTTGGGCTATAGGCTTTTGTTGTGGTTGATAACCAGTCATGGACTTCAATTTAACATAATAGCAGTTTCAAGACCTAGAACCCAGCCAATGAAGTGGCCTTGATGAGCTCAAAAGAACAAGCTCTAGATCTAGCTCAAAAGTAAGCACGGCTTCTTACATTTATGGACAAGTGTGCATAAAAAGTTAGTCAAAAAAATAAAAATTAGATAAAACACAATTAGCTATTTGAAATATAGCTCACTAGCAGAAAAATTATAACAACAAAGCCTTGATCTCAAACTAGTTAAGATCGGCTACATGGACCCTTTTTTCCATTCTGCTTGATTTTGAGCATATTTTTTAAAGATACAAAAAATTTAAATATTTTTTTATCACTTATTTCAATGTAATTTTTAATCTACCTCTACCTTTTTTTCTTCTACATGTATTGTACATATCCAAACCATATAAGTCATCCTTCTCTTAATTCCTTAGTGCTACTTCTACCTTGCTATGAAAGACTTTATTTTCTATTCTCTCTTTTTTATATTACCATACATCCATCTCAACATTCTTATTTCGGCCAATTCATTTTATGCACATGTAATTTTTAACATTTCATACTATAAGCATAGCCAATTTTATGACTATCCTATAAAATCTTTCCTTCAACTTGATAGGTATTCTACGATCACACAATATTCCAATTGTCCTTTATTTTATCCAACCTATTTTAATCCCATGAACAACATCATCCTCAATCTCTTTCCTTACAAATACTGATACTAAATATCAAAAATTATAACCTTAAGAAACTTCTTGGTCTTCAATCTTTACTTGACATTCATATCTATTTCTAATACTAAAATTATATTTAATATATTTAATCACTAATAAGAAAAGTAATGAAACTAATAAATGTAATAATTGAAGGAAAATTAATATAGCATACCTACAAGAGACTAAGTGGGTAGGATAAAAGCAAAAGAGGTTGGTAGTTTTAAACTTTAATATATATATATATATATATATATATAAGAATAAAAATAGAGCAGAAACTATTATAAATCAAAGTTAAAAATGAGATTGCAGATATCAAGAGAATAGATGATAGAATAATTTTGATTAAATTGATGTTAGGAGAGTCAATTAATATTATTAGAACTGATGCTCCGCAAGTAGATTTAGATCATGCAGCAAAGTGGAGGTAGGTTTTGAACATATTCCATGCTTTTCTATTCCTACATTTAGGTAATTTTCTATAAACTCTCTTTTAGCCTTAATTGCTAATTGAACTTTCTCATTCCACTATAATTCTTTTTAATATTATTAGCCCTTTTTTCCCATATAGCATTGATTTCTTTATCTAGACCTCATTTTCCTTCATCATTCTATCTTTAAAAATTAGTGTAAACTCTGTCAGATCCCTTAAACATGAATCCAATAAATCAAACTGAGTTGAGTTGAGTGTTATATCTTTAAAAATTATGAGTCTCTTTTCAAATTCCATCATTTAATCCCTAGATTCTTATACTTTTTAGTCCATTTTTTTAATACATACATATATAGCCATCAATTTATATTGCGTGATTAAATTCTCACTCAACACAACCTTACAATCTTTAAAAAAAGCTCAATCAATCTTTCTAATAAGAAAAAAATTATTTAATTAATATCATATCAAATTTTAAAAATTATTGAATAAGAGTTCTTTTTAAAACATATATTGGCCAATACTAAATCATATACCATTTTAAACTATAAAATGACATCTTTTTCATTTTTATCTTCAAAACCAAACATCCATGTATTCTTTCAAAATTTGCATTCAAGTTAATGCATCAAAGATAACAATAAAAAAGTTTTGGTTAAAATGGATAAGATCAAAGAAAGATGAAGAAATTATTTTAATAAATTATTAAATAAAATAATGTAAATAATTTATAATGCCTTACTAGTTTCATTGAGTATAAAATATAACATATACTCATAGAATTATGATATTCAAGGAAAAAGATGCTATGCAAAAGATGAAGATAAAAAGAGCAATAGGATCTAATAAAATTTCCATGGAGGTTTGCAAATGTTTAGGTGATATAAGAGTAACTTACGTGATAAATTTATCTAATAAGACCTTAAAGATTGAAAAATGCGAATGAATGAAGAAATTGTACTATAGTACTTATTATAAAATAAAGGAGATTCAAAACAACTTTAAGTATCATGATATCAAGCTCATGAGTTATATATAAAACTTTGGAAGAGAGTAATGGAGTATAATGTAAAAATGTTACTAAATATCAAAAATTAATTTAATTTTATGCCAGAAAGATTGATTATGGAAGATATTTATCTTCTTAAGAGGACAATTAAAAAGTATAGAAAAAAAAAAAAATATTTATATAATTCTTATTGATTTAGAGAAAGCATATGTTGGAGTTTATAGAAGTTTTATAGTGCATATTAGAAAAGAAAATATATTCGTCAAATATATTAATGTAATAAAAGATATGTATATGAAATGGCATCTACTGCCAGTAATACCAATAAACACCCAATTACAATAAGTTTACATCAAAGATCTACTCTCATTTCTTACCTTTTTGCATTAATCGTGGATGAGCTTACAACACATTCAGAAATATATTTCATGGTATATGTTATTTACAAATACAATATTAGTAGATGAAATTAACACTGGAATTCTTCGTAAGTTAGAATTATACATAAATGTATTAAAATTAAAAGGTTTTAAGTTAAATAGAATATATGAAATGTAATTTTAGTATAATTAGAAATCGAGAGAACATACAATAAAGATTGAAGGCCATGAAATTCTTAAAAGTAATCAGTTTTAATATTCAAGATCGATTATTCATAGAGAGAGATTGAAGATATATTATCCATATGATGACAACTTGGATCAAATGCAAAAATGCAGCTAAAATATTATGATCATAAAATACTTGCTAACTTATAGGAAAAAAATTATAAGACGGTCATAAAACCGACTATGCTTTATGCTATATAATGCTCGGCAATTAGAAAGTTACATATACTTAAGATGAATGTGGTTAAAATGAAAAATATTGAAATAAATATGTAATAATGCAAGAAAATATAGAATAAGAAATAAAGTTATTCGTAAAAAGATAAAAGCAACACTAATTAAGGACATATTCAGGTAAGAACGATAAATAGTTTGGACATTTGCAACAAAGACCCAAAGATGCACCAATGAGGAGTAATTTGATATATATATATATATATATATAGAAGAAAAGCGATAGAGATAAATAAAAAATTACATTAAAAATGATAAAGAATGATTTAAATATTTGCGTCTTAACATTCAAAACCGAGCAGGAGGAAAGAATTCATGTAATCAATCCTAACTAGTTTAAGATTAAAACTTTGTTGTTGTTGTTGTTGGTTGGATTGGTCGAGTTACGTTGAACTTGACCAGATTGTTTGGGTTGAACCACAACCATCCTCCCTTGTTCCTTCATCCTCATCGGAATCCTAATAGCATGGATCGATGCTTTATATGATAGCTTGGAAAATCTCTATCAAACCGTCTTCCATGGTGACAACCTCCCCCATGGCCGATGAATGGCTACAATCTTGTTGCACATGTCCAATGCTTCCACAATAATAGCATGCCTTCGACAAGTTTTCAAATGGGAAAGCTTGCCATATGCACCACCTAAGCCAAGAATGGAGTTGCATAATGGAAGAGGTTTGGAGACATTAACCTGAATGCTATGCTCTCATAAAACCAGCCTTCATCAAGTTCTTAGTCCAATCCTCAATGAAAGAGGGGGTAGAGGCTTTTGAAGCAATCCCCAATATACAACTTCTATACCAATACTCCATTGGTATTCTTGCATGCTCACCCACGTTAAGGCAATACACATTGTATTAGGACCAGGATTGAAAATAGGCCTCTAGTGTTAGAACTCAAGGATTTGTTCTGCTTCAAAGTGGAATAACAAATGACCCTACGACAACAGCAAAGTTTGGAACTCCCGTGGGAGGTTCTAACAATTCTTCAATTCCCAAGAGATGTCATCTTGGCCGATAAAACTAGCCCAGTAGGGGTAGCTTCCATTGGTGGCAGGCACACCGAGTCAGGAAAACAACTTTCTTCCACTTGATTCGGTTTGCTCTTATCCAATAGTTGAAACATGAATTTGTTGAAAGAAACTAAGGGATATTTTATTGTTGAACATGGTAAGGTGATTTGCAAGTGGGTTTTCATTTTCAATTGTATCAAAGTAAAATACTTGGAGAACAAAAACAACCAAGAAATCATGTGTTCCTAGTACAAATCTGCAACTCAATGTTGCCTCAGCATCAAAGTCAAATTGGCCCATTCTTTGTGCAGATTGGTCTTGGAAATGATTTGAAGGAAAAATCTTGCACGTCATTAAATGGAATGAAATCAATCAGTAAGGTTCTTTTCTCTGTAAGTATTAACTGCAGTAGTTCATATGGCCATATACTTTAGAATAGAGTCCAGCCATATTGATATTCATCAATAATCATGATTGTTTAACATGGTTAAAAGTGTAAGAACCCACAAGATAACAGGGCATGTCTCATGGTGGTTTTACATGCTTCAATGACCATTCTGCCATTCAACTGTCTCAACCAAAGTCCACAATCTCGATACCAGGTACCACACTGATACTTTATCAGTTTGGTATAATGTGGTCAGTATATTATGGTATCATAGTGGTACAAGGGCAGCATCGCTTGGTTCAAACCGAGTGGGCCAGTGCAGATCTGTTCTTATACCAAAATAGCAAACTGACTTAATTTGCACCGTACCAAACTAGCAAACTGCACTGTTCAGTTCAGTATTGCCATCCCTGCACTCAACTTTTAGCATCCCCAGGGTTCTGACCCTTTCAACCATCTTTCTTCAGTGTAAAACATCAGAATAAATAAAGCCCCTGATGAGCTCCTGTCAATTAAACCACTAAACCATCACCTTTGTTGGCATGGGCACATCAAAATCCCTTAAATAATGACAGAATCACCTAGTCATCCTTCAGAATCTTTCTTGTGTTATCAAGTATAGTTTGTAATAAAGATTGATAAAGATTAGAGACTAAGCATGAAAGTGTTAATGAATGAAACTCATGAAGAGAATGAGATATTGACATACTTGAATGGAATAAAAGAAGGAATAGCTTACCATATTCATTCAAATAATCCATTAATAACCTTGTGAAGATATCAGTAAGAACCTCTGATTCAGGCGAATAATTTGATTGTGGGCAGTTGAAATCCATACAAATGTAAGCTTTAGGAGTGGAGAACATAGTATCAGGTTTGTACCACAATCTTGAATATGACGATTTTCTCAAAAGAAGTGGAAATTTAACCTGTTTAAAAGATCAGAAAATTATATATGAAATCAACTTATACAGAAAAAGCAGTAGAACATGATTTAAGCCATCAAGAAGTTACCTTCTCTTGGACCTGTTTAAGTGACAAATCAGTTGGGATGAACATATTAGGCTTTGGAAGATGAAGATTTTCATTAGGAGCATTTTCTATCCATTGCTACAAAGCATAAAGCATTGAGAAAATGATTAAATATTACACATGGTAAAGCTAAATGAGGACTGTGCAATGTTTAGTAAAGAAATGATGGTAGGCCAAAAGCAAATAAAATATTGATATATAATGTCAAAACACCACACCCCCTAAAGAATAAGCAATAAATATAAATTTGATAACATACCTGGATTGTGGAAGCAGTCACCTTTTCAACAGAAAATGGTGTTCCATACCATGGCTCAATTAAGTCTGTACATCCTTCAAATTTTTTAGATTCCCAGAATATTCTGAAAGAGGACGATTTTCTCATCATGAAATAAATGGGACAATAATGTAAAGGACAACAGCAAGTGTAAAGTAAAATATTGGCTTCAGCAGTTGTAACCAGTGGAGCAAATGATAAGATGCAACAGTGCAAAAAATCTAACACTGGTGTCAATAGCCCCCAATACATGAAATAGTAACACACCATAACCAGGCAAAAATTTGTGATCTGAGTCTGATTAATACAAGTATCCTGTATGGTTCATATACAGACGTAAAGCAACTGCATAGGACACAATGAAAATTCACATGTTTATATCTCTAACATGCTGCATCCTCCTCTTGTCCCACCTAAAGTAAGCATGAGCTGTGGATTGACAATTTTCAAATCAAATATCAAAAAACAAGACAACTGATATAATTTTTTATGGTGAATCACAAGTTGCAAGAGCCACTTGGCACACTGGTTATAACAAGGTAATAGACAATAGTTAGAAGCATTTAAAATTTACTGTCAAATGCTTTAACAATCCACAATAAATTCATTGGTCATCTAAGAATCAATTTGCGGTTGTAGCGTAATAAGATATATAATTTAATGTTAACATGTTAAACCCAGAAAACCATGCCACTGCAGCCATCAAACTTAGTCAGCCCTAATTTAGGAGTCATATCTTGCTTCTTTCTAGCCTATGAGCATGACAGCACAGAAAAGGCATCAGATACACTAAATATTGATAGGTTCGGCCAATTGTGCAGTTAATGTCAAAAAACAGATAAAAACTCAGCAAGGAGGATAGACCAAGTAATTGTGCTTCAAAGGTATTAAAGATAGTGGAAGATAAAATGCATAAATGAAGCAAAGACCGCATAGAATAGCACTGACTATACAAACATGCATAATGTTAAACAAAGGCCACCACTAGCAGATGAAAACTAACTAGCATAATGAAGAATATAGATATAAATGAATGAAGCTTCAATGAAGCTCCATGAAAAGTATTAGTGTACTAGATGAAGATGTTCAATTAACTTGGTCTGTATTGTATTTCTGTTGCAACAAATAGCCAATCAAAATGACTAATGGATATAATCTAAATGAGGAAAAGAAGTTGGAAGGATAAGGCTAACCAACTAAAACCTAGCAAAATTCACTGAGTCCAAAATGGAGCAGCAGCAATAAAACCATGAAACAAATAGTGCTTATTGTTCAACTAAGACTCATTCTAACAACAATGTAAATGCTATAAAAATTAAGATGGTGCAAAAGTTTGCATGGGTGTAACATTCCATAAAAGGGACAGCCTTATTTATCTCTGAAATCAGTAGCAACTGTGACAGTAGACTCAAGTGCACGACTGGGAGCTCCATTTTTTTTTTTTTTTTTTTTTCTTTTCTTTTTTTTTTGGTGAGGGGGAGGGGAAGAGGCAAGAGAGTGCCTAGGAAGTATCGAAATTCTAAAAAGATTCTGAACTATAAACAATAGATCCTTGCTATTAGAGATTCTAAAAAGATTCTGAACCATAAACAATAGATCCTTGCAATCTACAAAGGATTCAAATGTTGAGAATCAATACCGTGTCAATGGCTAGCTGATACAGCATGATCCTTGATACAGGAGCACTATACCTCCATACACCTCAGTACAAGAGAGCAAAAAAGGTTTTCTGAAAAAAATATAAGCAAAGAAGAGTCAATGAGCCTTAACAAAGGCGCAGTGTGCCTTCATAGGCCTCTCGAGGCAATAGCTCAACTCACCCGTGTAACCACAACACAACAACCCCCCCCCCCCCCCCCCCCCCCCTCTTCTTCAAAACCCAATTTTACTGGTTGATGGCATGTACCAGCCAGTACAGGGACGGCATGTGTAAGATTTTAACCCTAGTAATTTAGAATCAAATTAAGCGGCGTGCGCACACAAGAGAGAGAGAGAGATGCTGATTGAGAAGCCAAAGCTGCCATCATCTGCTACTCAAGAGTTCAGATAGACTCATAACTATAGAATAAAACGAAATAGAAAAGAAGATATGAAAGATTGAACCCTAACCTAAGTAGTTTCATCTCTTGATGTAAGCCCAAAAAAAGGTAGACTTAAAACAAAAGGCACTAGATTTCAAGAAACCTATCCAAGGTCCACAAAATCGATACCAAGACATGTACTAGTATAATACTAATTCAGTATAATATGGGTTGGTATGATATGGTACACACCCCATAACGAAATAGTGTGTCATTCTTTTTTCACTCTTAACTACTTGATATCAAGCGTATGAGTCGGTACCAATTAGTTTGGGTTGATACTAGACAGTACAGATCGATTCAAACCGGTTTGATTCATACCAATCAAAACTTAATATTGTCCTGATGCCTTACCAATATAGTATAGTACAATTGTTATAAGTTGGTTTGGCGAATCTTAATCCTATCATTCAGATAGCAAAAAAATAGATCTTTGAATCCAAGAGAAAACAACCCTTGAGGGCATGCCTGGTTCGTGGGTATGGGGATGGAAGAATGGGAAGAAAAACCCTTCAAACATGACAAAATTGGTATCAAAAACTTTAGTCTTCTTTAAATGTCTGTTGATTTGCCGAAAAAATCAATTTAGTTACAAGAAAAGATGAGTACAGTGGCAGCAATGCCAATCCCTCAAAATGCGAGTTTGTGATTCCATCCAAGATTTTGCAAACCCATTTCTCTCTACCATGGACATTGAACCAACCCCACCACCATTGCTACCACTAACGACACCACCACTAGGGGTGGGTATGGGTTGGGTGGCCCATAGACCAGCCTAAGCCCGATTCGGAAAATTTCAGGGCTCAAGTCAAATTTTTTAGCCTATAGGTTTGAGCTGGGCCTCATTTTTTAGGCCCATTCAAATTTCAAATTGACTTGGGCTTAGAAAAATTAGTCCTGACCCAACACAGCTCAACCCGAAAATATAATCTTTATATATTTATATGCTTTGATGGAAAATAAATTTATAATGGCACATTCTAACTATCCCAACCACTGAGTGCTTTCATCATATAACACACATTTTATATAAGTGGGGTCGGCTAGACCAAACTAAGGCCCTAAAAAATTCCCACTTGGCTTCGCTCAGGTTGACTATACTTAACCCGAGTTCGAGTCTGGCCTAACTCGGCCTGATGCCTCAACTGCCTTTTTTATCCTTGACCTAGCCAGCCCATACCCATCACTAATCACCACCTAAGGAGTTGGCGGATGTGGTGCCCAAGGAGGCATCAATGCTAAACAATTGAGAGGCGGAGGACCTTTGGCTAAAATCCTTAATAGAGGATAAGCTTCGATCATCATCCTTATCCTCGTACTCCATCATTGTAGCCACTATCAAGGCCGTCAAGTGCATCACCAACTCTTATTTCTTCTTCGACCATGCCCACAAGCATGACTCTAACCTCTCCCTTTGCCTCACAAAGGAGGGTGGCTGCACCACAGCCAAAGGGCCAGCGGAGACATTCTGGACTATCTGTACCGCTTGCCATCTCCTCCATTTATACTGAACATATGTTGATTCTCATTCTTTTCATTGTTCAAACCAAACACAAATAATAAGAATCATGATGTCATTCCTCTTCCGATTTTTACACAAGCCAAATGTGGGTATGCGAATCGGAATAGCATACCCATTCACTCAGGAATAGAATATGGTTCCCATTTCATTCCATACCTATGAACCAAATGTGGCATAAATTAACTAACTTAGATTTCTTTTTTGCATCCATAATTAACTTAAATTTCACTCTTTGAAAAAAAAAAATCCTTATATTTCAGAATAATGGTTAGTTACAAGCAAGGTAGTAAATCCAATGCCCATGTAGATGTTTGTAACCAACCAGAGCACGCCATGTGCCATCCCAACATGGCATAGCTGGTGTACCCTATGGCACAGACAATTTTGGTTGGGCACAAGGTTTTATGCTTTAAAAAGAAAATTTGTTTTCTTAAATCTCTTCCTTGTTAGGTAGGCCTTATTCGATGCATTAATTGTTACTTTAATATCCTAATCTTAATTAACATGTGCTTATGCATGTTAACATATATGAAAGACAAAATTGATGAAATTTGAAGTCAAACAATATTACAAGCCATATTGTCATTGAAACTTCATAAGTTATGACTTCCGAGCTTCAAAAAGATGCATCTTTATTCTAATGCAATCCACTTAGTTCCAAGCTTCAACAATCCCCCCACCACACAGGATGAAGATGTGAAAATGAAAAAAAAAAAAAAATGTTTTACAAAACTTATGGCTGGGCATTAAGCAATACTAGGCGGTTCAACCCAATATCAGTGTTGAGAGGTGTCTGGCACCCATGCATTGTTAATACAGCTTATTCCAGCCGGCACCTCAATCTTTGGTCACAAACATGACCTAATGTCGTAATTCAAGCATAGTGATTTCCAACGATGCTGATTTTTCATCCCTCAAAATTTGCAAAATGGTTATGGAATGACCATTTCAAAGCTCTGGCATCTTGTAGCTTACAAATTAAGTTTCTAGATACTAGAGAACGCAAGAAACTGATTACTTTGATAGACAGATAAAATAAGCCATGACATTAGTAATATTTATATGGATGCATGAATTTGTTGTGCATGCAATTACAAAAGTATTTGTATATGATTAATTATGTAATTAGATACAGTCTATATCTTCAGCAAAATTAACTAGAAAAAAGTTAATCAGTATTATATAAAATCCACAAACAAGATAGGCTTTGCCTTATTCTACATCAGTGTCAAATCCACTGGATTAAATGCCCGTCTACATACCAAGAGCTACTAAAATATGAGCATGTTAATATAAGTATTGCGACTTTACCTGACATTGCTTGGATTCAGCTCATCCAACACATTCTGGATTGTACTTGGAACAAATTTCGATGGTAAGGATGATGCAACTAGCCAATCTTCTGGTGGGAATAACTGACATGACAGTTTGCAAATCAGCTAAACATATACTTGGTCCATATCGTGGTCAACAGAACTACTTGATAAGCATATTATTTTTTTGTCATAAACAACAAGAACAAGACAAATGAGACAACAAAGATCTAAAATTGGAAGCTAGAATTTTGAAAAAGATGACAAACAGCAAAACCAAGTGTTCAATTACATCATCCACGACATACTAGAAAATGTGAAAAATACTCGTATCATGGAAAGGTAAGTTTATGTTGCACAAAAAATATGATATCGGCAAGAGGTTACCAGGCAATTCATAAAATCAGGGTGACAATCAAAAGAAAGCTAAAAAGCATGTCAACAAAGTCACAAGGCTTTGGCAACGGTAAAATGGCAGTGCTTTTTCCTTGGATAGCAACCAGAAGTGCCGGCCAGTACCAATCCTTTCCACACAAAAAATAAATAAATAAATAAATACCATTAGGGAGGCAGTATTTGTTTTCCAATTCTTCTTTCTTCCCTCTCAGGATAACTTTTCCTCAAACAACTTTGCATAGGAAAAAATCAAACGAGCACTTAAGGAGTAGCAGCATAGACTTACTGGTATAATAAACAAAATAAACCATAACTCAATATATTAAGCAATAATATTTCGAAAAACAGCTACATGGGCTCATACAAGCCCCTAAAGCCGCCATTGAGAACCAACTGCCCAGCTAGCCCTTAACCGGTCTAAGTCATGTAGCTGGAGTTCAGGCAGGCATCTAGGCCTAAGTAGCTCGTGCAACAATCAAATTCCAAACATCTTTCCAGGTAGGTCAGATAGGCAGGGCATACTGGGACTCGGACAGGGGCAACTAGATATCAAACCCATGCATCACCTGTTGATGTTTCAACATTTCAATCACAACTTTCGGATTTTACCAATATATTTACAATTGCTAGTTTTTCCTTTGTCATTTGATGGAGTTGCTTGTTGCATTAGCTCACAAATCATTAAGCACGTACTTCTGAACCACTGATCAATAACATAATTTTTCAAGGATAATTATGATTATGCTAGTTAACATGTTGTTGATCGGCTTCCTCAGAGAAATGTGATTATATTTCCTTAACTAATCTTGCTTTCTTATTTTTAGTCTTACAATTGTTAAACATATTTTTAAAACTAGTTAAATTTCACATGCATAAGCGCATGAAACCTCAAAGTTGGTTTAACAATTTATTTTAAAATATCTAACTGATAAAATTAAATAGACCAAAGAACTAGTTGTATCAACATCTAGTAGAATTTCTGTGGATAGAACTCCTATCGTTCAACAGTCTCTCTCGTCATCTCAACTATATATGTGTGATGAAGTAACGTTCTAAAACAACAGTATGGAAACCTATGCAATATTTCATTAAGATAATATATTATTGGGATATTATTGTCTTGGCTCTAGTCCTACATTTCAGTACCATAATAGAACATACGTACTTTTTTCTTTTTCTTAAACTTAAGCTATCTTTAATGACAATACAATGTCGGGATGGTAATGTTTTTTTTGATAATCTTGCATGGTACTGGTACCATACCAGAACGAACGTGCTTTTTTTTTAATTTTTTTAACATTATCTGAAATGAACTTTTAGCGCATTTGTTCCAATGTTTAAATGGTTGTTGAGACCATAGTTGTCAGAACCGAACCGAAGTGGCCGGTTGGACCGGGTGAACCAGAACCCGGAAGCCAAGCTGGTCCAGTTCTAACATAAAACCAGATGTAAAACACCCGAATAATCCGGTCAATCCATCCAATTCACTCGTGAACCAGTCAAACCAGGTTGAACTGGATGGGATCACATGTTTTATTATCATGTTAACCTTTTTATTAAAAATTAATTTTTATTATATAAATATATTTTTATAATAAAATAATTAATCAACGGTTCAACCGAGTTGAACCGATGATCCGGTGACCTGAGCCGTTGGCCGAGTCAATGTCTGAGTTGGGCCTAACCACTATGGTTGGGACAATAATAAGGTGCATGGTGTTGGTTCTGGTATTGATATTGAAACCCATAGTTTCAACACTATTTTAAAAAATTACAAACAAATAAGTGAAACTTGTATTTCACTCTCCCTCTTCTCTCTTCTTCCATAAAACAGGACACACTACCTTCCCATCCCATTTAAGCCCATAAAAGAAAGGTTGTCCCAAGATGCATCGATTGGGATGATGGAACGATGGCCAATAGTGACATCCTGAGACTTGGGACTAAGGTTCGATGTTTTGATTCAAAACCCATATTGGTACTGCACAATTATAGTGTTCCCCATATTGGTACTGCACAATTATAGTGTTAGTACACCCGGTACATAGATTGCTTCACCATACCAAGACTTAGTGCAGGCCTGGCTTCACCGTTCCAAGACTTGGTGCAGGCCTGGTATATAGGTTAAACTCTGTGTACCAAGACTCAGTATGGACCCATACCAACTTTCAATATGGTATCAATACAATACAATATACTTCGTATAAGGCATTATAAACCAATATAGCATATCGTGCTTGGTACAGTAACCCATCCTTGTGAGTCACAAGTCGTTCTACAATGATTTAAAATCATGGCACAGCCCCTTGGCTTGCTTTTTCTTTTTGAAATCAGGTGATATTGGTGGTCTTGACCAATTTTTTATAGGACGAGCAAGACATCATGGTCCAAAACAGCATCCCACAAGGCATCTCAATCCCATTGTCCTGTTGAAATGATATGGTATCAGCAGCACCATCCTACTCCCATAAGACCATAAATATTGGTTTAACATGGAAACATGAAGATTCAAAAAAAAAAAAAAAAAAAAAAACCCAGGAAAAAATCATAAGTCCTCCACAATATCAAGAAAAAACTCTGTAATAGACAAATTTGTTGGATTGGTAGAGAAAATAGAAGATAATAAGCAAGGATTGCTGAACTAAGCCAAACCAATTGAAATTCAATTCAGTTTGCCCTTTTGATATGGTACAACGGCCGGTTCACCATTTTTCAACTTTTTTTATTTTTTCAAAGTTTTCAATTTTTCTTTTTTTTTATGTGATATATGAAACTGGGAGCCTCTCATGAGTTCACATATTATCTCATCGCTTATTTTCATTCAAAATCACTTAAGTAAATGTCATTCTTTCTCATCTTTCTTTTGATTTTTACCATCTACTTAAGATTTCTCATAAAAATAAGAAAACATCTCCATTTGAATTCAATAAAATATCAAAAACAAATCAAATTTCTTAAGAATAAAAAGTCTAACTTTTCCTATCAAAAAATCTAAAAAATTTCAAGAAACAACAACTAACTTAACTCATCTAAGCCTTTCCCAACTACATGGGGTAGCAACATAAATCTGTTTCCTCAACTCTGCTCTATTCAGAACTAAATTACACTCAAAAGGGACGTCCTAGCCTTTCGCATAGTTTGATTTAATAGATTCATGTTTTAAAAAATCTAACGAAATTTTACATTAGCTGTCAGCTACCTAATGCAACCCTCCTCCTTTACTCAGGCTTAGGACCGGCCTTGGCGGAGTTAGAAAATAGTACTTTAGTAAATATCAAGTTAAAATACTTCTACTATGAATAAAAATCTTAAAAAATTAATTTAATTTAAAATGATGAAAAAACAAGGCACCAAAAAAAGATTCATCTTAAAATATAATTTGTAAGACTCTGATCAACACTTGGTCAAACTTACAGGTTTTCTAGACTTAAACAAGATCACGATACTGATGAATATTACACTAATCTATGCCGACTTGATCCAGAGCTAATTAAAATAATAATATTAAATTTGCTATAAAATTCTAAGATTAAAATGCATTTCTTAAGATTCAAACAATGATGTGACCTTTGGTCTAGCAATACGTTACAGCATGGACCCTATAAAATATGTTTTAACCTTATAATTTTATGAAAAATTTAATTTTTTTGTTTTAATGAGTTTTGAATCAAATCGGCATAAGCCCTTATGAAGTTTTCTGGTGTTGCGACCCTAAGTCTGAAAATCCTATAAGTGTGACCAAGTGTTAACCAAAACCCTATAAATTATATGCTAAGATAATTTTTCCCAGTATTTTTTTCTCATTATTTCTAAGTTAAATTAAATTTCTAAGATTTTTATTTCAAGTGAAAGTATCCTAACTTGATATCCATCAAAGGGTTATTTTCTGAAATTCTTTGAGTCCTAAAATTCTCCAAATTTATTCTTTAAGAGGGGAAGTTGGCTTTTTAATATTAAAAAATTTAATCTTTCTAATATTTTTATTGAATTCAAATAAAGGATATTCTCCTATTTCCGGTAGGACTAAAGTGGGCCTAAGTCAACTTGAAGCTTGTCAGGCCAAGTTAGCTTTGGGCCCGACTATAGGCTACATTTCACTATATTCAAGTTGGGCTTGGGCCCAAAATTAAGGTACGTATCAATTTTGGTTAGGCTCAAGTAGAGCATTGGCCAGATCGAAACCAAGCCCAATTACTGGGCCCAAATCAGCCCTAGTTATAGAGCCCATGCCTTTGTTAGGGGACATTTGCAACTCTTCTAGTCTTCTTCCTTCCGCTCCTACGCATTAGATTCATTCATTTTCCAACAAAGATGCCACCACCCTTGGAGTCAAACTTGAAGCATTCAAAAATTAAAAAACGCAGATCCCATGACCACTCCCATCATGGCACCGTCTCACTTTGATGCGCAATTCACCAGACCACCAACCATCTCTCTCCAAAGGTTTCTTTCTTCTCTCCTCTCTAATGTGTCTCCTTCTAATCCCCTTATTTTTTTAAACTTATTCTTGATTGAGTTGGGGAGGGGATTGACTCATCTCTTTGTAATGCCTATCTGCTCTCGTCTCTTTCTAATCCCCTTCCTTTTCTTTAAGCTTATTCTCGATTAATTGGGGGAGGGCATTGTTCCGTTTCTTTGTAATCCCCTTCTTTTTTTAGCTTATTCTTGGTCAAGTTGGGGAGGCAATCAGATTATTGGAGAGGATGGAGTTCAAGAACACCGCCGCCCTGCCCTCACTATTTCATTCTAATCTGGTCATCCCCCCCCCCCCGCCGAGTGCATCACCAGAGCCCTTCCCTTGTCCCGTCACTCTCCACCAACCCTCCTAATGGCAAAGCTCTTTGCACTGTCGGCTCCACCTTTTGCTCCACCTGTCACCTCCCCCACATCACCCTCCACTACAACGGCGACCTCCGATGGCCACATCAATGGCACCACCAGCACCCTCTTCAGGCACCACAAACCCATATAACCCCTGATGATGCAAAGCATTTCAGACCGATACAACTCATCGCTCAAGCCAGGCTTGGGCTTTGGGTCGGCCCATGAATTTTGGGTCAAGCTTGGGTCCAAACTAGGGCCAGAGTTTTGAAATAATTTTTCAGCCCTAACCCAACTCAAAGCCTTAACTCCGCCAAGGCCGGTTTCAAACCCGGATAAAGGAGAAGAGTTGCTTAGGTAGCTGATAGTCAGCGTAAAACTCCGTCATATCCCTTAAAACATGAATCTACTAAATCAAACTATGAGAAGAGCTAAGACGTCCCCGTTAAGAGATGCATTGTATCTACCTCCGAATGTTTTGAAAAATGAGCAAGGGGCGCTGCACCGGTGCTCAGATGCGGTGATAAGGGTTCCTGCACTACGGACGAGTGCGGATAAGGTAGTCCATGATAGTCAGCTTGGAGTAGTAACTTGGAACATAGAAATACTAACATGTAAAACTATGAAAATAATAGATACTATAATTAAAAGAAAAGTAAATATAATATGCTTACAAGAGATTAAATAGATAAGTGAAAGATCTAGAGAATAGAGAATACAAAATATAAGTTATATTATACTAAAAATATAAAATAAAAATGGAGTAAGAATAATTGCAAACAAAAATTTTAAAAAATATATTGTTAAAATGACTAAAAAAAAGATCAGATTATATCACTAAAATTTATAATTGAGAATAATATAATTAATATAATTAGTACATATCCACCACAAGATTAGACCAACGAACTAAGATAATTTTGCAAAGACATAAATGAAGTAATGCAAAAAATACCATGAGAAGAAAAGATATATATGACGGAGATTTTAATAGACATAGATAAACAGAGAAATGGATATGAAACGGTACATAGAGAGTATGAATTTAAAGATAGGAATGAAGCCGACGTGAACATATTAGATTTTGTATTGGCGTATGATCTAACAATAGCAAACCCTTATTTCAAAAAAGAGATAAACATTTAATAACATTTAAAAGTCGATCTAATAAAAGTCAAATAAACTTTCTTAACTATAAAGGTATATAAAATAACATGCAAAAACTATAAATTATTTTACGAGAAAGTTTAACTTCACAACATAAAACAAGGGTAGCAGATATATAAATAAAAATAAAATTTAAAATAAAACGTAAAATTATTAATTTAAAAATTAAATGATGAAATTTGAAAAAAAAACTATAATTATTTAAAAAAAAGTTAGTAAGAGAAATAACTATGAATAAAAATAGTGATCCAAATTTAATGTGAAAAAAAGCAACTAAATGCATAAAAAACATAGCAAAAGAAGTTTTAGGAGAATCAAAATGAGTAGGACTAGTAGGAAAAGAACTTGATGGTGGAAATGAGAAAGTTCAAGTTGCCATCAAGCTTAAAAGGACAAACAACAAAGGATACTACAAAATTTGGCAAAAGGCTAGGGATGAAGAAAGTCTTAAGTATAGAGATGCAAAAAAAGAAGCTAAAAAAGTGATAAGTAATGCTAAAAAGCCTATGATGATTTATATAATAGACTAAATACGAAAGAAGGTGAAAGACTATATAAACTAGCAAAATTAAGAGGAAAAAAAAAAGATCTTGACTGTATTAAATTTATTAAGAATGAAGATGAAAAGAGACTTAATAAAAAAAAAAAAAACAATGAAAAAGTTATTTTAAAAAATTATTAAATAAAAATAATTCAGTAAATTTAAGGATAAAAGGATATGATAATCTAGGAAGAACAAATGAACGTAAATCATAAATTTAGCATGCTTGAGGTTAAAAAGGCTTTAAGTAAAATGAAAAATGCAAAAGCATTAGGACCAGATGCGATCCCTATTGAGGTTTGAAAAGACTTAGAAGAAATTGGAGTCATATGGTTTACCAATTTATTTAACAAGATTGTAGCAACTAAAAGAATGTCGGATGATTGAAGAAAAAGCATATTAATACTCATATATTATAGATGGATTAAGTTAATGAGTCATACAATGAAATTATGAAAGATCGTAATAAAAATCGAATAAGAGCTAAAACTTTGATGTCAAATAATCAATTTGGATTTATGTCTGAAAGATCGATAATAGAAGCTATTTATTTATTAAGAAGATTGATGGAGATGTATACGAAAAAGAAAAAAGACCTTCATATAATCTTTATTGATTTAGAAAAAGTATATGATAGAGTATCTAAAGAAATAATATGATGAATTTTAGAGAAAAAGGAGTTACCAAAAGGTACATAGAATTGATAAAAGATATATCTATAGAGCAATAACTATTGTTAACAATAATAGAAAAAACTAGTGAGTTTTCAATTACTATAGGTTTACATCAAGGATCTACCTTAAGTCTATATCTTTTTGTATTAATTATGAATGAATTAACCAAACATATTCAAAATAATATCCTATGGTATGTTATTTGTAGATGATAGTGTTGATTGATGAAACTAAATCTGGAGTAAATGCTAAGCTAAAGATTTGGAGAAAGGCTTTAGAATCTAAAGGTTTTAAGATTAGTAAAACTAAAACTGAATACATGGAATATAATTTTAGTGGGAGTAAAAATACAAATGAAGAAACAGTGAAGATTGCAAACCAAGAGATATCAAGGAGTAAAAAATTTAGGTATTTGGAATCAATTATCCAGTTAGAAGGTGAAATAGTGAAGATATGAATCATAAGTTAAAGCAGGATGAATTAAGTGGAGTACTTCGAGAGTATTGTATAATCGGCGCATTCGATTAAATTGAAATAAAAATTCTATAAAACCGCTATTAGGCCAGCTATGCTATATGGAACAGAGTGCTGGACAATATTGAAATATGTAAATAAATTAAGTGTAACAGAAATGTATGTTAAGATGGATATATGGTAAAACTTTAAAAATAGAATTAGAAATAAGCATATAAAGATATGATAGGAGTAGCCCCAATTGAAGATAAAATGAGAGAATCGATTACGATAGTTTGGACATATACAACGTAGACCTTTAGATGCTCTAGTTAGAAAGAGTGATCTTTTAATAATCCATGGTAAGAATTGAGATAGAGGCAGACCTAAACTAACATGGACAAATAATTAAAAAACATATAACTATTTGTAATTTAAATGTTGACTTGGTCTTGATAGAGTAGAGTGGAGGAAGCAGATTCATATAGCCATTCGGAAAAGGCTTAGATGAGTTGAGTAGCCTAGCTCAAAGCCTTAAAAAACAAATCAGATAGGGCTCATGCAACATGGCCCGACATGACCCAGTCTAGCCCTAATTTTCATAAAAAATCTTAAGTAAATCCAAATGTTGAGATTTACTTAAATAATTTTGAATAGAAATAAGAGAAAGAAAGGGATGTGAGCTCACAAGAGGCTCTTAGCTTTGTATACCACATAAAAGGAAAAAAATTGAAAAACCATGAAAAATTAAAAAAAAATTGCAAAAAGGGATAAAGAGCCTTCGATTTGGTTTGGTATCAAACGGTCTGGTGCTAATTTAGCATCAGTTCACAATTTCATGGACCTCAATAACAAGTGAAGAGAAGAAAGAGCAACGCAAAGAATATATAAATCTAAATGACCACTTATGCACATGAACACATGAATATGAACTGTCTTGCGTGTTCACACACTCCAAAAATGTATATGTATACATTTCTATTTGTATTTGTATATCCATACATATATCTGTATGTATATGTAGACACTTATAGTGTCTAGATGCTTTGGACAGTTGGACAAAACATGACATAAAACGACACTCATTACAGGATTAAAGGTTTCTACAAAATCAGTACTCACATGGCATTTTCAATTCAAGTAATGATAAAAATACTTAACAATATTTAGTGCTATATGACAGTAGAATTGAGTGCTTAGACAGCTTTTTAAAGAACCATTTTTGGGGTTTTAACATTTAGTCCTAGAAAGACTAATTTGTATATTAATCCTTATCTTTTTCTGTATTTGTATTTTACTCCCTCAATTCTGATATCTTATTGCTTATACATCCCTCAAGTTAACTAGATGATAATGAGATATTCTACCAATATTCTCCTTATTTCTGCTATCTTTGCCCCTAGCCCTCACACTTGATCAATCCCTTAGCCTATGTCCCTGGCCCTCGCACTTGATCAACCTTTTATCCCTTAGCCTGAGTCCCTAGCCCTCGCATTGATCGGCCCGTTATCTTGTGTCCCTCCATGTCAGTCCCCTAAAGGCCTAGTCCTGTGTGAGAAAAGGGCGATGTAAGCAAGAAGAGGCCGAGTCTCGAGTTACATTCATTATTAAGCAAAGGGCATTTTTGTCCCTCAGCAATCCCACTTAACTCTAACCAAGATTCAATCAATGAAAAGGGCTGATTTATACAAACAAAAAACTTTACAGGGATCTTTATATAAAAAGATAACTATTAAAAAGAAAATATGGAAGATTTCACAGACAACTGCAAAAAAAAAAAACCTTTTAAAACCATAGTAAGGATATCCATGTGCAATTTTTATTTTAGAGAAAGCACCACTACATAATTAGCTCAATCTAGAGCTCAAATTTTATTGATTATATATGGTTTTTAAGTATACATTTTGTGACACAAAAGTGTCTCCGCGTCTAGTTTTTTAGGGGGTGTCCACACTTAAGGACACCAAGACACTTTGGGACATGTAATAGGTGTCGAGGTGTTTCATATATACACATATACATGGATGCATGTATGTGTAACACAGCTTGACAGCATAGAAAATCTATCTGCAATAAATAAATAGAGTTCATGGTCCGAGTATGTTGCCTTTTTAACCACAACATGAATGCTAGAAAAGATTAAAAATCATAATGCAGAAATAATAACAATTCCAAATAAAGTAACAAGAGATATATATATAAATGCAAGATATCAATTTGCCAACCGAAGAATGATATTATGTAATTACAACGTAGGAGAAACCTTTAACAGCAGCACTAACCCAAGGGAGTTGTTTCACAAACCTGCATGTTTGAAGCAATATTAACAACATAGTGACCAGGAGGAATTTTGTCTCGATAATGGAATGCCGTTTCACAAATTGCCGCAAGCTAAAAAAACCAATGAATTGTTACAATTCAGTCTGACATGTTAAAAAACATATTTAGCTAAGTAAAATGTTAATATTTTATATTTCATATATTGACTATCACAAGTAAATTCGTTGTAATGTGCATGAAAATGGAACTATGCTCCAACAATGAAAGTTTAAACCATTACATAACATACCAACAGTTGGAACACATTGGAATTGAAAAGCAACCATATCAACATCTGATCCTATTGCACAATGAAATCAAAGAAACATTTATTTCCTTCACAAATGATTTTAGATATTGCATACCTTTATAATGTAGTACGGCATGTTTTGAATCACAAATTGTGTATATATAATAAATCTTATAAATATAATAATTCTTATAAATGCATCATATTAGGTTAGTTCTCTGGGGCATTATTATTGAAGCATCACTGAAAATACAAATAATAGTATAACATGTTATATAAATATTTCGAACCACAAACTCATAATAAAATAATATAATTCAAAATACAAAGCAAAAAAAAATTATCATCAACAAGCCTCACCATTTTTTTTGGAAACAGTTTTCACCAATAATTCTTGGTAAAGGCTGCCACCAATCCCAAAACCAGATGAAAAGTGGAGGATGGCCATGAGGTTGAAACCTAACTACAATAATTTCAGACTACAAACTAATCCTAATTTGATGATGCATTTGTCGTATTCATTGTTAAAGCAAATTCTTGGCATTACAGCTATTGTATAACACTGCATCTTTCCCCCAGTCAGGACTTGCAAGTTTGCAACCAAGAGAACAAGAGGGTTTTCATTAAACAAATAAATCCATAACCAGATATAAGTAAACAACAAATCAAGCTCAAAAGGAACAAATAATGATATTACAAACGGCATTAACTAATTTTTTTTATTCAATCCAAACATATGTATTCTTAAATTGAAGAGGTAAGAAGATTTAGTTATACACGATACAGAACTAAAACAATATAAACATGTTAAGTATATAAATTAGTCAATCAGGTTTAGTTATAAGTTACAGCCGATACATGGATAAAACAATATTCAACAAGAAGATTTAGTTATACACGAAACAGAATTAAAACAATATAAACATGTTAAGTATATAAATTAGTCAATCAGGTTTAGTTATAAGTTACAGCCGATACATGGATAAAACAATATTCAACATTTTCTGCAGAAAATCATAGAACTGAGGGAAAAAAAATGAAATTCCTCTAAAACTTATCAGCATATTCATCACATATTTTTCATGCAAAAAAGAAGAAGCATAGCAATGCCAATGCATACTTAAAATAATTAGAATTTTACATCATTTTTGTTTACAGACATTCTAAAATAAGATCTCCTTAAGTTTCCAGAACAAATTATTCTTAACATGCAGAAATGATGCTCCATAAACTGTTATACACTTAAACCATATAACACAGTTAATATGAAAATTTTCCAATTTTTTCTTTATCCAATAAAAAACCCAAAAAGATAAACAAAAACATGCTTTGGCATGTTGAAGTTTGGTGGAGCTAAGCGATATGCATTTCTTAACTCCAAGTGATCAGAATTTTATAGCTACATAATACATTAATCTATGCAGTCACAAGCATGTCTCATCTTCTTTGAAAATATAAATAATAAATAAAATTGAAGCATCATATAATAATGGCTTCACTTGGCTGCAAGACCCAATAGTTTGAAACAAATTGAACATATATACCATCATTGTTTGTTACGTCAACAACTAAATGATTCTAACACAAAATATAATTGTCTCCTGTTAGTGATACATCCTCGAAAGAAAAAGCCATTTGTCAAAATTTAGGGAGCTAGAATAGGAAGAGATCAGTGAAAGGTCCTAAGATTTGCTATCAAAAAGATCTGGACGTGGGCAAACCTGGGAAGTATCTGGATAAAATGATTTAGGAAAAACAATAAAAAAAAACACAAGATTCACTGCTCCTTCAAAAGCAAAATTAGCAGTCGAAAGAGAACACCATACATCAATTTAAATAATGATATGACAATACACAGTACAATGACAAGTGGATGGTTTATCGCGATTCTTGGTGAAAAGGAGTTGAAATTTGGAGGTGCAGGAAGCAAGTGCTGAAAGCTGAAAGAGCAAGAGCAAAATAACAGACTAGTTTGCCACCACAAGTAGAAGATTCCAGTAACTAGTTTAAATTATCTAATTTTGACGATAAGTTGACTGACCTTCTCTTGAAGGCATTTTATAACCCTAACTGAGAATCCTCATAAGATAGAAGACCAAGATTGCTTGAACTCTCTTTTATCTTGAACAGTTGAACTTTCTTTTATCTTGAACAGTTAAACTCTTTCATCTTGAACAACCATTCACTGACATATCTTTTCAGCTCCATCTAGTTCAAGAGCACCTAAAGTTTTAACAACTGTCACTCTTCAAGCAATGCAAAAGTTTTACCTAACATCAGCTATTGACTTGAGAGGTCACTTTTAAATGATTTCATCAATTATTCTGTATCATTAAACCCTTTTCTTCTGACACTTCATAAGCACCCAAATTCAGATCTGCACCTGCATGCAATTCAGACAATTACGTACTGGTTGGTGCTAAGGAACTGGTCAACAATCGACAAAATGGGAGCAGAAACCATAAAATCAACTCAACATCGACTGGGCATGAATTTCTCAAACCATAACCTCTGCCTAACCCTTGAATGATGAAACACGAGTGAACATTAAGTTAGAAAACATTAAGTGAATGATGATTTTCTTTTTATTTCTTACTTTTTCCCCCATTAAATCCAGAGTATTGGTCCATTATAAAAAAATCAATTACCGAATACATATAGGACCCCAATCAGCATTCTCTATAAATAAAGTCATTGCCAAATAAAAAATATTTTATAACTAAACAAAAGAATTATAACACATGGAGGAGCAGATCTAGTTACCTCATCAAAAATCCATTTCATGACTCCAGAATTCTGCAAGAGGAGAATATATTTGAACAATAATCCAACAATATCTTCTATGTGCTCTGTTCATCCATTTTAGATGATCCATGATTAGACCATGTGATAGCATGGGGCAAAAGTTTCAGAGATAACAAAAGTCAATAATGAACAAATGAAGGGCCCAGAATATAATTCATGAATTCAGGTATTAGGAACTAACCATGACCCACATCAGTGAGCTCAACAGACACAGAGAAAAAGGAAAACTCAAGACTCCAATCCCCTTCACCGGCTTCCAGACTTATAGCCCATCCTGCAACAATCAGCAACTATGCTCAAACAATGCAGTATGAGATGCAAACCAAAATCAAAAGTAGACATTAAAGTGACTGAGGTCACATGTCTACCCAAAAAGGACCAAGAACAGAAATGCCAACATGGCAGAATTTAAAACAAAACACTCATAGGACAATTCAATTGTCAATCAAGAATGGTCTCACTGATCCAATAGTAGAAAAGCTTTAGCCAATACATATTAATGAAAAGATGTCTGACAGTAGTTGCTTTTCAAAAGGATATATGCCAGCAAATAGAAACAGAAGTTTGCATATAAGATGAACAGCAAGCAAATCCTAATGTTAAGAGACTAGTTTCACCGGTATTACAATTTTGAAATGAATTTCTCTCGTAGCATAAACCAAAACTAAGTATTGAACACAAGAAAAACTAGAGGTAGCCAGCAGATCGGGTCACGTCAAATCAGGTCACTTTCGGGTTTGGGTCATTGAAGCTAAATTTTAACCCTAAATGATTGGATTAAGGTCAACCCATAGGTCATTTCAGGTTAGCTTATTTTTAAAAAAAATAAAGAATTCAATAAATGCCTCTCTTTTCTTATTCTTTTTAAATAATTTATCAATGATCAATTCAATCCTTTCTTCTTTTTTCTCTTCTACTCCTTGATTACTATATAAAGTAGCTAGACACAATATCACAGTATAGTTAGACGCTAATAGAAATAATAATTATAAACTTATAAAGCATTAAGATAATATAATTAGACAATAGTCCATAAAAGTATACTTTTAAATTAAATAAACATCTATTAAATTGTCAATAAGATTACAAAATAAAATAAACAAATGTTAAAAATATACTTAATCTCATAATAATAAAAAACGACTAATCTATTCTTTCATCTCCTCCTCAACCCCTCCTCGGAAAGTTTGAAATTGTTGATGTCGATCCCAACACTCAACTTGAAAAATTATACTTCTAATCCCATTTTTTATTAAGACTCATGAGCACCAGCTTTATTATATATCAAAAAATATAAAATATTAACCATTAATCATGTAAACAAACTAATTGATAATTTATAAAATTATGTAATGCCATTTAGACAAAATCCTATAATTTAAAATAAATAAAATTGAAAATATATCTTACCCTCGCATCTAAATAACTATTTATAAGTCGTAATTAAAGTTTGTGCTTTTTTTGGCACATACAATTTTTACTCATGATCCAACCTGAAAATTTTTGGGTTATTTCAAGATTGGATTATTTTGGGTTTAGATCCAAAAAAAAAAAAAGAACCTAATCCTAATTCTTTTAGGTGGTTAGGGCTGGGTTCGCAAGTCAAGTCAACTTTGTGCCACCTCTTAGAAAAACCCATAAAAAAATGAATGGCAAAATGATTTAAATATATGAATTGAGATTGAACTTGTGCAAAACAAGCCCCGCCCACCCAGCCCACTCCAATTTTTATCAGGCCCGAACTGAGGTTTTCACCTCTCCATCCTTCTCCTACTCCCTTGCACACTCTCCTCTCTACCTCCTGTTCTCTCTCCTCTACTAGTTGAAACGGCTGCCACCCAAGGTTTTAAAAGCCATAGGATAGGGCCATTTCTATCTATTCATCGAACAAGATGGCCAAATGTGCCAAAACTTGAGATGGTGGATGTTTCATCTCACCATAGTTCTGAGTCCATTTTCCTATTCCTCTCATTTTGATACTTGGGACAATGCCCAGTACCAAAGGGTGAAACTCATTGCCACTCACCATATTTAAAACCATGGCATGACCTCCTTCCCTTATCCTCCAAACCCAAAAAAAAAGTGCAAAATTCCCTGTTGAAACAGCTGCTGCCACCAATCAGGTCAATGCCCAGGCCCCTCATTTCCAATCAACCCAAGTTCAAGATCCTATTTCCAAATTCAAGCCTGATGAGATTTGGTCTTGACATCAGACCTCAGCATATCCCAGTGCAACAGCTGCAGTTGCCCAAGTCTAATTTAGATCAAAGAAAAGTTGTCTAAAACCCATGTTTGAAATTTTGATTTTGGTGGAAACAGAGATGCGAACATAAACAATACAAATAAGACATGCGTGTTTCATTTCCAAGTCAAACTATAAATATATAAAAAGTTTAAATCAAAAACGACGATTTGCATAAAAATAAAAGAGAATAACTTAGAGTGAATATTAAATACAAAATCAAAATTAGTCAAATAATTAAGTGAGGGCTTTCTTATCGAAAATCAAGGGTTGTAGATATAACGAAGATAGTATGGCATAATGATATATAAATAAATGTATATATCATGCCACATTTGATTAGTAGCAAAGTTTGGAACTTCAATGATGTCAATTTAGAATTTGCAATAGAAACCAAATACTAAGGTATAGGGGCATATCAATGGCTGGTTAAAATAGTATAAACTAAGGTTCATTGTACCGAAACCAATGTGGGATATCCCATACCAAACCCATAAACCATCCTGAATCAGACCGAACCATATGGTGCAATAGGTCAATACCGGTTGATTCATTTAGTTCTCCTTCCATACCAAATCAAGAGGCCGAACTGTTCTAATTTCAAATCAGTTTGATTCGCCCTGAACCACCTGATTTGGGACGATTCGACTACAATGGTATGGTATGCACCATACCGGATGTTGTATTAACAAAGGCACCAAGCATGCGCTTAGGTATAGTTGGTATGTCTTAGGCACTACCTACTTTGGCTTCACGATATGTTTTTTTTTTTTTTTGGCTTTCTAGCATTTTATTATTTTAATAATACGTTTTTTTTGGCATAATATAGCAATTCTATTGATTTGAATGTCTCACTTATCTTGCATTGTATTTTTTTCTTTGCTAAAATAATTCATAATTTCACACAATTTAGAATTAAAATTGCAACAAAAAGACTATGCATTAACACAAAATACAATAACCTTCCACGTACATAAGGAATATTTATACGTAAATGTGTTAAATACTTGATTATAAAAAAAAATTTGTTCATGCATTAGGCATTGCATATTATCATATTAGATCATACACTTTGGGGATTATGATAAATGACATTTATTTCCAAACTTTTGGTTTTAGTGATATTTGGGTAAAATAAAACTCATGAAATTTTAAGATTTGAGAAATACCTTAGCATTTAAAAGTTGAAATTTTGACCCAACCCAAAAATCTAGAATTTGAACTGAAACTCGGAAATCAACTTTTTATTCTTAACAATTTGATTCTTTTAGTATTTTCATTGAAATCCCAACCAAGGGGTTGTTCATTAATTACTTGTAATATACAATGTAAATAGGACATCTACTTAAATGACATTCATGTAGTAAAGTTTGAATTTAGTAAATATTTGTCTGTTTATTAATCTGCCTGCTCACTGTTTGCACTCACCTTCAAACGGTGAAAACACTAACCACTGGCTCTGTTTGGAGAACGATACCTGAATAATCGAAAAGGTGGTTGGGTTTTTGTGTATCCACTTTCGTTAATAAGAGCTATGGGCCACTTAATTTTGAACTCGCACGTCATTTTTTGGGGGGATTAAAAACCCACCTGTCTGACTGAAATGCTGGAGGCCAAAGTTTAAGCTATATCAATACACATAATTACCATGTGAAGAAATATGCCAAAATCAGGACTCCTATATAACAGATTAGTAAAACATAAGGTCGGTACCAGAAAGGTAAAAGATACAATTTAAAAACATAATCAAATCAAACAAAAACTACAAACAAGCAAATTATGTGGCATTTTCTAAAGAAAGATTGGTTTGAGATATGAATACAGTGTAAATCACAGAACTGAAGTTACCTAACTGTTTCAAAATGTAAAAGAGAGAACCCTCGCCTTCATGACCAATAAGGTGACCAAGGTACCTGCAAGGACCCTCTTTGTAATGGCGTATGCTAGGAGTGATCGGCCATATAATTCTCAATGTGTGGCCTTGCTTTATTGGCACTGCTTTAACAAGAATCTGTCACAATCTAACAAAGCATTAACTCAGAAGGAAATGTTTCTGCATCGAGATTTTGTTCTGATTTCAATATTATTACCAAAAGCACAGTAGTATACTGCCATCTTAATCTTGCTCTTTCTTGGGTTAATTTCAATGGTGAGCGACCAACATACCTGAAGATGTTCTGATGAGCAAGGCTGACCAAGAAAATGGAAGTAGTTCCGTCCAATGTTTCGGATATCACAGAACCTTCCTTCAACCAGTTTCTGAATATCATCAGACTCTCTAAAATATCCAGTTAAAGTGGTCAAGAATAGATAAAACAGAAGAAAAAAAAAAAAAAAGACAAAGACTCTGGTAAACAATTCAAAGCAATCCCCTACCTCTTCCATATACAACAAGATGCATAAGGTTTGCTGAATAGTTCTCTTCATAAAATTTAATTAGCTCAAGCCTTGTGTCCAAGGCTTTGGATTTCGGTTTAACCTCCAATGTATCCCAATTTCCTGAAAAACACAATAAAAATCATTGGAGATACATCCTAGACCAATTTTCCCAGGTTGAGAATCAAGACCATCTAAGCAACCATCATTATGGTTTAACTGTGAGTGACAGTCAAGGGTACTCATTGTATCATACATGTACATGAACATACCTTGCATTACAATAGTACACATTTCCCATCAACATAAAAGACATTTGATAGACTAAAGATGGATTACCAATTTATAAATTTATCACAGTACCAAAAAAAATGCGCCCCCCACCCCCCTTAAAAAAAAAAAAAAAAAGAGAGAGTAAAAGAATTGAAAAAAAAAGCCTCAATTGCACTTCAATGGCTGTGATATTTTATGCTTTGTTTTGTTACCAAGAAAGTGAAGGAACATATAGTTAATTATTCTAAAATATTCTTTTCCAATATTTGGTAGTAGAAAGAAAATTCAAAAAAAATCTTGAGAAAATTTGAGGTCAAAACTTTCTCAAACCACCTTAAAGTTTCTGACAGGCAATTTCATTAAGACAAGTGTTATTTCAGCCAAATAAGAAAACAGTTTCTTTCAACAACTTTCTCATTGATTTTCTTACTGCAAGCAAACAACAAAAATTTCTCAATGTTTCAATTTTCTTTATTTTATTTTCTTTTCTGCTATAGAGGGAAAAAAAAAAGATATTTCACTTTCTCAACAACCAGACAAAGCGTCAACAAAAAGGAAAAGACTTTATATTTTAAACAATATGCTTAAAATACTATTTATCTATCAGTTTCTAATTATAAAGGATTAGCTTTAATTAGAATTTTTTTATATACAAAACTCTAATTAAAAAGGAAACTTAGGAAAGTTGAAAATTTTTATTTCAAAAAATGTTAGCTGAAAAGGCTTTTATTCAAAAAATTCTAATCTTTCTAAAAACTTGAGCAAGAGACTATTTATGGAAAGGTATCAAAGAAACAAGAGATTTATTTTCCACATGCAATAGGGTTGGGGTGCAAGTGGGAAAGAGAGGAAAGAGTATCATGCAAACATACATGACTGCAATTGGAGGAGTAATTTTTGATGGATGATCTCGATATATATATAAAATAAATAAATAAATAAAACAGAGATTATCAAGAGTGTCTAGATGGTTGATCGCATTATCAAAGATAAGGTCGGACAGAAGAAGTATGTGATATCTTAAAACCATAGAAATATGCAGAGATTACCCCAAGAATGAAGGCTTCATCATGCAAAGGGATTTTTGGTGCTTCCTTTAGGGCAGGACCAAGCTTCAGTCCCTGAGGCCAGCTGCATGAAGCCAACCTCAAGGCTTTCCCATTATTTATAGAGTAGAGTCTCACATGTGAGACTCATGTTCGTGAACAGCCATCACACGCTCAAAAAGAGCTCATCAAAAGGGTGAGCAGGTAAGAAGGGTTTTTCTTTCTTCTCTTTTTTTTTTTTTTTTTTTTGCATCAATCATGCATCACTAAGGGGGAAAAATATCCAAGGCAATAAAGATCAGCTAAATATGTTCACATTTCACAGCAGAGTTTTGAAAGTTAAAATGTAAGTAAAAATCAATGCATGTATGGGGTAAAACAAATTTCAAAATTTCAAGTTAATGAGAATGGTGGCATCTGCACGGTAAACTAGGGATGATTTTTTTGGTATTATGTCATTTTAGTTTTGATAGCAAACCAATAATTATAAAACAATAGATTTAAATGTATCAACTTGAACAAGTTTACTAGCAAGAAAACAGCTTCATATGGCCTCATAAGATTTAAGTTATTGCACAAAAACTGTGGAGTACATATAAAACATTCTTAAATGTGCAATACTAACAGAAGAAAGGAAACTGCTTGTTACTAGGTCATATGAAGATGAATATTCACCATTTCATTAGTGATATGATTTCAAAGGAAACTGTTTTAAACTATGACATTTCATTATTTCATTGTCTGAAAACATCAAACCACTCACCTGTACTGAATCTATGATATGGGTGATCCTTTGAACATAGATGTTTCTGAAGCTGAAAACATTAACATTAAGAAACGAATAATTAAACCCAGGCAGAAAAGATGAATATTCAGTAAGTGTAAGGTTCTAGATAAGGTAAAGAGTTTGATAAAAAGTCGAGAAGAGAAAGATGATGCGGAAAGGACTGACTGATTCTCCCAAATGAAATTTTTGATTCATGTTCTTTTATAGCAAACAATTGGCAACCCAAACTAAGGCAAAGAAATCATTGATGATTAACACATTTGGCCTTAAATCAAAGGCCAAAGCATCTATCATAATAACAGAAAAACAAAGAACAAATCAGTACCATATACACATACATGTGCACGTAGGCAGTGCTTATAAGTGCAAAGGTGCATTTATAAACATATAAACGCATGCACTTGCAGATGACTACAGAGATTATATGCACAAATATATACATCCCCAAATAAAACCATATGCATACATTCACATATGGAATATAAATATACACACAAATACAGTAGCACATATAAGAAAGTTAGTCTGGGCCAATCTCTAAAGTTAGTCTGGGCCAATCTCTAAAGTATGACTTCCCAAGTTTGCGCCATTAGATCTGTTTCAAGATTGCTGCAGCTTAAGTTGTTCAAGTATCAAGAGTACTCCACTTTATTTCTCCTCCCATCCATGATTAGACACCCACTCCTTTATCCTTCTTCATCACCCGCACCATCCCCCTCCATCCACCCACCCAGCTCTCACATGAAAAACTTCTTTCAACATGTGAGCCTGACAAACAATGTTTGGCCCTGCCTCCTCTAACTCTACTTCTCCCCTACATGATTTCCTGCCTGCCAAAGGAGCCTTTGCTCTGGTGACACAATCTCTTAATCAGATAAGAACCTGCAATTCAGCCCCCACCTAACCTACATCCACTGTGATTGGTGACCATCCATCCCAAAAAACAAGCCCTGCAACCAGTTTGCAACCCTCTGGTCCTTGTGCCACAATGATCTCAGACCACTCTCCATCTCCATTGTCGCTTCGTCCACACCACCAGCACCTTCATCAAACATATCTCCCACCCACAAAACCACCAGCCATGGGGAATAATCCCTAATCCCATGCTTGGTTCTTTGTCAGATCTCCTCATCAAGTGATTTGTTTCTTCCATGTTGTCATTCCTCTGTCCAATCAGGATTGCTTCTTTTCTGAAAAGCACAGATAGGACTGCTAGATCTGAACAAATGAGTGGGAAAGGTTTATTTTGGCTTTTAAAAAATATCATGTCTCTTGTTTTTATTTGCTTTAGACATGATATCTTAACTGCTCAGATCTGAATTTAATTGATAGAGAAATCAAGAGTTATTTGGAGCCATATACCCTTCAGAGTAGTCCAGCCTAACTCTATAGTCACATGACTACATACTTCTTGCTGCTTCTGTGTTATTAGAACTAATAATTTTTTGGCACCAGATGTGCACCAAGACAGATGCCTGCTGTAGCTCCGCATGAGCCCCATCATTCCAAGTAACTTTTCCAGTGTCAATCATGCCAGACAATGCATGCCTCGCCCCAAGGTCAGTGTCGCTTGCCCTGTTGTAAGCCAGGAGCAACCACTTTGGTACGTTAACTCATAGCACAGCAAGACCTAATTTCATTTACCAAGCACTTTCAATTTTTGGCTTTGCAGAACATAGATAGACTCATCTTCACACGCAATTTTCCCAAATTTTGATGTATCAATGCAAAATATATGCTATGAATTGCACATAACATCATACACTCGATCCTTTTTCCTTTTGCTTGACTAACAAATAGAATCACAAAAGTTTTTAATTAAAATTGTACATATGATAGATCCCCTGAAGAATGACAATATTTTACACTTCATGCATGTGTAACAATGGAAATGGGTGCTTTTCAAAACGAATCAGTTCCACCTAAAATCTTCTCCCAGAAACAACAAATATCTGGGAAAATAACTAACAAAATGGCATTCATCTAGGTTGATTTTTGGATACATTGTCAAGAAGGGTTCTACATAATCAGAAAAAAATTCCATCCCAGGCTTAATTTTATTTTCAAACATAAGTTTTTAATTAAACAAATTTTTATAATTAGCAAAAAATTACCCTTCTGAATTCTGATCAATAAGGTGCATGTCTAGATAATAAATAACTGCATGCTAGCTTATTTAAAGATTAAAATCGTTATTGTCAGCTATGTTCAGTCCCTTTCAATTTCAATCTTGACTATTGCCTAAAATTAATGTAAATTTGAAATCAGCCCATTCAGGCTAATTTCTTTGTGTTGCTGAAATTTATAAAATCACCAAACATTCAACAATAACAATAAAACCTTAATCCAAACTACTTAGGGTCAACTACATAAATCCTTTTTCTCCATTCAATATTATCCTAAGCCATATTTTCTGTAAGCAAATAAAAAAAAAAACTCCCCTATATATATATATATATATATATATATATATATATATATATATATATGTGGTTTTTTTATATATAGCTAGTCCTAAGCCCGAATAAAAAAGAAGGATTATAGTTGACAGCCAATGTAAAACTATGGTCACATCCTATGAACATAAATCCAATAGAAAAACCATCAAACATTCAAAATTAAAAAATTATAAAAATTAATTTTCTAATAAAATATCAGTATTTTATAAATATTTTTTCCAAACAATACCAAATCATGTTAATTTGAGAATTAAATAAATTTTTTGATAATTAAATACAAAAAATCAAAAATATTTTTCCTAAAGCTACATAGGTAGTATGATGACAACAACAATAAAGCGTTAATCCTTAACTAATTGGGATCAACTACATAAATTCTTTTTCTCTATTCGGCTCTATTCTAAATCATATTTTTTTGTAAGATCTAAAGATTCTAAGTTTTTCTTTGCTACTTCCTCCATTTGATTTTCAATCTACCTCTACCTCCTTTTTTTAATATATGTATCATCACTGGATTTTTTTTTTTAAATAGAAAGATAGATAAAATAATATGCAAAAACTGTAAAGTTATTCCAAGAGAAAGTTTAACCTCACACCATAGGATAATGGTAGCAAAGATATGGATAAAAATGAAATGTAGAGTAAAACGTAAAACTATTAATCCAAAAATTAAACGGTGGAATTTGAAAAAAGAAAAGCTAAAATTATTTAAAGAAAAGTTAGTAAGAGAAATGACTATGAATATAAATAGTGATCCCAATTTAATGTGAAAAAAAGCAACTAAATGCATAAAAAATATAGCAAAAGAAGTTCTAGAAGAATCAAAAGAGTAGGACTAGTAGGAAAGGAAACTTGGTGATGGAACGAGAAAGTTCAAGCTACCATCAAGCTTAAGGACAAACTATAAAATTTAGCAAGAGGTTAGGGATGAAGAAAGTCTTAAAAAGTATAGGGATGTAAAAAAAAAAACTAAAAAAGCGGTAAGTAATGCCAACTTAAAGCCTATGATGATTTATATAATAAACTAGATACGAAATGTGAAAAGATTATATATAAACTAGCAAAACTAAGAGAAAAGAAAACAAAATATCTTAACTATATTAAATGTATTAAGGATAAAGATGAAAGAGTCTTAGTAAAAGAAGAAGAGATAAAAGAACGATGAAAAAGTTATTTTAAAAAATTATTAAATGTAAATAATTTAATAAATTTAAGGATAAAAGGATGTGATAACCTAGGAATAACAGATGATCATAAATTTTTTCGTAGATTTAGCCTTGAGGTTAAAAAGCTTTTAATAAAATAAAAAATGTAAAAGCATTAGGATCAGATGCGATCGCTATTGAGTTTGGAAAGGCTTAGGAGAAATTGGAGTCATGTGGTTAACTAATTTATTTAACAGAATTATAACTAAAAGAATTCCGAATGATTAAAGAAAGTATATTAATACCTATATACAAAAATAAAAGAGTATTCAAAACTGTATAAATTATAGAGCGATTAAGCTAATGAGTCATACAATGAAATTATAAGAAAGAGTAATAGAAAATCGAATAAGTGTTGAAACTTTGGTCCCAAATAATCAATTTGGATTTATGGTTGAAGATCAACCATGGAAGCTATTTATTTATTAAGAAGATTATTGGAGAGGTATAGGGAAAAAAAAAAGCCTTCATATGGTCTTTATTGATTTAGAGAAAGCATGAGATAGAGTCCCTAGAGAAATAATATAGTGGATTTTAGAAAGAAAAAAAAAGGAGTTACCAAAAGGTACAAAGAATTGATAAAAAATATGTATGATAAAGCAATAACTATTGTTAAAATAATAATAGGAGAAACTAGTGAGTTTTCAATTACTGTAGGTTTATATCAAAAATCTGCCTTAAGTCCGTATCTTTTTGTATTAGTTATGGATGAGTTAACCAAACATATTCAATATGATATTTCATGGTGTATGTTATTTGCAGATGATATAGTGTTGATTGATGAAACTAAATATGAAGTAAATGCTAAGCTAGAGATTTGGAGAGAGGCTTTAGAATCTAAAGGTTTTAAGATTAGTAGAACTAAAACTGAGTACATGAAATATAATTTTAGTGGGAGTAGAAATACAAATAAAGAAACAGTAAAGATTACAACCAAGAGATATCAAGGAGTGAAAAATTTAGGTGTTTAGGATCAATTATCCAACAAGAAGGTGAAATAGATGAAAATATAAATCATAAAGTTAAAGCAGGAAGATTAAGTGGAGGAGTGCTTCGAGAGTATTATATGATCGCCGCATCCTATTAAAATTAAAATATTTTTCTTATTTCTATCAGTCATCTTATATACATGTATTTTTCTAACTGCCAATATTTCATACCATAGAGCATAGCTAGTCTTATATCTGTCCTATAAACTTTCTTTTAACTTGGCAGATACTCTACCATCACATAATATTTCGATTACATTTCTTCATTTTATCCAACCTGCTTTAATCGTATGGATAACATCGCCCTCAATTTTCTTTTCTTATGAATAATTAATCCTAAATACCTAAAATGATAATTTTTAATAACTTCATGATCCTTCGTGTTTACTCTACATTCATCTTGATTTCTCATTGTACTAAAATTATATTTCATATATTCAGTTTTATCCTAATTAATCTAAAACATTTAGATTCTAGTGCATTTCACCATAGTTCTAACTTGCGATTAACTACAACCGGTTAATCACTAACACTTATTAGATTATATAATTAAGTGATACTTAAAATAGTTAAAATGAAGTATCTTGATAAGGGAAAGGGGAAAAATGACTGATTGTACATAATATAAGCATAGGCTGCAAAGGCATAACAGGTCTAGCTATTATTTCAATTTATTGTTGATTATTTTGAAAATACCACTATGTTCCCATCTTTAACCAAAGTTTGCACAAGATTTATTACTGAGAAAAAGGAAAGGGAAAAATACCTGAGACATTCGCCAGCCATCAGATAATAGGTTCTTCTGATTCTCTTGATTTGACATACGAAAAGGAAAAGGCCATAATGGTCAACTCAATAGGGATTTCAAAAGCATTGGAACAAAAATGAGTGGTGCTTACCAGAGTCAACAGCTCTTATTTCCCTTAGTGTAGCATCAGAAGACATCAAAGGCCTAATGAAGAATTGAGCAAATCTGAATGGAAAAGAGAATGTTAAGAAGTAAAAGGTTGCAGATGGCAAAGAAAATAGGCAGAGTAGCTGTTGAAAAACCAAAATAGTAATTTACCTGTCCAAAGCCTCTTCAAAGCTGTCTGCGTTGATATCAAAATAAAAGTTTGTGTTCTCAGCAGACGTAAAAGCATTAGTGGAACCACCATGCTGATTAGGACCCAAGTAAATACCATAGTGGAAGTAAGATCAAAATGTAAGTTTGCAATAATGTAACGGAGTGATTTCAACAAAATTATCATAACAAGGATCAGCCAAGTATTAGCATTTAATTTGCAACAACATAAGATTCTCATGGAAAGAAAACTGTGCGCTAATTAGTGATGTAGTCATCCAATTCTTACATAAATCAAAGATGAAAATTCCTCTGTATAGTTCTATTCCATGATTAAAATCATGAGCCCACAACTACAACTATACATTTAAACGATTGCCACAACAGCCAGAATGCATCAAAGTGTATTACTAGTGAGACATGCTATTCATTTGCATCTTAAGCCAAGTGGAAGTAGAGAAAATAATACCCATCAGACAACTAGGTGCTAAGCATATAATAGAAACAGAAAAAGAAAGCAAGAAAAAAAAGATGGAAGACCATGGAACGTACTGAAAATTGTTTAAGCTTGGTCAAATTAGCCAATTAATAATTCTCTAACCTAAGCCATAATCCACAAAGGTTTGTAATAACAGCTTACTTAACCAAAAGGAATCGTCTTTGTGCACCGCCTCCAGTGCACGAAGGCGTGCACCGGGCGCGGCCATTGGCCACACTCACATGCAAGCCGGGCACGCGGCCAATGGCGCGCCCAGTGCGCGCCTTCGTGCACCGCCTCCGGTGCTCGAAGACTTTTCCTAACCAAAAACTACCTAGCCCTGATGCCCAAGTGTTCAGAATCAATCTTTGCTAAACGTGCTAGGTGCACCAGAGTAAAAGCTAAAATAATAATAATATATTTAACCTATTAGTCCAATAAAAAGTCTCCTCTTTCTCATCTGAAATTTGTCATCCCTTAATATTTTTTCTCCTCTTTCTCAGATGAGAGCATATTTTTTATGTTCTATTTCTTTATCTTTCAATTTTTAGCTTTTTTTTATAAGTAAATATAAGGAAAATAATTATATATAAGATGGTACATTATAAAGACAACATAGTCTAACAAATATAATAGATTTACAAAATACTATATATATATATATATATATATATATATATACTTATGAAGAAAGGTTTCTTGTATCCCAAATCAGATTAAAAGTCCATATTTTTTATGCCTTATATACGTCAAGATAAAGGTATATCACTTAAGATATAAGAAATGTTTAATCCGCCTTAAGCACACCTTACCTTAGGTACACCTTAGGATATAAAAAGCATCCAACCCTTGATGCCTTACGCCTTAGGCATGCCTTGATAACATTGTTCAGAATAATGGCTTACATGAACATACATGTAAATTTCCACCGCAAGTGTCTATGCTACAAGGCCTATACACATCTATGTCTTCATGGTGACATATGAACCATGCATATCTCAAAGTAATCTAAACCCTAGTTAATTCATTGTGGTTCAGAATAGCATGAACAACCGAGCAAATTAGGAAATTCTATAAAAAAAATCTCTCATTGATTCCTATATACAGCAAAATTTCCTCGCATAGCTCCTAACTCCTCAAGGTTGCTATTTTATATAATTTACTGCATTTAACTTGACCAATTAAAAATAAATCTGACATAAAATATATATATATATCAACAAAAAAATAAATTTTCTGGTCCTAATTTGAGCAAAAATAATTTGTAAGAAAATGAATGGCAAATTACTAATCCAAATCCAAATCAAGCAAAACCAATGAATTAGGGAACAATGGGCTGAAGATATGGTCAAGAAATGTCACTTAAAAAAGATGTCATTTTTTACTTAATAGCCAGAATCTTCCCAGAATCTTGAACTTGTGGCTGTTTCCTAAGCATTTCCTTTAGGTGTTTCTAAAATATGTGCTGCCCTGCACCTGCTTTTGCTCTTAATTCTGGTAAATAAGTTCCATTATGAAGATATAACAAATGAATAGGCATGTGGATTCCAAAAGGTATGAGCAAATACTCCTCATACATGAAATAGGCATAAAAATGGATATGATGATCATGATCATGAAGTTCATCCTCAATGTCCAATTTGAGAGTTCTTTTTACTGAACAATCAAATTACATGTGCACAAATAAATACACCTCTTTTTTTTTGCTTTTCCTTTTTCTCTTGCATCATGTCAACTAGAAACCTGAACTACAAATTGACTAGTTCTGTTCTTTTTAAAAGAACAAGAAAGCAAACATAAAATAATTCATTACACCAACTGATGATTTCCATGTTATCTCAATTACAGTTTCAAAGGAGCACCTCCATATGCTCCAACCACATCAAAAACCAAGACCTTTATTATTTTGTTAACAATTCCTCGGGTATCATATTCCAACTACACTACCAAAAGAAGTATCCAGTAACTCCTGCGGCTTGAACTCTGACTTATAGACCCAACTGACAAGAAATCAAAGAATCCTTTAAACTTATCTGCATACTTCATTTGCCAACCATTCAGCTTGCCCATTTGCTTGACCTAAACATGTTCAAAAGAAAGGCATGCATTCAGCAATAATGTGAATATTGGAGGTCATTGCCACCTTTTCTTGATACAAAATGTTTCTACCAAATTGCCAATAGATTCCTACCCTTGTCTTCTAAGTTTTGTATAAATAATTTTAGGCTAAACTACAATATTGACCCTTGAGCTTAGAGAGTTGTCACTTTGGTCCCTAAACTTCAAAAAGTTGCAAAAGTAATTTTGAACTTTCATTTTTGTTTCACTTTAATCCCTTCCGTTAAACATAGGAGACGTAGTTTGATTTTATCCTACGAGGCAACACACGTAGCTTTAGATGGCATAATCAAATTTAAAATCCATAATCAAACCGTTAACCCAATACCTAATAGTAAAAAAAAAAAATCTTCTTTTTTCCCTTCCCGCAACCCCTCCCTGCCTTCTGCCGTGAGTCCCTTTGTCCACCCCCATGCCCCCTCACCCACAACCGCGAGGGAAGGGGGTGTGGCGAAGGGGGGAGGGAGGGGATGGAGGGGGGAACGGGGGGAAGGTCCCTCACCTGCGGCAGCGAAGGGGTGTGGAGATGGAAGGGGGAACGCAAGGGGGGTAGGGGGAGAAGGCGGCCCCAACCCCACCCCCCCCCCCCTCCTTCCATCTGCTGCCACGGGGGGGGGGGGGGGGGGGGGGGGTGAGGGACGGAGGGGGGAACGTAGGGGCCTCACCCCCACCACAACCGCCCCCCTCCCCTCCGTCCCTCACTCCCGTGAGAGAGGAGGTCACCAAGGAGGGGAGGACCCCCCCCCCCCCCCCCCTCTCCGTCCCTCATCGCCGTGATGGAGAAGGCCGTGGAGAGGGGGGTGACGGATAGAGTGGAAACGCCCGAAGGAGGTGACAAAGGGGCAACGACAGAAGGTGAAGAGGGGCTGTGGGAAGATGAAGAGAAGGAGATTTTTTTTGACTATTCGATATTAAGTTAATGGGTTAATGGATTGATTATTAGTTTTAGATTTGATTCTACCATCTGGATGCCATGTACGCTGCCACGTGAAATAAAATCAAACGATATCTCTTCTATTTAACGGTAGAAATCAAAGTGAAAAAAAAAAAAAAAAAAAGTTCACGATCACTTTTGTAACTTTTTAAAGTTCAGGGAACAAAGTAACACAATCCCCTAAGTTCGAGAGTTAATACTATAGTTTAGCCATAATTCTATTAACTAGTGGTTTGTTATGAGACTATCTTCAATAACCATAAGATGTCCCCTCACAGTTACCACCACCATTTTGTCTTATTTGATGAAAAAAACCTTGTTATGAATTGTCCCAGTTTACAACAAATTTAACTGGCACTTGCCACTCGATCAATGTTCTCCAATATCCTTAAAATTGCTCTGCTGCATACTTTTGGCTTCTGGGAAATGTCATCTCTGTAAGTAGCTAATACTAACTATTTCAAAGATGGCATGCATATCCAGTATCCATTCATCAAAGTCTTTGTATTCTATGATTTCTGTATTTAGAAACGAATATTTACATGACACAGTCAAATATCTTTCTTTTTACTCTAGGTTCAATAACTGAAACTTCATACCTTTATTAGATGAATCAATTATTTATATCTAAACTGCAAACTTTATTGAAAATATGGTCAATCTATATGGAGACTTGAGAAAGTTTATAGCAGGAAAAAGACCGACAGAAATCATTATATTGACAACAATACAAAATCTCAAAAAAAAAATGTCACTGATTTCTTGAAAGAATAATTCGACTAAAGAAGATAAGAATTTAACTATATATCATCAAATATATGTATCATTGAAAGTCATTATCAGTATTGTCCATATGATATCTCAACTAAAGTGAGCCAGGAAATACCTCTGTAATGTACTTTGAGTAACTATCTTCCACTGGATATTTCTCACTAGCATAAAAGAGCATATGCTCTGCAACATTGGAAGGAAGCATGATTAAGGAAAAGAAACTTCTTATGAATGTGAATTCAAAATTACCACAGCTTTCACTCCCAACAGACTGCATGAACCTTGCATCTTTCTCCCCTTTCCATCATACAAACCTCCAAACCAGCTAACAAGAAAAAAGAACACCACATATATTTTTTATGGCATCAAAATTGAAGTTAGTGATCCATATCCTCTCCATGATCTTCTTTCCCCATAAAATCTGGTCAAGTTTCAATCTTCCAGGACAACAAGAAGATGCAAAGACTAGTAACAAGAAGACAATCTGAAGATGAGTGTTAAGTATCCCCAAGTCAAATTGGAGAGGATGGAAACCGTAGTACCTCTTTTGTGAACACCTACTGTACATCTATATGAACAGCAGAAATACATTATCCTATATATCTGCACACAGAATTCGTGGCATTGGAACAATTTTGTTCCTGCAGCTGCAGCAGCGTGGCAAAAAACAAGCAGATGATGAAGAACTTACCAAGAAAGTGTGCCAGGCCTTCAAGATCATCAGGATCGCAGAAATAACCCACGGAAACATCCATGGAAGCAGCCGCCTAAACACACACAGATAGATTCAAATTCAATCTACGCAAGCGAAAGGAAACGGGGGAAAACAATAAAACCTAAAGAGGTCTACTCTGATGCGAAAACGAATCGAAGTGGAACAGGACTGGCAGATAAATTTGTAAGCAAAGGACATAAAATCTGAGATTTTCTTTTTTAAGTAAACAAGAGTTGGGAGAGACCTTATCGGTGTCGGGATCGCTGATGAGGAGGACCTCGAGAGAATTGGGGAGGACGATCCTCCGGTACTCCCGCTTGTCGGTGCGGGGCTTAAAGATCTCCGCTTCCGATTTCCCTACCGCCATTCCTACCCTTCCTTCGCGCTTGCCCTCGGGACGAGGAAGCACGACGGCTGACGCGACAGAGATTTAAGGGTCTTCCGGACCGATCCCTTGGCTGGTCCACCACACGAGTCACCTTTTAAAGCGATCGGTCGACGGACACGGAAGCTAAGAGAGAGAGAAAATGAAAAAGTCGGTCGACCACGGTTGTCGTTTGTCAATTTGGTGATGCGAGATGGCGTTTCGACTTTTATGATGTACAGCTGATCTTGGGTGCTGGAGAGCTTGGCGTCTGAGTCATGCTAGGCCCGCTGGATGTAGTTGGCCCCGACCGAGTGGGCCGAGCTTTTGGAGGGGTTGAATTCGTTCGATGGCCAATCTCGGGTTTGCTTCCCACGAGATCTGCCTGTTTGGAAAGCGTAATACCTCTAAAATTATAGCTATAATGTATATAAGTAATACAAAAAAAATTTATCATTCTAATCTATGAGTACAAGATTATACCTTCAGATTTAAACTTTGGAACACTTTGATTCGATTGCTCGATCTCAACCTTTTAGCCTTCCGTCGTATTTCCGAAAATACCTTCTTTCTCTCACAAGATGGTGGGATCTCTTGGCCGTCCTAGGGTTTCTTATTTTTCTTTTTCCAAAAACGTTCTCAAAATCTTAACCCTAGCAACCAACTGAGAAGGTATTTATAGGGCTACAACATGGACCAATAGGCAAATATGAAAAGGACTTCCCACGTAATTAAATCTCCAATCCTACCCGGTTAGGATTCAATTACGTAAATTACAATTCATTCCACTAAAAATTATAATTGTACTCCTAATCATATTCGAATTTATTTTTCGATCCTTTAATATTAAATACTTATTATCTCCCCACGTTAAGATTACAGATATCCACCAATTAAATTTAATTACTGACATATAATTTAATTGGCTTTTATTATCCTTGAGACCTATCCACTTAACTTATTTGATGTATCGGATTCAAAATCCACTTGCAAGATTTGATACAATCAAAACTTATAAGCTTCCTCAAAGGGATATCATCAATCTAATTTATCAGGACGTGGTTTCCTTCAACTATTAATATTCACTATATACATAATGTTATTGCCCAACCCACTGAGTTTATTGACTCATATAGAATCTCACTCTATGTGTAATCAAAGCAACAATCACTACATACACGTGTCTAGAAATAAAATTTGGATTAAGAGCATAAGTAATCATAATATTCATAAGGTTTAATTATTTTATAAAGTCAGTATAAAATAATTAACTCAACTGGGTCTTGTTCAATACACACAAAGTATACTAGCATAAATAGTTAGAATAAACCATTCCCCGTAGTCAAGACAGACCTACTAAAAATTTGCTACAGTTCTACTGATGGTGTGTCCAATTCCATCTAAAACTGTGAACAATAAACTTGTATTCCAAAAGAACCGATGATCTAGTCTTCTGTGTGTAAGCCATACTCTACACACTAGATCAAATACTCTTTGTAAATACTAGACACATGCACATATATAGTAAATGGCATACATTGCTCAAAATGAATTCTCATTAAAATATAAAACATAACATAAAGCATATCTTTTAGTCTATATCTCTATCAATGCCTTCCATGAAAAGTTTTTGTATAATAAATTTTACATGACCTGCATCATTTCTTTTTATTGATTTATATGCATCCCACATAGTCTAATAAGAATAAAATAGCAGTGATACGATATTATATTTTAATCATGACGCTCATTAAAAGTGCTTTTGCAGTACGTGCATGTAAGGAAAGGACTATTTTGCCCTCCAAAAAGACCTTAGAAAAGGATAACTAGGCTCTTCTTCTTATTTTTTTCCAAAGACAGGCGGGTATCATTTCTTCTATTCTGAATGTCATTTCTTTTACTTATTAACACACTTACGACACCGCAAATAAATTATTAAGACACCTTAGTTACAATGCTATGACACACATGCTTTAATGGATATGCTTAATAACACCCCAGAAGGAAATCGTCCGAAAAAAGATCTACGATACCCCAGTTGAAATATTAAGACACTCTAGTAATAAAACTACGACACATGTGCTTTAACAGATATGCTTGACGACATACCAGAAGGAAATCGTTCGAAAATTGTTTATAACACCTCAGTTGAAATATTAAGATACTCTAGTAACAAACCTATGACACCCATGTTTTAACGGATATGCTTGATGACATACCATGAAGAAATCGCCCGAAAAAAGATGTATGGCACCCTAGTTGAAATATTAAGACATCCTAAAATAAAGCTACGACACCCGTCCTTTAACGAACATGCTTGACGACATACCAGAAGGAAATCGCCCCAAAAAAGAGCTACGATATCTTAGATTTACTTTTAAGATACTCTAGTTATAAACTTACGATACCCGGGCTTAAAACGAACGCTGAAGAAAAGCCTGACGACATTACATGAGTAAATCGGCTGAAAACCTGTTACGACACCCAAGGTGAAATAGTAAGACACCCCTTAGTATAAATTTATGGCATCATTGCAATATATTTGAAATAGGCGAAAAATTTTTACGTCACCTTAATTGTAAACCAACGATACCTTATTAAGTCAGCTATGCTACCCGTGTTTAAAACGTTGGCTTCACGTGGTCGGACGGTACAGGGTGTGAGGCGCTATGATTGCGGATTCATGATATGATCGTGCCGCTTCTGGCATCTTTTCACACAGAAGGCGCATCGGTGTCCTTTTATCTTCCTCTGAAGGCAGCATAAATAACTTTCTGAACCCTAGAGGTCTTTCCTTTGTTGCTCGAGTAGCCGCTGGTGTCCTAAATTTTTTCACTGTTGTTCCTTCCATCTTTTTCCTACGTAGAGAAGAGTGGTTTTGTGTGTCAATGAAGACCGTGAACACATAAGCACAGTAAGAAGAAAATGGCGAAAGAAAGCAAAGAAATCGTTCTTTTCTTCAAATGAGGATGCGACTCCTTTTAAGTGTGTTCCATATGAAGCTACAGAATCAAAAAGAGGTAAACAGCATGATGATTCCTTTATTCATATATTATGAGACCCTTTCTCAAAATATTATGACACCCTAGTTCAGATATAATGACACCTAACACCAAATTTATTTTTTATCCTTAATCTGACAAATATGTTTATCTTGTCTGTTTCAGATGACTTAGGAATTATTCTAGTCCCTACAGTGAAGGCTTCCCAATTGGTTAAGAACTGTTGTAAGCTGGCAATTTACGTTCAAAATATTTGAAGATGGGGATCAATACACTACATACAGAACTTATCCAAAAGACCCTATTTGATGCCTTTGTCAACATGCAGATGTTCTCAGTCGATGGGCGACTACTAGCAGACATAATATAATGTCACATAAAGGTGAGAGTTTATTTTCTGTGGCAAGGCGGTCATATTCAGTGCCGATGAAGTCGCACTTATTTTGGGGCTTCTAGCTCATGGAAAGAAGATCGACACATCCTGCCAGTTGTACAACGAAAGGTTATTCATACGATTTGGCCAAGCTTTAGATCTTCGTCAAAAGGGGCTGGAGAAGTTAATAAAAGGACTCCAATCATCCAAGATACAAGAGGATGTCGAGGACACTATTAGACTTTGGATTGCCTACATGTTTGCCATATTTTTGGCTCCAAAGTTTAATCATACATGTCCACAATATCTCATCCAGTACTTGGATGATTTAACTCAACTAGAGAGGATCGACTAGGCTTCCGCAATCAAGGAGTTGATTGTTATGGTCTCCCAGAAGTCGCTGCTTGCTTGCGATCCGAGGAGCCGGTCTACTCAAAGAGAGCTAACAAGGTTAGGAAGCAGCCTACCATGTTCGGATACTCAGCAGCGCTGATGGTAAGGATTATCTAGATGCAAAAGAGTATTGTTATTATAATTTTTTATAAATATTTTATTTTTTCATATAAGAAAATTATCATGTGCAGGCCTGGTTCCTCGAGCATACCTCAATAAGAGCCTTAGCATATCCCAATAAACTGCCCCGGCTATTGAAGTGGTATGACAGCCAATTGAAGGTGCAGTATGTTCGGATTGCCAACATGCAGCCTCACGACTTGGTAAGATAATCCATTGCTCTGTAAATATTTTTAAAACTTAATTTATTATTATTAGTTTTAAATTAATTTGTTTATCATCTTTCCTTGCAGTTGAAGGAAGCTACTGTACCAATGGCACAAGAGTGCTGGCTTCTCACTCCACAGACAGTTGCGTTCCTTGAACCAACAGAAAGTTGTGCAAGCTATGTCGAGTTGAGGATTGAAGTAGGGTGCATTAAGAATCAACTTGATGATGTTAGGCACATGCTTGCCATAGCTAAGAGCATCCTCAGTTCATTGCACAGAAAGGAGAGCAATGCAAGTAATGAGGAGGAGAAGAGGGAGGAGAAGACAGAGAAGGGGCATTCCTTCAAGGACCAAGAGGAGCCAGTAATGCAGAAAAAGAGGAGGAGAAGAGGGAGGAGGGCATTCCTTGGAGGACCAAGAGGAGCCCAGGAATGCAGAAAAAGAGGAGGAGAAGAGGGAGGAGGGGCATTCCTTGGCGTGTCCAATTGAGCCTGAAAATGCAAATATAGAGGAGGAGAAGAGGGAGGAGGGGCATTCCTTGGATTATCAAACTGAGCCTGGGAATGCAAATAAAGATGAGGAGAAGAGGGAGGAAGGGCATTCTATGGAGGGCCAAGAGGAGCCTAAATCCGAAAAAATAGTCGTCACCCCTGCACCCTATGATAATAAAATTGTCACCCCTACACCAAAGGGCAATGAGGGGGACATACAATTCTTTGGAATGCCTTCACTTATTAAGAGAATTAAAAAAGAGCCCAGAAGGCGTAAGGCATCCAAGTTCACAGGGAATTCTTAGGAGACAACACGTCCTAGAAAGTCATCGAACATAGTGGGCACATCAAAGGGTGACATAAGAATCGAAGAAGACCAAATTATTATCAAAAACTTTTTGAGCGAACGCATAAGCTCGTAAGTGATAACATTTTTCATATTTTATCTTACAAGATGTCTAATAACTTTTATGCTTAAACATTTTAGCGATGAGATCGTGTACACCAATAATTTAGGTGGCACCATTACAAGAAAAAGTCTTTAAAATCTCATTAACAAAGATATGATAATCGATGATGTAAGTATCTCAGGAAAACTTTTCTCAATGTTAATTTTAGAATATTATTAATCGGTTTACATTGCATTAGTAGATTATTGATATCGAACATGAGTTTTTGATGAGGACATGAGTAGAGCATCTGGAACGATATCATAAGTGCATCGTTGCATCTATTATGATAGTCGGTTTGTGTCTGAATTCTTCATTATCTGCTCATGAACTCGCTGGAGCGCCGAGCCTACAATCTTTGATAGAGTAAGCAATGAAGAAAAGGCCCAATTTTAGTTTCTTTTCTCCATCATGAACTCGAATAATTCACATTGGCATCTGGTTGTTATTGACATAGAAAGAAATATGTTCATACACCTGAATTCATTAAACGCAATGCCAGGTACAAGCCAATGCGAAGAAATAGCATAGCATTCTCGGTCATATATTCATATATACTGCGATAAGGAAGAGGTGATAATTGGCCAATGGAAGAGATTTCAAATTGCCCAAGTCAATCTTTCGGATCACTGGATTGCGGCCTCTATTGTCTGAAGTACATGAAATATCTTGCTTGTTAGGATAATCCTGATATGAAGATAGATTTCATGGAAGATGAAATAAGAGATTACTGGTAACAATTAGCAGTGAGGATATTGAGAGAAGGCTTCAACCAAAAAATCAATAATTTTGCTTCAAACTGTTCTTAATTTTTTTATTCTTTATTGATTGAAAATTTTATGTAATTTACTCATACTGATACTATTTCAGAATTTATGCAATTATATAATTTTTACATGAATGTCATGGTGCTTTACATGGATGTCAGAAATCTTATCTTTATACTTTGCCTTTTTACTTCCGAGTCTCTTAAGTTTTCATCCAGGATGTCATAATGTTAAAACTAGAGTGTTGTCATTTTACAATAGCAGTGTCGTTAGTTTTTTTCCTTTGAGCCCAAGAATTTTTACTTTTTCATGTAGGGTGTCGTACAATGGGAACTGGGGTGTCGTAAGATGGGAACTTGGGTGTCGTAACAATTTTTCTAAGGTGTCATGCTTTGCCTTATAAGTTTTCATCCGGGATGTCATAATGTTAAAACTAAAGTATCGTTATTTTATAATAGGGTGTCGTAAATTTTTTTCCTTTGATATTAGGAATTTCAACTTTTTCATGTAGGGTGTCGTTAGGTGAGATTTGGGATGTCGTAAGATGGGAACTTAGGTGTCATAACAATTTTTCTGGGATGTCATAAGTTCTGGCCTTATCAGTCAAGAAATGGGTGTCATCATTTTAAAGCTAGGGTATCGTAAGGATTGAACTGGAGTGTCGTAACAGCTTTTCTGGGATGTCGTAAGTTTCAACCTTAACATTCTTCGCTCGGGTGTCGTCGTTTTAAAACTAAGGTGTCATAACATCTGAGAACTGGGGTGTTGTTACAACTTTTTTAGAATGTTGTGAGTCTTGCCTTAACATTATCCACTCGGGTGTCGTAAGAATTGGTCCGGGTGTCGTAACAGCTTTTATGGGATGTAAGTTCCGGCCTTAACAGTCTTCGCTCGAGTGTCATCGTTTTAATGCTGGGGTGTCGTAAGAATTGGACTGGGTATCGTAATAGCTTTTTTGGGATGTCGTAAGTTCCTGCCTTAATAGTCTTTACTTGGGTGTCGTTGTTTTAAAGCTAGGGTGTTGTAACATCTTTTCTGTGATGTCGTAAGTTTTGGCCTTAATAGTCTCCGCTTGGGTGTCATCATTTTAAAGCTAGGGTGTCGTTAAGTGAGAACTGGGATATCGTAATAGCTTCTCTGAGATGTCGTAAGTTCGGCCTTAATAGTCTCCGCTTGTGCACTAGCAAGATGGGTAATTATTAAAATTCTTATTATTAAATATTTTCATTACAATTACTTATAGATGCGTTGGGGCACATTGAAAATTTTCTTAGCAATGTCTTTCAGCCATCAGTTATTGATGGCCTAGGAAGTCATACGGTAACACTTTTTTACGTTTCCAGAAGGACCTTTATGGCTTCCTTCCTTTCTCTTCTTCACACTTGTATGCTGAAAAAGGGAGGTCAGAGCATTCTCTGATGGCGCCTTACCCATGGCTCTCTGAGATCCAGTAGAGTCGGTCGTAGTGTTCCCTTGGTAGTCTACTGTTATTCAGCACCTTCTTCATTGGAGTCCTCGAGCCCAAGTCGAATGCTAAAAAGGAAACCCAACTCCTCTATGCAACATGAGCGAAGCTCTCCCATACTCCCTCTCTCAAACAAAGAGAACGCTTTGTGGGGTTGCAGGCAAGACTCATCCTTTCCCCTTTTATAGCCGTCGAGCTGGAGGATAGAAACCAATAATAAATAGAGAGTCGAGAAACCAAAGTTCATCGACTTCTGTGTTCCAATCCCCAATTCGGAACAAGTGTCACCCATGCAAGCGTATTTGTAATAGCAAAGCGAGAGTTTCTCCTTGGCTGACGAGATGAGACATTTCCAATCCTTCAGTCGGCCACGCATCGCTCGTACTTTAAGCGCACGTTGAACGGATATGCTTTACGATATCCCAGGAGGATATCGGCCAAAAAAAGAGCTATGACACCCTAGATTATGACTAAGACAACCTATTTACAACCCTACGACACCGTGCTTAAACCGATCACTGAAGATGAGACTTGCAACATCCCAGAAGGAAATTATCAAAAAAAGATCTACGACACCTTGGATTTTCGACTAAAACACCGTAGTTACAAACCTACGACACCCGTGCTTAAACTGATTGTTGGAGATAAGATTTGCAACATCTCAGAAGAACATCGGCCAAAAAAAGAGCTATGACACCTCAGATTACGACTAAGATACCCTAGTTACAAGCCTACGACACCCGTGCTTAAACCGATCACTGGAGATGAGACTTGCGACATCCTAGGAAAAAATCATCCAAAAAAAGTGCTACGATACTTCAAATTTATGACTAAGACACCGTAGTTATAAACCTACGACACCCATGCTTAAACCGATCGTTGGAGATGAGATTTGCAACATCCCAGGAGGACATCGACTAAAAAAAGAGCTATGACACCCTAGATTACGACTAAGACACCCTAGTTACAAGCCTATGACACCCATGCTTAAACCGATCGCTGGAGATGAGTGCGAATCTCAGGAGAAAATTGATCGAAAAAGAGCTATGACACCTTAGATTTACAACTAAGATACCGTAGTTACAAACCTACGACACCCATGCTTAAATTGGTCATTGGATATGAGACTTACGACATCCTAGGAGGACATCGATCAAAAAAAGAGCTATGATACCCTGGATTACGACTAAGACACTCTAGTTATAAGCCTACGATACCCATGCTTAAACCGATCACTAGGGATGAGACTTGCGATATTCCAGAAAGAAATTGCCCAAAAAAAAGCTACGACACCTTATATTTACGACTAAGACATCGTACTTACAAACCTATGACACCCGTGCTTAAACCGATCGCTGGAGATGAGACTTACGACATCCCAGGAGGACATGGCTGAAAAAAAAGCTATGACACTCAAGATTACAACTAAGACACCCTAGTTACAAGCCTGCGACACCCATGCTTAAACCGATAACTGGAGATGAGACTTACGACGTCCCAAAGAAAAATCGACCAAAAAAAGAGCTATAATATCCCAGATTTATGACTAAGGCACTGTAGTTACAAACCTACAACGCCCATGCTTAAACTGATCGCTAGAGATGAGACTTGCGACATCCCAAGAGGACATCGGCAAAAAAAAGAGCTACGACATCCCAGATTACGACTAAGACACCCTAGTTACAAGCCTACGACACTCGTGCTTAAACCAATCGTTGGAGATGAGACTTGCGACATCCCAGGAGGAAATTGCCTAAAAAAAAGAGCTACGACACTCCAGATTTATGACTAAGATACCGTAGTTACAAACCTACGATACCCATGCTTAAATCGATCGTTGAAGATGAGACTTACGACATCCCAGGAGAACATCGACTGAAAAAAGAGCTACGATACCCTAGATTATGACTAAGACACCCTAGTTACAAGCCTAGGACATCCATGCTTAAGCCGATCGCTGGAGATGAGACTTGAGACATCCCAAGAGAAAATCGCCCAAAAAAAAGCTACGACACTCCAGATTTACGACTACGATACTATACTTACAAATCTATGACACCCATGCTTTAAATTGGATAACAAAAATTTTTATATAATCTCCTATGTTAGTTGACTTAATACATAAGCATCAAACTCATCCAACAATATTTTGGAAGATGGTACAATTCTTTTCATATTCTCTTCGATGTTAGTTGATTGCATAAAGTCTGTCTGTTGCTTGAACCAACTCTTATTTCATTTGCATTGGAGGAGCATCAACGAATGCCTTGACCATATTTTTTCTTGATCTCTTTGACTTCTTCTCGACTCCATTCTTTAATTTATTCTCTCTTGGATGACCTTTCATCCTAATTTGCTCAGGATCTTGAATTACAAGTTCTGTACTTGCCCTAGCTGCGCAATTAGCATCCATGACACTTTTGAATATTGGTGTTAGATCATCGATCACTAAATTAAATGCATCTTCAGACATGGAGGCTATCTTTGTGAGCTTCATATCCGATGACTCAGTAAAGTTATCTACAATCAATAACATAATTTTATCAAAAATATATAATAAGATATTTAAAATAAAAAAATGTGACTGTGTACCATAATTTTGTATGCTTTTATCACAACCATCAGTATTGCAGTCAAAATTATCAAATTGGTATTTCATGTTCTTGCACCATCTCTTCAAGAAATACTTATCTTGTAAACGAAATGCACCACTTTGATGAAGAACCAACAAGGCATGCCTACACAGGTAACCCTTGAACTGAAAGGATTGATACTAGCATTGGACATCCTCAAAAATTTTATCGTATGATACAACATAATCTTTTATCATCTCCTTGCTGATTCCATCGACTGCAATCCTTTCATATGACTTTACAAAATATACAATACAGTTGTCAGCTTTCTTGATCAACTTAGCATTTGATGCAGCCATTTCAAAGATCTAATTCTGAAATTTTTAAAAAATACATCTTGTATACTTTTCTGCTGCTTACCTCTCAAAAGGTAAGGATGTCTTTAGGAAAGCATTGGTTTGCAATGTCCTATTATCTTCCTTATTTTTTTGCTTCATACATTTTTTCCAAGGCATCTTTGTACTTATCTATGAACTCCATGAATATAGTATTTGAATTTATAAATCCATCGAAGAAGTGATTGATGCCCTCGCTCCTTTGTGAAGTTGACATTCCTGTACATAATTATGTCAAAAAAAGAAGCATTAAACATGAACATAAACCAAATACAATGTCCTATAAACCTGCGAAGAATGTATCCTTAAGGTAAATTGGGACCCATTTATTTCGACATTCGTAAAGGCCATTTAACCAATCTATAGTCTTGCATTCTTCATATTTCTTCATGAGATATGCCCATCTTTCCTCAAATGACTGTATGGTCAGTAAATCATATATCATCTCATCGAAATCAACCATAAATTTAAGATTTGCTATGCAAATGTGGCTAATCTTTTCAGGGTATCTTCTTCAATATATGCCAAAGATAAAATCGATGTTGTGCGTAAGAAAAAACCTTCCTAACAGCAGCCTCGATTATTTTATCTTGGTCAGTTATTATAGCATTAGGTGCTTGACCACCATTTGCATCCAGCCATGATTGAAAAACCTATTTATATGTCTCAGTCCTCTCATCAAACAATAATGTGCAACCAAGCAATGTGGACTATCCATAATGGTTGACCTCGACGAATGAACAAAAGGCATTCGATATCTATTTGTCAAGTAGATTAAGTCAAAGCTTGAATATCACCAAAGAATGTGCATGCCGATCTTGACCTTGGATGAATCCATAAGACAAACCTGAATTGTCCATTATCATTGAGGTCTAAGGTATAGAAGAAATTGACATTTTTTACTTGCATTACTGTGAAATGGTTTACCATCGATTGAGCATCTCCTTCTTTCAGCTGAGACTGACGTTCGTGATAGATAAAATTACGAGCATCCTTCTCTGTGAAATCCAATTATCTTCTACCCCTTTTCTTCTTGCCATAGCAAAGTATATCTGAGTTGTTGGTACATTCACAGCATGTAAATTATTGATCTCTGCTTTCTCTGGTGTGCTGATCCTCCTATGGGACCATAGATAACCAGTTGATATTATGGACATCCGATGGTTATGTTCCAGAGAAACCTCAATCAATATCCACTTTTCATTTGTAGAATTCAGTCTTGCTTTTATGGATGCCTTACAATCAACTTTGCTAGTATCACTAGGATTCATGATCTTCTCTGTTTTTCTAGATTTTTCTTGCCTTCAACATGCCAGTGCTTGAAGCAAAGTTATTTGTGGTAGTTGGTCTTGCTACACACTGTTGTGATTCCAAAGCCAACTCTTTTTACGTATTCATTGTAGAAAGTATATAGATCATCTGCTGAATTAAATTCCATTCCAGTGTGAGAAATAATAGTATATCCCCTGCATTTTGAGTTATGGGTGAAAGTGCACGACCGGGAGTATATTCATCATCATCTATAGAAATATAGGCACATAGTTATAAACATTGAGATCATAGATTTAGATGTCATTTTATCCCGAACAAGCATTAGGATACCCCTGTCAAAAAAATATGACAGCCCAGTTAAAAACTACGACACCCATTCATAAAACGTTAAGGTTTTATGTTTGAACCCTAGATACTAGGAATAAATGCCATCTATGGTCTAAATAATGACTCTCAGGATATCGTAACATACCATGGGAGCTATAGAGATCGTGTTACAGTTCGAGAAAATATTATGACACTGCAGTTACAATCCTATGACACCCCAGTTAAAGACATATAATATTCCAGTTAAAAACTATGACACCCTTTAATAGTTAAAGACATAAACTTACAACACCTCAAAAATAACTCACCATACCCAAAAACAACTGATGACAATGGAGTTGTAAAATGATAACACCCTAACTGAAACTGCTAAGGCAGAAACTTACGACACCCCAGAAAATAACTTACAACACTGGAGTTGCAAATAGAGTATCGGGATGTCGAAGATGATAAATATGGAACATACGACATTCTAAAAAAACTTATTCGACACCCCAATTCTCACCTAACGATACCTTAGTTTTAAAACAATGACACCCGAGCAGAGACTGTTATGGCAGGAACTTATGACATCCCAAAAAAAGTTATTACGACATCACAGTTCAATTCTTACGATACCCTAGCTTTAAAATGATGACATCTGAGCAAAGAATGTTAAGGCAGACTCACAACATCTTAAAAAAGCTGTAACAATACCCTAGTTCTCACATAACAATGTCCTAACTTTAAAACGATGACACCCATGCGAAGACTGTTAAGGTAGAACTTACGACATCCCAGAATAGTTGTTACGACATTTTAGTTCAATTCTTATATCATCCTAGCTTTAAAATGATGACACCCGAGCAGAGAATGTTAAGACAGGACTCACGACATCCTAAAAAAGCTGTTACAATACCCCAGTTCTCACCTAACGAGACCCTAGCTTTTAAACAATGACACCATATGGAGACTATTAAGGCCAAAACTTACAACATCCCAGAAAGCTATTACGATACCCTAGTTTAATTCTTACGATACCCTAACTTTAAAATGATGACACCCGTACGGAGAATGTTAAGGCAGGAACTTACAACCCCCAATTAAAGACATACGATACCCCAGTTAAAAACTATGGTACCCTTTAATAGTTAAAGATATAAACTTATGACATCCCAGAAAATAACTCACAACACCTCAGAAAACAACTTACGACAACGGAGTTGAAAATAACGACACCCTAACTAGAACTGCTAAGACAGGAACTTACGACACTCCAAAAAAACTTATTCGATACTCCAGTTCTCATAAAATGATACCCTAGCTATAATTGTTAAGCTAGAAACTTACGACACCCCAGAAAGACTGTTATGGCACCCCAGTTCTCATATTACGACACCTAGCTGAAACTGAATGTAGAAACTTACGACACCCCAGAAAATAACCGATGACACCTGCATTGTTAAATGATGATACCAGAGCTATAGGATCATGGAATAACACCTGATATAGGCTAAAACACTCTGATGATATCCTAGTTCATAAGGTATAACATCCTAGTTAAAAAAAGTATGACATTCGTGCAGAAAACACGAAACTAAAAGTAATGACCCCACCTACCAGCAATACCATTCACTAAAGGACTGAGTTATGACTCCCAGAATGTCATAACATGCCAAAGATGCTACCTAAGTATTAAATAGTTTCCTAATGCATTAACTTCCTCTAACGACCAAAACAGTTGGTGTCATAAAGGAACTATAAAAAGATACATAAGCAAAGGCTTTTTACTTCCTGCTAGGGATGACATTTTCTTCTGAAGTTAATGAAGAAGTCTTCAGTAGCTAGGTATTCCAGCCTTGAAGCTGAAATATTTTCTTTCGGTTAAAAATTAGAATACTTTTTGAAGCACTTTTTTTGAGCAACGAAGAAGCTTATATCACCAATGAAAACATAAGGAAATCCTTGGACCGAACTCTTAGAGCGAGAGGAAGGATCTTACTCAAATCTTGGACTGATTCATTGCACCCAAAAGCCAGAGCCACGAATAATGTTTTAGAATCAGAAAGAGTTTCCTACCATTAGATATAATCCAAACAAAGATGGCGGATAGAAGTAGGCTGAAGAAAAATGATATTTTCGTCTGCACACCATTTTTAAAATAAAGCTGAAGCGTTTTAATAGACATCACGATCAAACATAACATCGCATCACTGCGATCCCGTCCTGCAGCATTAGGCCACATGAGATTCATGTGGACCAATAAGGAGGGGCGGTGCAACCCACGTAGGATTTACTGTATCGAAAGCGATGTACAAAGACTTTTCCCTGCCTTTAAACCCCAAGACCCATCAATGTGAGACTTTCGCTGGTTGGAGTAAAAAAACCTACAAACTTCGAGCCATTCATCACATGTTAGGATTTCAAACTTAAACATGATAAAAAATTACTCAACTTAATTTACTTAGTTTAATTATTAAATACATACATTATTGATGATAAATTTGTTATTACCTATTTAACCAAAATTTATTTAATATACTCCAAATATATGATGCTAATAACCTATAAAAATATATAATTTTGCCTCATCATTTTTTCCATAAAAAGATATATACTCTATATTTCTTATCTAAAGGTAAGCTTAATCATAAAAACCTGATTAAAATGCAAGTCTAATGTAGGATACTTAACTCCTAAGAATATTAAAGTAGCATCATAAAAGACACTAAAAAGTTTATAAATCTTGCTTACACTATCCACTCCTCCTTGGATGGATAGTGTTTATGATTAAAATGAGTTAATTGTGAGGATAGTGTGTGTTTGATATTGAGCTAAAAAATAAAATAAAAAGTAAAAAGTTATAAAAATAACTTTTATCGATATAAATTTTAAGGATATAAAAGTTTTCCTATTAACTGTGTTTAATTGTATCTCTGAATAGAGGTTGAATATTATAGGGATAATTGCTAATCTTGTTAGGAATAAAATTAATGTAAAAGAGATAAAAATGACAGTATGTATGTTTAATCTTTCTTGTATAAATAAAAAAATATGGACATGGTACCAAACATGAAAGAATTCACAATTAAGAAAAAAATCTATTTTCTAAATTGAGTATCTTCAACATGTCAATTAAAATATTATTTGTAGTTATATTTTTCAAAATCATGCAATATAATTTATTCTCACCCTCACTTGATTAATAAATTATAAATTAATTCGCGTAATGTATATCATTATGTGGAGACATGAAACAAAAATTTAGAAATTTCTTTTATAGTACCAAATTTTTAACAATAAAATTCATAGCTAAACTTAAATACCTATCTATAAATCCTATCAATCTAAAGCGTATTATAACAGGAACTAAATTGAGCTACAATTCTGCTTGTTCTTTCTTTTTTTTATAATTTCAGTCGTTCTACATATTTTTCTCTTTTGTATCATTTCAGCCAATCAACATTGACTATACTAACTTGACATCTTCACTAATATAAGCAAGCAAAGCTCTATATATTTGATAAATTGAAAGGACAGATTTTGCTTAATAAGTGCACATATTAACAATTCACAAACTTTTCTAGATTAAATTTAGAAGAATCCATAAATATAGATCTTTAAATCGTGATAAGGTCATTTATCTTATGTTATGATTCTTTTTACAACTTTTAAAATAAACAAACTACTTATCTTAATTTTGCCACCAATCAGTATTTGATATGACACTTCTTGTGCTTAAATTTTTTTGCCTATTGAATTATATGAAAATATATATAAATTGATGAAATTAGTTCTCTTTTATATTTGGCAAGCTTTAAGTCACCAACTGCTCTTATATTAGGATTTAAAAGAGTTGGCTTATTAGTTATGATATTTCTATATCTACATTATGATCTGTATCTATCTATATCACATAATTTAAAATAATATCAAAAGACTAATATGCAACATTAAAACTAGTAAGTAATAAAAAGAAAAAAATTGATACAATACAAAAGTGAATAATTGGATATATAATTTCAAAATCTAACTATTAATGTGCAAAACAAAAATAGTAAGTATTAGTGTATCAACATTTATTACAATAATGATAAGGAGAAATATAAATGAAAATAAAAAATACTTTATTATACAACATCAACAATAAATAACCCTAGACTTACTTTCTAAAATTTGATGGTATAAAATTACCAGCTGGCTTCTTTAAAAAATAATCTTTCAAGAAGAAAGAAAGAGAGGAATTATAACTTGGATCCTTCTAAACCGAAAGCTAGATAAATTTTAGTCACACTAATGCATCATTATTTATTTAAATATTTAAGAATCTTTTACATATTAATTATATGCATGAAATACTCATCCAATCATTATCTCTTTCAAGCATTAAGAATTCGAAGTTTGTGGAGGTACCTGATATCAATGATGGCCACGTATGTGAAGCTTCTATAAAAATTAACAAAATATGAACAGGCAAGATACAATCACAATTAAAATTATAGCCTAATATATAGTAGCAAAGTTTTAGCCTAACACATATACAAGAGTAGATAACATAAAATAAAATTAGCATTAAAACTACAAATGTTATCTCAAAAAATTAGCAAGCAAAAACTATAAACATTCTTCTAAAAATATAGCAAACAACTATTTATCAAAATTATTAGTCATGGCTAAAAATATCCAGCATTATGGCAATCAACTATGACAACATCATGCAAGCATATATCTATAAGGGAAAAAAAAAATTATATTCAACATATATTTAACATGTATCAGTCAACAATTCTAAGACCAATATCAATCTTCATGTCTAGATAACATGGATGAGTAAAAAATATCTTTGGAAATTGAATATTCACATTAAATATGATCCTATTTGATGATAGAGCAAATGAATAGCTAATTATAGGTATTATTATATGTTCACTTGATCGAGTCTTTAACATATCCTATATTTCTTTGTTAAATTCATTCATCAGAAAATATTCCCTCACTTTATCTAGTAAAGAAATGGGAGTAATATATAAAATGGAAGTTAGAGGCCTTGTGACAAATAGAATAAAATATTCAAAGCTATATTTGGAGATTATAGATTTTAAAATTATAGTTTTATTTTTTCAATAAATTTAAAGTTTTGTTTTTTAAAACTAAGATTTTTAGGAACCACTTATTTTTAAACGAGAGAGTTCAATACAATGAGAGAATGTGTGTGTTCGAAAAAGATTTAAAGATGAGAATCAAAGAAATATTTGAATTTAAAAAATTCAACTCAAAATATATCTCTAATTTCATGATTTTAGAATCTTTCCATCTCCAACCAAACACTTCAAAATATAAAATCATGATTAATAATTAAGAAAAACCAACCAATTAATATTTAGTAATTAAATATAAATGTATTATTTTTAATAGCTAAAATAAATAATGTTTGTGCCATACTAGATCATTGGTTGTTTCATACTTGTCATGACTTATGAGTAACCATGATCAAATGTTACAATTTTATCATCCTAGTAAAGTTACTATTAATTTAAACTGCACAGTATTTTTTATATTGTATTGTTGTTGTTTCTTATTAGTATACTATTTTCTAACTAGTTTAGTAAATTGCAGCCATCATAACAATTGAGCAAAAGATATTTTACATTATATGTTACTTTTTCAAAAATCTACTAAATATCAAACTTTTGTAACTATTATTTTAGGTGATATATAGAGAGAAATGATAGGAATAGCTCCAATTCAAGATAAAATGAGAAAAAAATGATTACGATATTTAGGCATATACAATATACCTTTAGATGCTCCAGTTAGAAAGAGTGATCTTTTCACAATCCATGGTAAGAAGAGGTAGATGTTGATCCTAAATTGATTTTGATGCTTACAAAACAATTAAGCAAAGACTAATTCTATTTGTTAAGCTTGATGCAGGGAAGTACAGATATTTTTTCAACTAAGTGTTATCAAGTAAAAAAATCGTATGGGAGTATATTTCATTTTTATTTAATACCTGGAAGCTATCTAATTTGATCCTTTGTTGCCTTGGCCGTTTGAATTGCTTTGGGAGTTAGCTAGTTAGCTAGCTTTTCCTTCTGTCTAGCTAGCTGACACATCTATTAGCTAACTGATATGTTATCTCCTTGGCCTGGCCGAATGGATCTCCATTTTGGTTAGCTGGATAGCTAGCTAGTCCCTTCCTTGGCTAGCTGATGTTCCATTTTAGCTAGCTATGTTTCCTGTTATCCTTGCTAGCCGAGCCATGCCTATTTTAAGTTAGCTGGTGAGCTAGCTTGGCCTCTTTATGAGCTAGCTGGATTTCAATTTTAGTTAACTACTTTTGCCTTATTATCTGTGCTGGCCGAATGCTTTGGGAATCAGTTAGCTGATTAGCTAACTCGTCCTCCCTCTTAGCTAACTGGCTTCATTTCTAGTTAACTATCTTTCCCTGATACATTGCTTGGCCGAACGTCTCTTTTATTTAGCTAACTGCTGAGCTAGCTGATGCTTCTCTTAGCTAGCTAGCATACCCTGTTAGTTAACTGCTTTGCCTTGTGAGCTAACTGCTTTTCTTTGTTAGCTAACTATTTTTCACAGGTTCATCCAAGTCGAGCGGTTACTATTCCTAGTTAGTTGGAGAGCTAACAACCACTTCCCAAGCCGTGCGGATTCATTCCTTAGTTAGCTGAAGAGCTAACTACCTTTTGGCTTAGTTAGCTGAAGAGCTAACTATCCTTCTCTTGACCGAGTGAATGCTTTTCTTAGCTAGCTAAGGAGCTAGCTATGTTGGATGGACGATTTCTTGTTGCCATGATCCTTTGAGTTTAGTTAGCTAGAGAGCTAACTACTTCTTGCTCAATTAGCTAAAGAGCTAACTTGTCTTCTGTTGATGGCCAAATTCTTCTCCAAGCCGAGAGCCTTTGTTTTCTAGTTAGCTGGAGAGCTAACTATCTTGTTATGGCTTCTATACTCATGATCGTTGGATGCTTGCTTGGTTAGCTAAAGAGCTAACTACGTCTTGGTTAGTTAGCCGGTGAGCTAACTACTTTGTGGCTTAGTTAGCTAGAGAGCTAACTAATGCTTCTTGCCTTGATCTTCTGGCTGTTTGACTTTGTGGTGAGCTAGCTAAGGAGTTAGCTACTCTTCCCTGGGACAAACTTCATGCCGTGAGACCTTTTTGGTTAGTTAGCTAGATAGCTAACACCTTACCTTTTGTGGCTGATATCTTTCCCTCTTGCCGTGAGATTTCAAATTTAGCTAGCTTATGGACTTTACACTTCATCCTGCCCGAGCTTCTTCAAGTCGCTAGCTACCTGGAATTAACTCCAGTTAGCTACCACGTTGGGCGTGCTCTTTCTCTCTTACTCTCTCTCCTCTTTAAATGATTACTATTTTCAGCTATACTAACTTTTGATCTCTTGAATTTTGATAAGATCTTCCTTCCTCAAATGGATTCAGTGCATTCAATGCTTAAGGGAAATAATCTCAACAGTTATCTTTTCTTTCTGTTTTATTTTCCATTTGTTTCAAATGCATCTAACGGATTTTTTTTATGGATTGCTTTAAATAGCTGGAATTAGAGGAACAAAATGATGAATCTGAAATGAGAAAAACAAGAGAAAGAAATCTAAGAAAAAGAGCTTTTATTGCATATTCTTCAGAGTGTTGAAGAGCAAATTTGGTGTGCCTTAAAGTTGAAGATCATTTATTGCTCAAAGGTCATCCAGATCCATTAAAGCCTTCAAGCATTCAAAGCTTCAGCAACCTCGGAGCTTTCTCATTTATTGCTGAAGATTTGCTACAAAAATTGTAAAGTATATCTTGAATATTTGCTCATTGTAGGAGCTACTTGTTTTTAATTATTCTGAATCTTTGTAAAAGGGTTAGAGATAGCCCTTGGTTCTTGTTGGCTGCCTTGTGCCGTTAAACAAGAAGACTAGCCGGGTAAGGCTAAGGGTTGGCTTTCTTGTGCCGTTAAACAAGAGGACTAGCCGAGTAAGGCTAGGGGTTTGGCTGCCTTGTGCCGTATAAATAAGAGGGCTAGCCGGAAAAGGCAAGAGGTTGTAATCGTTGTGATACGATTAGAGTGAAATTTCCAAAGGTTTTGGAGAGTGGACGTAGGTGCTGAGTTTGGCACCGAACCACTATAAACTCTCTTGTGTTTGTGGTTGCTTGATTGTTTGTGTTATTATTCTGTGCACTTCACTACACCGCTGCCAAGTAAATTCAAATTAGGGTTAAAACACATATCTATAATAGTAATTAATTTTTAATAACCCAATTCACCCCCCTCTTGGGTTACTACATCTGGGCAACAGTAGAGGTAGACCTAAACTAACATAGATAGAAATAATTAAAAAATATATAATTATTTATAATTTGAATATCGACTTGATCCCGAATAGAGCAGAGTGAAGGAAGCAGATTCATGTAACTGGCCCCATGTAGTTGGAAAAGGCTTAGATGAGTTGAGTTGAGTTGAGAATGTGATATATGGAGGCGGTTGAATCTTTATTCATAACTCTTATTTGTTAGGAACGTATAAAAATAGTAATTTATCATAATTTAAAGCCTTAAAATCTTTCATGTTTAACTTTTTAAAAGTCAATGAAACTGCATTAATACAGTAAAAGGATAAAATAGCAATTAGCAATGAATAGTCTTGATTTGAACATTTCTTTGGCACTACTTTATATTGAAAGTTGGTGCCAATTATAGAATTTCATTGAATAGATAAGCAAGGAGATTTTAGGCCTCATCTTTAAAAAATTAGTTTATAGTTGTTCATTTATGATGGTTATTCTTATCCACTAGCAATACTGTATCGAAGGTAAGGAATTTTTCAATGAAGGCAAAATAATAATCTAGCTTGAAAACTTCTATAATAAAAAAACTTCAAAATTATTTAAAATTTAAGTTAATCATATTTTGATAGTAAAATTGATTGTAACGAAGTACTTGAAATTATTGGCAAATAAGTTTCCATAATAAGGAATTTTAAATAAGAAAATATATTATTACATAAATAAATAAATTTGAAAATATTTAAAAAAATCACTCTTAGTTAAATAGGCCAACTAAGGAAATTATTGAGTTAAAAATTTAAAGATCAATTATACATGCTTACATATATATAATCTCTAAAATTTTTACTTAATAATTTTCTATTGATAGAGAGAGAAAGAAAGTTAAATTAAGCGAGGAACAAGTTGGCACTTTTTCATAAGGACACATGATCTTCAAGCTGTATCATCATCATCTATGGAGACCAAACAGTGTTGGAAGGGCATCACTAGCAAAGCCCCTAGCTATATCATTCAGTATGTCTAGCAAAACTACAAATGAGACGAGATAATGATCACTTTCATGTATTTGTACTAAAGTTATAGCTAATAGTATATAGAGTAGTCCCATTATTGACCATGCTTACTATCACGATAAGACATGCTACCAACATAGGATTAGCTTTCAGCATGAAAACTAAAGTTCATTTATAAGAAGAAACCTCATTTGAAGATAAGGATATCCAGCTTCTAACCTACGTACCTCTCTCTTCTCTCAGTACCTTTTTTAGCGATAAGCTTCAAACCTTCGCATTATCCTCTATCCACTTAGAACATAAAGGTTATAAGGTTAGCTTTTAGCCCCCTTAGTCTAGCTCCTTACTAATTTGAATGTCGAAGGGCCTTAGTTAGGCAACCCATGTCACCCCTTACATCTTCTTTTATCCTAGCATTAGCCTGAGTATAAAGCTTCCATTTATGGGGCTGTGCAAATTGGTTTCTATCTCAATCCTCATCTCATCATTCCATGCTTAGGTTCCTCACTAGATAGTGATGCCATCAAAGTGGCACCATCTATAGAAACCAAAGCGAAGGCTATTCCCTTTGAGCCATGTGAGGCGGCTCTCACTAATAGCTATAATGCTGAACCTCTTTTCTGGCCTATCCGAAGGACAAAGCCACTAATTTGCTATAATTGAACCCTCATGATATATGCTCCATTAGCATCCTAAACACAGAGGGTAGAAAAGAAGTAATTTAGCTCGCAAGCAGGACTAGTACCATGGAGTTATCCCTCACCTTTAGGAACAACCTAAGGTTTCAAATGAACACCCCAAGGCCACCTTGTATCACCTCATGGGGTGTACCCAAAGTCTCAAGAGCTTATCCAGCAAGCCAATAACCTAGGCCCCAACTATAACATCGACTTTTGGCGGTCGTCAGAACATTGTTAGAAGGGTTAGCATAATCTTTAAACTATTGGCAGCTAGCAATGGAAGTTCCTTAAGTAGGAAGGATATATTCGATAGCACAGAGGTAAGGTATCGAAAAGGCAGAAGATAAAAGAGGTTATATTCTTCTCTAATGATGACTTAGAAGAGATCTTGATCCTTCACAATAATGTATTAGTAGTCTTTATGATCATCACCAACTACCAGATGAATAGGATATTGTTGAACAGTGAAAATCCGATCGATATCCTTTACTTTAATTCTTTCTAGAAGATGAAGACTAGTAAGGATTATTTGAAGCCTTTTAAAGACCTGCTGATTGGTTTCTTAGGTAGCTTAGTTCTAGTTGAGGAAATCATTAACCTTTTAAGTGGCTACTAAAAAGAACTTCATCAAGCCATGATGATGTTGGATATCCTTATGGTGAAGGCTCCTTTGACTTATAATGCTATTTTAAAGTATCTCAACCTTAACGCTCTAACAGTTATGATGTTGAACTATCACCTTGCCATGAAGTTCCTAATGGTAAATGGAGTCAAAAAACTTCGAGATGACCAATTACTGGCAAGACATTGTTTTGCCATCATATTGAAGAGAAAATATCAAGTGGTAAAGGTCCTCACTCTGAATAATCCTTGCTGGCAAGTTGATCGAGTCTTTAAGTCTAAGTGACCTAACTAGAGTGCATTGAACCTTGAAGGACTATGCACCTGCTATGAGTGAGTCTTCATTACCATTAAGATAGAGAGAGAGAGAGAGAGAGAGAGAGAGAGAGAGAAGAAGAAGAAGAAGAAGAAGAAGAAGAAAGAGGAAGAAAAAAAGAAAGAAAAAGAGAAGATAGGGAAGAAAAAGAAGTAATCTCTTTATTTTATTGATTTAGAAAGTGACTTATAGCTGTTACATGTCAAAAAAGACCATAGACATATATTTATACTCATTCAAAATTAATTACATACGAAAGAAAGGCTAAGCAATTATATTTACAAGCTTGACTCTTAATTATTGGCTACTCCCAAGAAGTTGAGGGCACTTCAACTACCGCCCTCCCAAAAGAAATTGGTGATACTAGTGTTCCAAGGCCTATGAAATCTAAGCACTCAAAATTCAAGAGATCTTTATTACTGCACAAGTAATGAAGTATCACCATGGGACCTTCTCTTATTAGCCCAGCGAACAACTTCATGTGACAAAACATCACAACGATAATCAACTTACCTCCAATATTGCTTAAAAGTTTTTGGACAGGCAAATGCATAGCTTCAAAGAGCATGCAGATGTCCACGCAAGGCGGATGAAAAGTCAAAGCCAAAACTAACAAGAAAAGATAAGTGCAAAGATCAAAAATTCTACACTTCTATCACTTGACAGATGCAAGGCATGTGGTCACACAAGCTCTGAAGTATGGGGGGCATTTGATGGGGCCAATAGACCCCGTGGGCTATAACAACAATATCTGGACTCGATCATCGGTGTCAGACTCATCTAACTCTACTCATCCTCTTTGGTGTTGGCGTCAGATTCACCATGGAGTCCGGGTGCATGGTACAAAGGCCTCCAATCGGCATCCCTACTAATCTCAACTACAGAACAGTCGAGATCAAGGGGGAATGGGACTGGCTCATAAGCCTCGATCTTACTGGCTCCTACCCGGCTCCACCCACGAGGAGTCCCCAGCGTTGCGGAGGAGCAGAGCCAAGAGCTCGTCGGCCTTGACCCTCAACCTCTTTCCCTCGGCCATGAACTGTGCTCGGCCTCTTTTCCTCGGCCATAAATGGTGCTCGGCCTCTTCCCCTTGGCCATGAATAGTGCTCGGCCTCTTCCCCCTTGGCCTCGGCCTCGGCCCCCTTGGCCTCAGTCATGAACAGTGCTCGGCCATGAACCGTGCTTGGTCTCTTCCCCTCGGCCATAAAAAGTGCTATGCAAGTGTTCACCCATGGCCTTCTTTGGAGCTCATCCAAGGGCATGAACAGTGTCATGCACGTACTTTATAATCAATGCTCTACGAGGGACAAAGCTGGCTTCAACTCCAAACTTCATCTTCTGCCTTAGCGGCTACACTTTGGGGCCCATGTGCCTGTCTTTATTGCCCATCACTGTCCGCATAAGGCAACGAAAGTATGGCATGGGGGACACATTTGGCAAATGTCATAACGGTCGGCCACGGCCTGCGGCAGCCTGCAACAGCTGTCCAAACCAAGCAGTTTCTGCCAACTATGCAGCCACCCATATTTGACGAAACATGGCCTGCACTTTTGACATGCCGCTAAGAAGGAAGCCCTGCCATTGCTGCCACCATCATAAATGCTCTGATCATGCCCCAAGTCTCACAACTCTAAACATCAATAAAATGAGTAAGAGAGACCCCCAACGAGGTAATTGATAACTCAGTACACTCCCAAACACTCATTCTTGCTCACAGAGAGCACTGCTCTAAGCCTCTCTCTTCTTCTCTTTTTCGAGCTTCCTCAAGCTCATGGCTGTTGCCCAAAGCACTGATCTGAGCGTCGAAGGATCCCTGCCGAAATCTCTATTCTCGGGACTTGTTTGCAGGCTCTTAGGCGCAAGAAGTTTGTCGAAGGATTTCGGGCTCGTTGAAGGAGGCGATCGAACGCTCGCGGACGTTCGAAGATAGTGATTTGGTGTCAATAAAAATCACATTGAATTACCATGTTGCAGCACTAGCCATTTTTCTTCTACAAGCATTTCTGGTGAAATGCAATTAGGGACATCCTTTTTGGTTGCATCTCTAGGTTGATGGCACTTATTGGTGAATCAATTAGTAAATGAATTTCTTGGCCAAATGTGCCAAGCACATGCACATAGCGAGAGTTTGAAGCTTCGACTGTTTGTCCATTTCATTGCTTTGCCATCCATGCGTCTTTACTTTTTTTTAACATGAACCTGCACAACTTACCAAATATTTAGATCATGGACTGGTTTTGCATCTGCATGCGTAAAGCACATTATACGAAGAGTTTATGTAAGTATGCTTTCAAGCTAGAAGCAACATTTGATTACGAAAGTAAGTTTACATGTACGACATATTTGCACCTTTTATTCCACATCAATGGTGGGGCTTGTTTGAGAAACAATTTGGTCGAAGTGACTCTGAAGATCCTAATCGAGAAGGATTCCCCAGTGAAATAAAGCTTCTATCCAGGAAATGAAAGAAATTCTCAGCTATCGGCTTTAGTCCTCGCCAGGTAATTATTTTCTATTATCAGTAGCCTAATTGATTTTTTTAGTTCAAATACATAAAAAAGCATATCTACTTCATAATTTCAGCAGACCAATACATATTCTCTCCTTGGGTTTTAAATAACCAAAAAATCATATAGATTGTTTTAGATTCTCCAAAAAATCCATACGCTGCTTTTTTATGGATCCATTATTCACAAATCATGCATGTTATAATTCAAGCTCATTTGATATATCAACCTCCCTATATTGCATTTATATAATGTTGTTCTCTCTCCACATATATCATGCACATTATCATGAGAAACCTCCTGTATTGTTCCTAAACCTCTTGCAATTTTGTGAACCTACCATTCATTGTCTTGATGGTGAGGTTAAATAATTACGGCTTGCAGTCATGTCTGCATTCCTGGGTCCTGATCAATCTGCTACAAGGAGCCTTTTAGCATCGGATCGAGAAGTTCTTTCATGGGTTGAGAAGCATGATCGTAGCCAAGAAACTGTGTCACAAACTGATTATGAGGTGAGACCTGCTAATTACTTTTACATCTGATGAAATTTTCTCTTTTTTATATTGTGAGATGCTAATACTTCTACATTATCTTTTTCAAATACAGATTATGCATGTACATCCCCCCCTTCCAATACACATATATAATGACAATAATAAAGTTTAATCCTAAATTAATGAGGCCTGCCATACAAACACACACAACGTTGAACCGTATCTTTATTGGAGCCATTGGTTAAATGCCAAGCGACTCCTGGGAATGCTATCGTCTGAAAGGTGCTTAGCTAAAGCATTCTGGCAATCTTAACCATTGCACATTATCATGTCGCTCTAGAACTCAGCCCTTATGTGCTCATCAATGCTTTTTTTTTTCATCTTTTCAATGCAGTTTGAACTAATAACAACCCTGATAAAACTGAGCTCCCTTGGCCGGCAAATAAACTATGAAGCATATACATACCCAGTGAAAAAGATTGAAGAATTAAGCAAATTGAAACTCTAAGGAGAGGCCAGTGGTGCTCATTTTACTAATCCATGAAGTCAAACTTTTGGATTTGGTATATTGCCTTGTGTATTGAAAAATTACATAATTATTTATTCAATTTAAGTATTTTAAAGAGTTAATGGTGATAAAATCCTTTAAAATATGTAATTTAATGATTAAATAAAAAATTCTCATAAATTAAGTATTTTATAATATATATTATTATTATCGTTATTACTATAATTATAATAACTATTATAATTATTACACTTCTACTTATACACTTATCATCTTCATAATATTTATAATCTTATATTAAAGTATTTTTAATTGACTCTGCACTAATTTCTGTTTTTTTTTGGTTATAACTATGGTAACGTTGAGAGAGCCGATTTGACTTTGTCCTTTTCTAAAAAGAAAAAAGAAAATTACTCTTAGCAGGCAATGTTCTATATCTTTCTAGTTACAACTATGATAACATTGAGAGTGCCACTTTAACTTTATCCTTTTTTTTTTTTTTTTTTCTCTCATGCATATCAATAGCCTATTAAGCAAGGCTTAATCTTTGAAAAATAAAATTATAATTTTTTGTGCTGACCAAATGGCCTATTAAGCAATGCTTAAAATGTAAATGAGTGTATAGATACTTTAGATAACTCATTTTTTAGGTTTATCATTTTATTCATAATATTTGTTTATCCTAATTGTTTCTAAACGTTTGGTGGATTTACTACATTATTTTCAATCACATAATGTGTACCTTGAATCTAATTATTCTTGAATGTCAAACTTGTCATTGGCAAATGATTGGGCAGTATGCAAGACAACATGCAAAACACAACCCTTTTCTACTTCTTGTTACATGATAATTGATTCCAAAAAGACTTTTGAGAAAAGTTTAATATTTGATATAAATTGATGTATTGTTTTGAGAGTTTTTGGCTAAAATGGAAAGCTCGTTTAGAAAGTTCGAAAAAAGAGACATGCTACAGCCCTGGAACGACTTTTGGTGTCACCATCTGCTCCTTCAAAATATAAAAAAAAATCTAAGAAGTCATTTGGTCGGCAAGAAAATGAGACGAAAAGCTTTCTCTCTTTTTTTTATTTTTAATTAAAAGAGAGAAAAAAATGATATATGGACCAATACACTTTTTTCCTCTCATATAGAAGAAGAAATACCACAAGAGAGATCGTATTTATCTTGTCACACTTTTTTTTCCTCTAATAAAATATATTTTAATATTAAAAATTTAAAACCATCTTTTAATTTTTGTTTATTTCCTTCCAAATCCATTATTAGTATTTTAGTCGGTGCCTATTTAGAACTCTCATGCATATGAACTCTCATTTTAAAAGTAATATTTTTTATTATTTTTAATAATTATTATCATTTTATAGTATTTTTAATTGCTATTATTATTTTAATTCTAACAAGCAATAATGTTGATTATCAAATCAATATATTAGTGGACCACGTGGTAGCTGCAGAAGATTATTGGGCTGTGTGGCAGTTGTAGAGAGCTAGTGGGCTACGTGGACGGGAACCCCGGAGGCCCGAGGCCAAGGGGAGCGGTCCGAGGCCGAGAGGAACCCCTCGTCAGGTCCTTACCTCGTAAGCTTTAACGAAGCTTGATCAGCCACATCAGATGCCCCCCCCCCCTGAGGTGGTGCGGGTTCACTTTCCGTCCATCGAGAGGGACGTGATCTCGACCGACGGCTGATCCAGCCTGGCCACCAATCGCAAAAAGGGGGCACTTGTCCATGGGGCACGAGGACTCATTAGTGCCAGTGGCATGGGACGTTGTAGCGTCACCACTCTATTGATCTGCACTGTTGGATGAGGAGGGATCCTTCTCGAAAAGACAACGGCCATCGCCGCTATCATTAGGCTGACGTTATCGATATCCCGCCATCAACACTGAACGACTGCCAAGGCGTCCCTCCCAATAGGAGGCGTGCACGTGGCAGACTGGTTTGGGCAGGACAACTCGGGAGGAGCTATAATAGGAGAGGAACGCTCCAATTCAGATACTTCCATACTCCCAGAGTCTTCTTCTCCATGATCCTCCTCTCTTCGGGTCCTGCTGTCCTCCCCGTCATTTTTTCTCCCGTTAGCCAGGTCAGTCCTTCTCCCATGGCTTCTTCTTTCTTCTCCTTCTTGGTCCTCTGCTGCTCTCTCCAAGGACTATTTTCCTCCCCTGCACATGCAGGCTTCTCCGTCTCCTATTTCCTCCTGGTCCTCTTCCCCTTCCACCGAGGACCAGGTTCCTCTATCCCAGTGGTGGGTTACCAATTGGGCCCCCACTTGGACCCGTCCGGTTGCCGCTGGGACCCGTAGAGCCACCTTAGAATCTCTTGACAGGGTTGTCTCCACTGTGACTGGCCAGGAGCTGACCAGAATTAGAGCCATTTATAGGATCCCGATAACATCCGACTGTCTCCCCCTACCCCAGACGATAGAGTGATCTCCTCCCATCCCGGGAGGGTTGCTCTGTACGAGGCATTTCTCAAGGCCGGTCTTCAATTGCCCCTCCATCCTTTGATTGCCAACCTTCTTGACTTCTATTCCCTAACGCCATCACAATTGGTTTCAAACTCCATCCGAACCATATACTCTTTCTTTGTTTTGTGCCGCCTCCAGGGGTTCGAGCCTAAGGTCTCCCTTTTTCGTAGTTTTTATATCCTCCGTCAGCAATCAGGTTGGTGGGTATTCCAACCTCAGCCCACTCGAGCCTTGAAGTTTAGCCTCCCTACCTCGGTCAAAGGGTGGAAGACCCGATTCTTTTTCACTGACCTTGAAGGGGAGAGGCCGAGTTGAGGGGACCCAAATGTAGGGCCGAACCAAAATCACCTGGTAACTCCGAGGGACAAGGAGGCCTTCGGTATGTTGCAAACGACCGATATCCCCCGATGTAACCAACTTCTGACGGAGGATAACCTCCAATTCGCGGCCTCCTCCCGAGCGGTGGTGAGCAACCTTAGACGCTCTTCCTCTCACTGCCCCCCTTTCATTCTTGCTCTCTTTTCTTCTCTTCTCTTTTCTTTTCTTTTTTTTTGACCGACTTAGATTTATGCAGCTATGAAGCTACCAGATCGTATGGTGAGAAGGGCGGCGGTTAAGAAGAAGAAGGCCACTGGTAACGCCGAGCCATCAAGGAAAAGGCCCCGGTCTCCAACTCGATCTCCGACCCTAGCCCCGTTGATCCGCCGATCCCGAGGGCATTATGAACAACCTTGAGGCCAAGAGCCGGTCCTGCCCGTCGATCTCATCGTCGACACGCCTCCCGAAGGGCCCCGAACTAAAGCCACCCCCCCCCCCCAACTGAGGAGCCGACCTTTTCGAATGCGAGGCCATCTTACCCTGAGACCGAGCCAATCCCGAAGGGAGTTCCACTTGGGGCCCAAGCTGAGCAAGACCAGGCGCCGGCATGTTTGCAGGCCGAGGAAGAGATGTCGGCCTTCTATGCGGCCCCAGCAGCGTCCCACCAGGCCGGGGCCGACAGGGAGGATGAGCCCGAGGCCCTCCCCTCCAAACCGTCACCGATGAACCAGGGGCTAGTGGCCGAGCAACTGGTGACTCAGATCTGCTGCCTGAATTTCAGTGAGAGCTCCACCGCCGAGGGCCGCGTCACTCCTCCAGGATGCCTTCTCAGCCCAACTATGGGTAAGTGTTGTGGTTATTTCTTTATGCGCCGCTCTTGCCCCTTTCCGATTGTTTACTGACGATGACCTTCTAACGTAGATGGCAAACTCACTTGTGGCGTTGAGGGACATGCTTGCTCGGGCCGAAGAAGCGCTCCACCAGTCCCGATAGGAGGCCACTGAGCTTCGGGCCCAGGCAGAGATGGCCAAGGGGCCCTAGCAGTAGCCCTGGTCAAGCGGCCGAGGAGCTCGACGGGGTCAAACGTCAGGCCAAGGCCGAGCTGGAGCGTCTGAGGAAATGCCTAGAGGTCACCGAGGCAACCATCGGAGCTCAAGACCTGCGTATCCAGTCTCTTGGCATCGAGGTGGAGGCGGCAGAGAAGTAGGCTTCCAATGCCGAGGAGATCGCCCAAGAGTTCGACGTTCGGGCGGAAAAATGGAGGAAGCCGTCCGTAGGGCGAAAGAGAAGGTAAGGGCCGCTGAGGAGAGGGCCGCGGCAGTAGAGGAGAAAGTAGCTGTGGCTGAAGGGAAGGCTGCCATCAATGAAGAGAAGGCAGTTAGGGCAGTGGACAAGTTCCAAAAGAGCACTGCCTTCGCTGAAGAATTGGTCGAAGCTTCCTCCGTCGCCTATCTCCTCGGCTTTAGGGACGACAAGGAGAAGGTCGGCCGAGTCGACGGCCTCTCAGGCCTCGACGATCTTGAGCTGAATGAAATGTCGGAGGAGTCGTCAGCATCTCCAAGGCCGACCAGTGACGGGCCGTCTAAGGCCTGAGCATACATATTTCCCCTCCTTCTATGTGTTTCTCTCTTTCTTTTTTTTACTCTGTACTGAAGTCCGATCGAGGTCGGCATTTTGTAACCCTTTTCAACATAGCAATGAAAAGTGGTGATTTTGATGAAGTGTTAGACCCAGTGTCATTTAATGCATGTTAGTTCCACTGAGACGTTGCCTCCGCAAGATTGAGTGAACTAGAAATGAGTTCGGCCTGGGGTTGAAGTAACAACTCAGGGCCGGTGCTGAGGCGGAACCTTGGGGCTAGGTAACCAAGCTTCGAAGGCCCGACCGAGCACAAACCTCGAATGCCGATAGTACATCGAGCTGGGAGCACCAGGCAAACTCATGCCTGAATACCGATGGTACATCGATTTAAGGTGCCAAGCCGAGCTCGGCTTGAGTGCCGATGGTACATCGGTCTTGAGGTGTCGAGCTAAGCTCGGGCTTGAGTGCCAATGGTACATCGGTCTTGAGGTGCCGATCGAGCTCGGGCTTGAGTACCAATGGTACATTGGTCTTGAGGTGCCGAGCTCGGGCTTGAGTGCCGATGGTACATCGGTCTTGAGGTGCTGAGCCGAGCTTGGGCTTGAGTGCCGATGGTACATCGATCTTAAGGTGTCAAGCCAGCTCGAGCTTGAGTGCCGATGGTACATCGGTCTTGAGATGCCGAGCCAAGCTCGGGCTTGAGTGCCGATGGTACATCGGTCTTGAGGTGCCGAGCCGAGCTCGGGCTTGAGTGCCGATGGTACATCGGTCTTGAGGTGCCGAGCCAAGCTCGGGCTTGAGTTAGAAGGACATGTCACTCGAACACTTTTTCATTAGAGAAATATGAAATATACAAACTTCTTTATTTTAATAAGGTGAGAGCAAGGTATTCAAACCTAAGATCGTCCAATCATGTACATTATTGGTAGTATCGATGGAGGTTGTCCGCATTTCAGGTACGAAAAGAAGCTTCCCGTCGAGACTTTTGATTCGGTATGCTCCACGATGAAGGGCTTCAGTGACTCGGTAGGGGCCTTCCCAATTTGGGGACAACTTGCCTCCCTTCATTGGTTTTGATACCTCGGCTCTCCTGAGGACCAAATCTCATTGAAAGAAGGCTTTGGGATGGACGCGCGTGTTGTAATATCTGGCGGCTCTCTGGCGATAAACTGCCATTCTGTGGCGTACTAGGTCGCGCGCTTCTTCGATCAGGTCTAGGTTGGCTCGCAGTCGAGTCGAGTTATCGTTCTCGTTATACGACTCTACCTGCGGGCTCGGGAGGCCAATCTCTACTGGGATAATGGCCTTAGAGCCGAACACAAGGCTGAAGGGGGTCTCCTGGTGGGGACATGCGGCGTGGTGTGGTAGGCCCATAGCACATTGGGAAGCTCCTCCACCCATCTTCCTTTGAAATCATCCAACCGTGTCCTTAGCCCTTGAAGGATGGTGCGATTGGTTACCTCGGCCGCTTTGTTAGTTTGGGGATAGCCAACTGAGGTGAACCATTGGTGAATGCCCAGCTTAGCACAGAACTCTCTGAAAGGGGCATTGTCGAACTGCCGACCGTTGTCAGTGATGAGAGTGTGAGGTAGCCCGAAGTGGCAGATGATGGACTTCCAAAAGAAGGTCTGACCTTATGCTCGGTAATCTTTGCCAGCGCCTCAGCCTCCACCCACTTGGTGAAAGTGGTCGATGGCGACAAGCAAAAATTTCCGCTGGGCAGAAGCCGGGGAAACGGTCCTAGTATATCCATCCCCCATTGAGCAAAGGGCCACGGAGCCGACAAGGGCTCAGCTAGGTAGTTGGCCGCCGTTGAATGTGGGCGTGCCGCTAGCAACTGTCGCATCTCCGCACCAACTCAGCCGCATCCTCCCTCATAGTGGGCCAATAATATCCCTATCAGGACCTTGTACGCCAGTGTTCTGCCCCCCAAGTGATTCCCGCAAATACCCTCATGGATCTCAGCAGAATGTAATTGGCATCTGCCAAAGTGGCGCACCGGAGGAGCGGGTAGGAGAAGAAGGACATTCGGTACAGGCACCCGTCTAATATCAGAAACTTGGGGCTCATCTCTTAAGCAGCTTGGCCTCTGCGGGATTATCAGGGAGAGTGCCGTCGGTGAGATATCGACGTAATCCTCCATCCACGAAGGCTCTCAGCCATCGATAGGGCCTCCTCGGTAGAGTCGATGCTCGGAGCTTCTAGATGCTCCACGTATGTTTTCCCCAGGGCCCCATCGGCCGAGGTGGTCAATTGGGACACCGCGTCGGCACTGGCGTTCTCGCCCCTAGGGATATAATGACACTAAGTGAGTAAAGGACGAGAACTGTGATTGGACCTTACCCAAATAGCGAGACATAGTTGGATCCCGAGCCTCGTATTCCCCAGCGACCTGCCCGGAATGAGCTGGGAGTCAGTGAAAGCCCGGAGGCATTCCACTCCGAGCTCTTTGGCCAGTCTCATGCTTGCCAGCAAGGCTTCATACTCCGCCTGATTGTTGATTGCGGGAATAAGGAACCATAGGGCATATTCCACCATTTCTCCTCTAGACTAGCCAGATGAGGCCGGCTCCACTTCCCTGAGAATTCGAAGCACTGTTGACATGAAGGACCCAGTCCCGCCCCTCGCCCTCGACCATCGTCTGAAGGGGCCGAGTGGAGCTCTTCGGGTGGTTCCTCGGTCCAGGTGCACTCAACCAGGAAGTCTGCAAGGACTTGGGACTTCATGACCGACCTCGGCTTAAAAGACAGATCGAATTCTCCCAACTTGATTGCCCATTTTGCCAGCCGGCCCGAGGTATCGGGCCGGGATAGAATTGCTCTGAGCGGCTGGTCTGTGAGCACCACTACGAGTGGGCTTAAAGTAGGGCCTGAGGCACTGAGCAAAGACAATTAGCAAAAATGATCTTTTCGGTGCGGGAGTACCTAGTCTCTGCATCATGAAGCACCTTGCTGATATAGTAGATGGGCTTCTGAGTCCCATCAGTGTCGACGCAAACGAGCACAGAGTTCACAGCCTCGACCGAGGCCGCAAGGTAGAGGAAGAGCTCTTCTCTATTCCTTGGCTTGGACAGCAGCGGTGGGGTGGATCGGAATTCTCTCAGCCCCTCGAATGCTCTCCAACACTCTTTGGTCCATTCAAAGTCATTGACCTTGTGTAAGGCCTTGAAGAAGGGTAGGCACCTTTCCGCGGACTTTGACAGGAAGCGGCTTAAAGCTGCTACCCGCCCGTCAGCGCTGAGTCTCCTTTTTATTAGCCAGGGCTTCATGTCAAGGATGGCTTGAATCTTGTCCGAGTTCGCCTCTATTCCTCGCTGAGTCACCATGAAACTGAGGAATTTGCCGGACGTGACTCCAAAGGTACACTTTTGTGAATTCAGCTTCATCTGACAGCAGTGAAAGTTATCAAAGGTCTCTACTAAGTCGGCAATGTGGTCGTCGGGATGGACGCTTTTAGTCAGCATATCATCCACGTAAACCTGCATATTGCATCCAATCTGGTTTTCAAAGACCATGTTCATCAGCCTTTGATATGTAGCCCCCGCATTTTTAGCCCGAACGACATCACTATGTAGCAGTAGATGCCCTTCTTGGTCACGAAAGAGGTGGCCTCCTCGTTCGCTGGTCCATCTTAATCTGATTGTATCCCAAAAAGGCATCCATGAAGCTGAGGATCTCGTGGCCCGACGTAGCGTCCACCAACTGGTCAATTCTGGACAGTGGGAAGCTATCCTTGGGGCACGCCTTGTTGAGATCGGTGAAATCAACACACATTCTCCAGCTCCCATTGGCCTTGCGGACCATCACAACGTTGGCGAGCCAGTCTGGATAGTGTACTTTCCAGATATGCCCAGCAGCGAACAGCTTGCGGACCTCCTCATCGATAGCCTTTTGCCGCTCGGGGCAAAGCTTCTCTTCTTCCGTCGAACCGACCGATACTGTGGATTGAGGTTGAGCTTGTGAGTAATTACATCGGGGGAATGCATGCATGTCCGAGGCCGACCAGGCGAACACATTCGAGTTGGCCCGAAGGAAGGTGAGGAGCCGGGCCCTGCTTCCTCGGATAGTAGCGATCCAACTCGGACAGTCTTCGTCGGGTCCTCCCTAAGGGGAAAGTCAATAAGTGCTCGGCTGGTTCCCCCCTCCTCTCTGAATCTATGGGGTCCACCAGCTCAGTCGTTGGCGGTCGGTGTCTCTCGAGGGCCAGGCATCATGTGATAGCAGAGGGACAAGAGGTTCCTCTCTTCACGCATCTCCCCTACTCCTTTATTGGTTGGAACCTCACGAGCAACCTCTTGGTGGAGATGACAGTGTCCAACAGGTTTAATCCGGGCCTACCCAAGATGGCATTATAGCCAGAGGGACCCGCACAACCAGGAACCTCACCATGATCGTTTTCTGGTAGGGTGTTGTCCCAGCCATGACCGAGAGGGTAATTTCCCATTCTACCTTCACAAAATCTCTAGTGAAACCCATGAGGGGTGGCGACGGGCCGAAGGGAGTCATGGGATAGGCTCATACGAACAACGCTTCATAACTTAAAATGTCAGCCGAGCTTCCACTATCAAACAGTATCCTTTTTATAGGATGTTTCGCAATCGTCATAGAAACGACAATGCTATCATCATTTGGATTGCTCACCCCTCTAGGTCCCTTTCAAAAAAAGGAATTACAAATTCTATTCCCTCCTCCCCCTGAACCTCTTAGATGAGCCAACAGCCCCCCAGGAGATCATGGCCACCGTCTTCTTGGTTGGGGCATTATTGACTTCAACTTGGGCAAGGAGGGCGCTGATGGACCTGGGGCAGCTGGATTCACCCTCCGGATGAACTTGCCGAGGTAGCCTTACCGAATGAGTCCTTGATTGCCCTCTTGAGCTGGCGATAGTTCTCAGTGTCATGCCCGTGGTCCCGATGAAAACGACAATAGAAATTTTTGTCATGAAAAACTCCAGGCTTTAGAGGAGGAGGGCGCTGGAGGAATGGCTCGCCTTCAATCTCCCTCAGGATGTGAGATATCAGGGCAAGCTGGGGGGTACGGATCCCTTCCCTGGGAGCAAGAGCCCTCGGCCGGTTGTCGGGTCGTCGGGAAGGCTCAGGTCTCTCCTGCTGTGGCCTATCGGATGTAGGTCGGGCTTGTTTCTTGTTAGGGTCCCTGTCTGTCTCACATCGGGAAGAATCATCTTCGTCGGCACGGATATTTGTGCGCTCGGCCTAGCAACTCAGCGTAGGAGCTCGGTGGCTTCTTGTCGAAGGAATATGCAAAGCGGGAGGGACAAAGCCCTCATTTCAAGGCCAGAGTGGCAACTGAGTCATCAAGGTTGTAAACCTTAAGCCAGCTTCCTTGAATTGAGCTATGAAATCTTTCAATGACTCGCCACTCTTTTGCTGGATGGCGAACAGGCTATCGACCATCAGTGAAATTTTTCAGCAGGCATTGAAATGCATAAGAAAAGCTCTCTCCAGCTGTCGGAAGGAATTAATGCTTCGTGGTGGCAGCCGAGAGTACTAGGCCCGCGCCGCCTTTCGAAGAGTGGCAGGAAAGGCGATGCATAGAAGAGAATCAGTCGCTCCCTGGACCTGCATGAGGACCTTATAGCTTTCCAAGTGGTCCAGGGGTCAGTAGTGCCATCATAAGGGTCCAGTTGGGGTAAACGAAACGGGTGAAGATTGGCTCCTCCATTATGTGGCGGGACAAGGGAGGATGGCTATCATAATCCGCCTCAGGTGGGTTGGTAACCCTGTGGCTGAGCTCCTCCAGCCGCTAATTATACTCCTCGAGACGTCGCTCAGTCCAGCAAGCGACACGTTTGTCGAAAGACCCTTCTCGCGATGATCCCAAAGACGGGGATGGGTTGCGTCGGTAACGATATCCTCGCTCGGTTTCCTTCCCCTGCCACCACCTGCGGGAGTTGTCAGAATGACGGAAAGGAGACCGTGACCTCTTGGAGGCCTCTAGGTGGCGATGCTCGGGGGAGGGATGTCGGCGGGGAGCTTTCCGGTGGAAAGCTCTTCCGCGGATGGACTGTTGACTAGGAGGAGCAGTTCCCGCATATGGGGAAGGGGGTCGGGGGCCTTGTTATGAAGCCACCACCTATTGTTGCAGGTGTTGGACCACCGCCACCAGTGAATGAACTTGTACAGCAAGAGCGTCGACCTGGTCACCCTGTGTTGGTGATGATGGCGGGACGGGGAAAGGGACCGGAGGGGCCGGGAGGTTGGCTTCTGGTTGCTCTGGCTCTTTATACTCCCCCCAGGGCCACCGTCCGAAACCTCTTGTGTGCGCATTACCACCATCTTTTCAAGTAGTAGAGGGAATTAAAGGCTTGTAGCCTAGTAGTACCAAACTCTGCTTTTTTCTTCCCCCTTCCTAGCATGCCAATCTGTTGTTGCCAAAGCACGTCTTCCAAACGCCGGGTGCGAAGGGGCTCTAATCTCACCTCTTCGATGGAAATCCTGCAAAAAGTCCTCAGTGGCCGATGGATTTCGGCAAGGGCCCTCCGACGGTCAAGTCAGTGCTTTGGAAAACATAGTAAATTGTAGCAAGAAAAAGCCTAACTCTCGCTTGCCCTTGTGTTTTCTCCTCTTTTCCTTTTATACCTACTCCAAAGTCCCCTTTTTGCGTGCTTTCGGGAAGCGGCGGCCATACAGCGATAGTGGGTCTGGCCACGTTCGAAACATCCCATCATCCGTGATCGTTGGAAGTTAGTGGACCACATGGCAGCTGCAGAAGATTAGTGACTATGTGGCAGTTGCAGAGAGCTAGTAGGCCACGTGGATGAGAACCCCGGAGGCCCAAGGCCGAGGGGAACCTCGAAGGTCCGAGGCCGAGGGGAGAGCCCTGGAGGTCCGAGGCCGAGGAGAACCCTGGAGGTCCGAGGCCGAGGGAAGCCCTGGAGGTCCGAGGCCGATGTCCGAGGCGAGGGGAACCCTGGAGGTCCGAGGCTAAGAGGAACCCCTTGTCAGGTCCTTACCTCGTTAGCTTTAACGAAGCTTGATCAGCCACATCAGAATATATAGAGGATTTAAATCTTAAAAAATCTATCTTATTTTTTGAGATACTGCTGCTTCAAGGATTTGAGGTTTTGTATCTCAACCAAAAGCCTGCTTAAAAAAGAGAGATTTAGTTGAATTTTTTTTTTATTTTTTTTATTTTTCTTTGAGCATCTGAAGGTATCATTGAGTTGTACCTCCATACGATCGTGCTTGATAGGAGGTTCGGATTGAGCCGAATCGTTGTACCTTGGGGACAGATCGCCTATAACCTGCATGAAAGGGCGTATAAGTGAAAACTAGTCCTTAGGGCAGTGTATAACATGCTTTGATCTGATAAGACTCTCTTTTAATTTTTAGATCTTATATATATATGCCTTATATTAAGCATTATGTTTGTAAACAGTTCTTCAACATCATCTTCAAGAAAAAAAATTTAAAAGACAAAATGTCAAGGTTCTCACCTTACCTCATTCTGTTTTGGTTTTTTATTTTCTTATTATTACATTATTATTATCTTGTTCTATTTTTTATTATTTGTAGATATTTTTTGGAGCAGCCTACGAGCGCCAAGAATGGTGCTTTGCTATGTAATATAATATACTCTAAAATGATATTTCTTCTTATTACCTCATTATTAAATACCTAAAATATCCTTGGACTATTTTTTATGTAGATGAGACTGGCTTTTCATTTACACCTTTCAGAGCTGCGTATCAACAACACCATCCTTTAAGACCTACATCATCCTTGTGCACAATAGTAATAGTAATGACATTTTTGATCGTGAGCAACTTCTCAACTGGCACAGGTCCATCTTGTCATGTGAATCTCAATCGATTGGTCAAATCCTAAGCCAAGTGATCAATGGCTTTGCCGCAAAGTTAACGGATGAAGAGTTGGCCCAGATTAAGAAGAAAGATGCATGGATGAAGTAATTTTCCTTCAAACAACGCACACACCTAAGTTCCTTGGTGACTTTTTGAACTTTTTGAGTGATGCCAAATTCGGCAGAGGCATCATCTTGGGGTTGTGAACTCCGAAATTTTACCTACCTATACTTCTTTTGATGACAAGGGGATGCCTCCACCACCAGCAAAATGGAAGGGAATTTGTGAGTTCGGTAGATGCAATAACAAACTTATTGGTGCATGAACATTAATCAGACAAACGAATCACGCCAATATTTTTCAACGAGCATAGGAGGCATAGAGCATCTCTAGCTCCTCAGGAAAGAGCAAAGGCAGCAAAGCAGTCTACAACTGGTCGGGTTGGGATGGTGAACCTTGGCTTTGACATTTGTGGCTTGCCTGAGGAACCAAGGTGGAGAGGGAAGTCGCTAGGCTGGTAAAGAGATTCTCCATTGAAGGTGGCTCCATTGCCGAGCTCCACCCTAGTGCGACTGGCCCGATCCATGGAACTCACACCAGTCATCATAACCCATGGCGCTTCATTTGAGAGGGAACCAAGAGTTTGCCCTTTGTTTTTGGCTGTACAACTTGAAAAAATGCACAAAAGGTGCCAACGGTGATAAGGTCCTCGTAGAATGGTTTGGAGATACACTACCAAGAGAGATAAAGAGAACATTTACTCCATCGTAAACGCAATCGATCCTAGCAAGTACGTCAGCAAATTAACAGTTTTTCAGGCTACACACTTTGTAAATTGCCATATGAGCAAAGAAAGTCATCCCAACAGCGCATCACTGACAAACATACTTGCGACGATGCTGGGAGTATTCATTCCATGTCCAATTATATCATATGGTAGTGCTTGCAGTGCAGCATTTGATCCGTTTACGTGATTCATTCATTCGATTAATGTTCGTGCACTAATAAGTTTGTTTTGCATCTACCAAACTCACAAATCGCCTTCCATTTTGCCGGGTGGTAAAATTTCGGAGTCCACAACCCCGATGATGATGCATTCGGAATTTGGTATCACGTGCAGACCGAGGAAGTCACGTGGGTGTATTGTTTAAAAAAAATTACTTCATCAGATATGCATGAACGAAGGCATCTTTCTTCTTAATCTGGGCTAGCAGCAGCAAGCTATTGATCACTTGGCTTTAGGATTTGACCAATCGATGTGCCAATTGAGAAGTTGCTCACATAAAAATGTCATTACTATTGTGCACAAGGATGATGTAGGTCTTAAAGACGATGTTGTTGAGGCGCGGCTCTAAAAAGTGTAAATGGAAAGACAGTCCCATCTGCATAAAAAATAGTCCAAGGATATTTTAGGCATTTAATAATGAGGTAATAAGAATAAATATCTTTTTATAGTATATTATACCGCATAGCAAAGTAGTTTGAAATGTGACCATTCTTGTGAAAATACTACAAAATAATAAAAAATAGAATGAGATAATAATAATGCAATAATAAGCAAATGAAAAACCAAAACAGTATGAGGTAAGGTAAGAACCTTGACATTTTGCCTCTCGAAGATGATGTTGAAGAACTTTTCCAAACATAATGCAAAATATAAGGCATATATATATATATATATATATATATATATAAGATCTAAAAAAATAAAAGAAAATCTTATCTGATCGAATCTGAAGGCTATTAGCACTTCCATTGCACATGCACATTGACAAGATAAATTAGGTATTAGTTGGTCAATTGGATATTCAATTATTACAAAAATCAGTGAGAGAAACTTGAATTTAAGGGCCTAAGTAAACTTGTTGTTCGCATCAAAAAGTAGGCAATATAAAGATATCACAAAAAAAATTAAATAAATAAATAAATAATAATATATATATCAGGCAGTGTGAAAGCTACTTCATGTCATGTGCTTAATTTAAGGGTGTATAGAAAATTGACCAAAGTAAGTGATAAGCGAAGATATCATTATTTCTTACAAACTAGTACCAAAATGCTAAGTTAGCCATCACAAACATAAGTGCTATAGATCTATAGATGAACTCTAAGAAAGTTTCTGAGCGTAGATCTAATTTTGCAGAAGAGAATTTTAGTAACGCATGGTTTTATTTTAATTACTAGCAATGATTAAGTTGGGAGGTATAATAAGTCTATTTATTATCCCAATTAATTATTAAAATGAATATTAATTACTTTGAATTTATTAAGAATTGAGACTTTTTATATATGTTTGCAGAAAAGGAGCCTATAGATGGAAAAAGCTCGATTTTTAGAGTCCAACGATGCAGACGTCACTCAAATTAAGACTTGGTTTGTCCAAAAAGAAAGAAAGAGATAATTTTGCATGATTTCCGATGCAAACTAAGGCAGGTGATATTGAACGAATGGTGAATTTTTTTTTTCACGATATCTGAACGATAAGTGCCCGATTGACTCCAACTTTGAGTAGGAGGAAGCTCTAAATAAGCTCTATAAAAGCAAACAGAAGGAGTTTTTTTATTTAGCTTATTGTATTTAGGCATGGGAGAAAAAATTATGGAGGGAATACTGGTGGCAACAATGCACGGCTAGATTCCTTCAACTTGGGATGATGATGAAACCTGTAACCAGGTTGTAACCAGGTTATATCTTTCTTTTTATTCTTAATTTCTATGTAATAAAAATCATGTTCTTCTTTCATATATCGTTTGAGTTATTTTTTTGATCGAGGTTGTGATCTGATATACACGGCCTATACCCTCTATCGACGTGCCGTGATCTTAGGATACGGTAGTGCCTAAGAGAGATAAATCATAGTATGATAGTTTAGACTTTTACATTACAAATAATTAGATAGTTTATACTTTAAATGGACGTGCCGTGATCTCCTGATACGTTTCATGCCTGACAAGAGATAAATTATTCTAATTTTAAATTTATAAAAATTATTACTATTGCAATATTAAAAAAAAAGATAAAACCTGTTTGCATGGTGAATTTGGATTCCTGGTTGCTTCTCCTACTATTTGAATTTCATTAATTAATTAGTTGTTATCTTTTAATCCGTTACTCTTAATATAATCCTCTATAAATAAATTTTTTTTCTTTTTCATGAAATAAAAATAATTGCCCTTGATCCTCAAGGATACGATTCCGATTCACCACTAGCTGTAGTAGTGAGTAGGTTTTATTTTTGATCGCCAACAATAGCGATCGATAACTCTATCACCTCGTCAGGGTATGCACCACAAAAGCCATCCTTCTCCTTTATATCGACTAGCTCTTCATTGGTTAACTATGCAGCAAAGCTGCACATCAATTTGTTGTAGGATTTGACCAACTGAGACTCACTTGGCAAAAAGGATATGTACCACTTCTTAAGTTCTTAAGGATCCTATGATGAAATGGATTGTATAAGGATGATGTATGTCTTAAGGTAAGAAGGCCATACATAACTTCAATAGCTTGAAAAGTTTCCAATGGAAAAGTTTCTAGCGATAACATTTTAATCACACTCATCTGCAGCTCCGAATACAGTTTGCTCCAACGGAATAGGGCAGGGATACTCCACGACCACGACCCGGCATGCTGGGCCACAAAGGATGCAACCCAGTCCGCCACCGCATTGGCCTCCCGGAAAATATGGCGGATTTGGACGCTTTCCACTTCCCTCAGCATTGACCAAATATCCCTAAGGATCGGATTGGTATGACCAGCATGGCAAATCACCTTCTTCAGCCAAGAGATGACCAACATAGAATCACCCTCGATGAAGAGCCTCTGAACTTGAAGAGTACGAACAGCAAATGAATACCCATCCAGGCCGCATGAAGCTCAGACATGGGGACAGAGGAGTCAAGAGAGCCAAATCCTCCAGCAGCCAATAAACCACCATGAGTACATAACAAAGCCAGATCCAGCAGCTCTACCACGGACGCTCCCGTCAAAGTTGAGTTTGACCACCCCTGGAGGAGGGGGTTCCCATGAAATGAAAACCGTATGCCGGTTCGCTGCCGAAGCAGCAGGGGAACCCCAGAGGCCAAGGTGTCAAAGCCAACACGAGCATAGTCCGCCGTCAAGAGTCTAATCTTCCTCACAATGCTAAGAGTGGAAAGATTTCTCAGTAAAGATGAACAGATTCCTGAACAGCCAGATCTGGTTCGCCGTAGTACAATCTTTTCTTCTGAATAGAACACTGCCGAAGATCAGAGAGAAAGGAAGAATGATGAGAGCCCAAGTCGTCCTGGCTTCTAGAATAACCTATCATGATCCAGACCTGTCTAGCTCTGGGGCAGCCGAAGATAGCATGATCAGAAGATTCCTCCTCCAGAAAGCATAAAGGACAGGTCGGCTGAATAGATAAGCCCTACTCGAAAGAAGACCACAAGTAGGGAGACAGTCCCACACGAGCTTCCAAATGAACAGCTGAACCCTGGGGATAATAGGAAGCTTCCAAATCCAAGCAGCACAACCGATCGCTGGGAAAGAGGCCTAAACAAGTTGACCAGATCCCTAGAGGGGGCCTTAGAAACAGGTTCTCTGCCAGATCCTAGTGTCCGAAGAGTAATCAGAGGTAAGAGGCATGGAGACAATTCGGCGGGAGAGATCCAACCAAAGAAACTGGTCACCAAGGGGATATGCCAAGCAGGGGAATCAGTAGAGATCAGATCCTTAACTCTTAAGTTAGCTGGGACATCATGCTGATGAAGGATGGCCACCTAGAAAGAGGAAGCTCCGCAATCCAAGAATCCTGGACAACATCAATCGATGAGCCATCTCCAATCATCCACGAAGTATGCTCCAAGAAGTCTGGCCATAATGACAAACCGCCTTCCAGAAGGAGGAACAACCACGTGGCGGAGAAATAGACGAGTCAGGCGCCCAATCACCATACCTCGATCGCATCAGCGAACTCCAGAGGCAATGCGGCTCCAGTAGGAATCTCGAAGCGTGTCTAGCAAAAGGGCCTCTCGACGAGTAATAAGAGACTGAATACCAAGACCACCCTCTTTGATAGGCATACAGACCATATCCCATGATAAAAGATGCATCCCGTGACCTCCTTGCATAGAAGCCCATAGAAAGTCGCGAAAGCATTTTTCAATCCTCTTCAGGCAGGTAATAGGATAGCAGCATTCGACATAAGATACAAGGGAAGAGAGGATAGAACCGATAATAATGACTCTGGCCATCATCGAAAGATTAGTGACCTGCCAGCTCTCTATGCGCTGACGAACCTGCCTCTCAATCGCTGCATAATCAGAGCATCGGGGACGTCTCCCAGTATGGGAATCCCTAAATACATAAGCTTATCCGCCTGAGCAGTAATACCAGACAACTGAATAATGACTTCTCTGGTGGTCCTGGGAGTCTTCGGGCTGAAACATATAGAGGATTTGAGAAAATTGACCTTTTGACCCGAGGCCTGACAATAGCTCTGGATAAGTATGAAATGACAGCATCCTGTACAGAGGCCCTGCCCAACAGAATACAGTCATCAGCAAAAAGTAGGTGAGAGACGGAGGGCCCCTCAGACTCGGCCATAAAGGGAGTGATCCGACGATCAATCTGAGCCTGACATAAAGCACGAGAAAGATCATCCGCAGCAAGATAAACAGCAATGGAGATAAAGGGCAGCCTTGTCTAAGACCCACAGAGGAGCGAAAGAACTCAGACGGGGTACCATTGGCGATCAAAGAAAAAGAGGGCCTTTCAATACAGGCCCTAATCCATTCAATAAACAGATCATCAAACCCAAACTCCAAAAGAGTGCGATACAAGAAGGCCCAGCACATGCGATAACATTTTAATAAGCCTCATGTAACATGCTAATCTTGATAACTAATAAATATCAAAATTTATGTGGACTATTTGGGTATTTTATATGAAAGCAAGCAATCTCATACACATCATGATGACATCATGAGTAGTATCATGCCCACCCATAACGCATTGTGGCACAACCACAACATTCCATACCGTAAATAGCAAGCATAGTGAAATAACATGTGTACACTAAATTTAAAAGGTATATTGATACTTTCTATTTAAAACATGTCTACATCATACATAATTAATTTATAATGGATCAACTAGTTTTTAATGAATAAAGTTGCTAGTTGGCTTTGTAATTTAATCATATCAGTGTACAACTTTTTTTTTTAAGTTTCCTGACAATTGTATACCCATAATCCCGATCAAATCCTAAAAAAAAAAAAGTTTAAAGAGCTGAATGTATATCTCAGTCAAAAAATAGTCAAAAAAAAGGATTTACTAAAAGTTACAATTGTATAGCTATCAAATGAAATGCCAAAGGCCAATAAATATGAAATCATAAAGACACCATACCTATCCTACAAAATCTTAAGCATGCAATAAAAAGGATACTCACATCTGCATGCAATTAGAATAAATTGTTGTCATCAAACAAATCTAAACTCAGAACGGCAATTGATGATTCAACAGCATCATCAACTATTAAACCTCTTATGAAAGTTACTCAGAATTAAGATTTGTGGCATCAGTGCATACCACTCAGCACCAAACCAAATATATGTATCATATTAGTAGCAAACTAAGAGCAGAGTGAAGGAAGCAAATTTATGCAGCCGATTTCATGTAGTTGGAAAAAGGCTTAGATGAGTTGAGTTGAGTATTAGTAATAACCAATACTTACATAAGGTAAACTGAGTGCCATATGCAAAACTGACCACCCTATAAAAAGCATAATGACATGATATTAGTACAGGATCCTTACCAAGATTGCAAACCTTGTTTAGATTTTTTACAAAGCCAAACTGATTTTTGCATGCTAAAGGTACAATCCTAACTGTCACTCAAGTCACCCTTCACCGTAACTTACAAGAATGGATCCAAAGTTTAATTTCCCATTTGTCCTTACAGCTTTGCAAAGCTCAATTCTTGCTAATAGGTGTCAATGTGTCTATATAATTATTATATTTCTTATATTCAAGATGTTATCACAAAATTCACTTAGACAACAATATAATAAAGTTGTTTAATGAAAAGCAAACCCTTTCAATGGCCAATAGTTGCTATAATTATTTAAAAAAAAAATAGACAATGGCAGAAGCATTATTTCCTTAAAGTGCCATGACAACACAACCTACGATTGTATGGACACAACTTTTCCTTAAAATACTTTCATATCAACTATGAAAGCAAAAAACTGGATAGCCCAAAAAAAAGAGAAAATTATAGAACAAAAAAAATGAAAACAAGCAACAAATCTACAAACTAATGGCATATAGAATCACTTGAAAGCCAGAAATATGTGATACATAACTTTGCATTTTACTTTTAGGGGCCATTTGGTTGGAAGGAAAATAAAGATGAAAAAAATGAGGCCCACATTTTTTTCATTCTCCATCATAAAAGTTTTCTCATGAGGGAGTGGTATTTTATTTTTTTTCATCCCACTAAAAAAATTTTTGCATCAAAAGTTCAAAATTGCCTCTATTATACTCATATATATACTATACAGGTATAATATAATGATATAATATATTATATTAAATAATATAATATATAATATATAAAATAATATTACATTGTATTATACTACATTATAATAGATAAATTATATAATATATATACAATATAATATATATATAAAATAATATATTACATTATCTATATAATGTAGTATAATACAATGTAATATTATTATTTTATATATATATATATATATTATAATATAATATTTGCAACCTTTATTTTAGAGGTATTATAGTCAAACTGATACTTTTTTCACATAAAATTATGTTCAATCAAATAAAGAAAAATATTTTCAAAGCTATCTTTTCACAAAAATTTCTTGTCAACCAAATATAGTCAAATTTATTTTTTCTTCTGCAAAACTAATTTAAAAAAATAGATTTAAGGAAGCTTTCGCAAAAAAAAAAACGAGTACAAAAAAGAAATGTGATGCAGATGAATTTATATATATGACTACTGTCCCAGATTCAAAGAAAGTGTTGAGAAACATACCGCATACACTAGCATCCTTGCTCACTCCGCGTACATCACAGTAATATTTGGCAGCCAAGTACTGTGTCAATGTTTTAATTCCACAAAAAGGTGGAAAAATAGTAAGAAAATCCATTAACCAAACCCTCTAAATACCATCAATTGGAAACAATAAAAAAAACATCGAAAAAAATCAAATAATACCGTGAAACGGCCTGCTCAGCCAGAAATGTCCCCGAAAATCTCTACTCGAATTTCCATTCCTCAATCTCTCTGTATCCATCGAATTTATCCACTTCAATTCCAAGAATCTAACATTAAAGCCACAATATAGAGAAAAAATTATGCATATACATCGATGGTGCTGGACCTGATGGTACGAAAGAGATAATTTCAACCATTAATTCACATTTTAAGAAACGACTCGAAGAACCACGCACAAAAAAAGAACAAAGAACAAAATCATGGATTCAAATATGCGGTATTGCCGCTGATTACACGTTAACTTTCATCACCAGTCCAAGAAACGACCTGCTCCCGAAATCCACCAGACGGAGCGACGGGCGGAAGTCTCTGGCTGAAGAAAATGAGAGAAGGTCAAGACTTTCGAATCGAATGGCGGGGGGCGAGAAGAGAGGGCAGGGTTCACGGTGGCATGAGATCCTTCGAAAGCTCCAAGCGAGGCAGTAGGCGATCCTGGCCCCATGGGAGAGCATTGTTGGAAAAAGGAGCGAGCGGGATGGAAAAGAATGGAGCGTGGAAGAAGAAAGGCTGGGAAAGGAGAAGCGAACCGCTGCAGGTTCATCTTCCAGTTTAGGGCTACACCATCGCCGAGGTCACGTGCAATTTCCCGGATACGTCGTAAGAAGCTATTTCCTTATTTTTTTAAAACCATCTCAACCGTCTATTAAAATAAAATTATTTATGATATCTAACAAACTAATTAGTTGCTATGGTAATTATTTATGATACTTTTATATGACCGCAGATATTTAAAATTTTAGAAAAAGTTTTTCAAGGTTAATTTTCATAAAAAAACTATATTAGCATGGAGATATTTTTAGAAAAAAATAATTAGTAATAATTTTTAAACATGTGACACATCATATATTGATCTGCTATATATAAATGCTTTGAAAATGTGATATAGAATGGCATTTTAGATAAATACCATTAATCAAACCATAAATGCCATAAAATATTGATATAAAATGGTATTTAAAATGAATCACCTGATATGTATTTACGTTTCAAAATTCTATGACACTTAGATTAAAATTTCATAAAAAAGGAATTTTTGGTGGTATAATATAATAAATTCTAAAGAAAAATATGCCACCTAATATATTTCTATTGCAGTGTTAGCTAAAGATAGAATATCTAATTTTCTTTTCTATTAATAACTTTCTAATAACTTACAATAAGGAAAAAGAGTGAATGAAAAATGGAATGACTAATTAATGAAAAGAAATATGTGAAATTTTTTTTAAAAAAACTAAGATACAGCTAACTATGGAATTAATTATTTATAGAAAGTTTATTTAGTCATTTTCCATCCATTCCTTGACCTATCCATATGGTATTAGTTAATTGCTAATTTATAAAGAAAATATAGCTAAGGATAAACTAAATATTATTTATATAAAGTGTTATTTTAGTCATTCCTCGACCTTTATATATATGGTATTAATCTTTTTTTCTTATTTGATCTATCTGCTTTTTCTTAAATTTTATGTTTGTAATGGAGTATTTTTAATGAATGCCTCCTGTTATGTTTTTGCTTTGTTCCTCAATATGACTTTCGGTTCTTATTAAAATTTTTTTTTTTAATAATATTACTATTTTGAAGATTTAATAATAAAATATAAAGATAATCGTGCTTACGATGTTCATCTAATTGGGGAAGGAGAAATAAGAGATATTCAACGAGCAGTGTTAGCTGGAAGCTATCATTTGAAGCCCCTGAAACTTGTATCTTTGGAAGGAAATGATTCGTTATTGAAGAACTTTCCCACATTGGTAAATGTAGGCTTGGGTGCCAGGTCAGCACCCACACAGAGTCCCAAGAGACGGAACTCTTCGTATCCTTCAGCCTTATCCAATCTAAAGCTATTCTATGAGAGGACTGAAAGTGTCTTCTGAGTGGAAGTGAATAGATACAGAGAAAGAAGTACCTCCTTCCTCCTCTTTCTCATCGGAACTGTGGCTTAGGGGCGTGGACGAATCAAAGACTCTGGAAGCTCCTGACGATCGATGATTGCTTCCGCTGCTACTGATATTGAGGTATGTTCCTTATTTTCGGCTCCTTCAGTGAAGCTTAGCAAAATCATTATTTAGGCATCTATATGGAACCCTCATATAAATTGGTTCTGATGGCTCTTAGAGAACTTCTGCACAACAATTTAGTTGGTGCATCCTTCTTTCATTCGAATTTCTTTTGGAAGAATAGTTCAGACTTCGTCAACAAGGTAGTGGGCCAGGGAAAGGTTGGAAATCTCTTGCTTTAGATTTCTCTCCTTCTTTATCTTTTCTTTCTCGCTCTCTTCTAAAAAGAAAAGTGTCATCTGAGATCAAGCTATTTGTGATTTGATCTTTTCCTTTGTCGATCCCCCAATCCTTGACAAAAAAGGAAAAAATATATTTCAAAAAGAAGGGATTCCATTGTACCTCTTCTCACCGAGGTTTTATTTAATATATATGGATGACTTGGATCGATCCTTCGAAGGAACTTTCCAATAGTAATATATGCATTTGAATAGGAATTATTTATTCCAATTTCTCTAGGGAATTTCATGTAAGAAATTTTATGTCTCTTCTGGAGAAGTGGAATCTCTTAGTCCAATGATGGTCATAGTACCAGGGGCTCAAGACTATTTATCGAATGAAGAATTACAGAAGAGAATGAAGACCAATTTTATAATTGGTTCTAAGACTATGTATGGATTACAAAGACCAATTTTATTATGCCTCTGTAGCTTTTTTTCATCATTTTAATCAATGCTAATAATCCAACCTTTCGGTAATGAAAATGGATGACAATGGAAGAAGTGAATTGGGCCATAAAGTTGTAATGCATTCTAAAGTTTCCATGCAAATTGCCAAAGAATTTAAGTGAATTGTCATTAATGGCACAAAATTTCACTAGGAATCATGAAAATGGTAAGAAAACTCAGAATTGTGGTGTTTGTGTGTATTGATCAAGATGGCCCTGCTTGGTATGGCCAATTAACACGCATAATTGAGGTTATGTATTATGATGGGTCCCGATATGTGTTATTCAAATGTGATTGGGCAGACGTTGCTCGGGGTAGAGGTTTCAAGGTGGACGACTTTGGATACTCTTGTAAATTTTTCTCATTTAGTATACACTGGTAGTCAGATAACTGATGATCCGTTTGTTTTATCTTCCCAAGTATCTGAAGTATTTTATGTGGCAGATGAAAAATGCCCAAATTGGGTTGTGGTTGTTAAGACAAAACCAAGAGACGTGTATGACACTGGTGAAGAGAAAGTGACTGACGATGATGAGGATGAATATTTAGTCAACGAATATTGTATTAACACTTCCAACCATGAAGCTATTGAACCTGGTATTGACGATGTTGTGTGGACAAGAAATGACATAGATGGAATGACGATCGAAACTCCTCAATAGTGTTGAGTAAGAAATATATAATTTTAGACTATTTAACATGATATCTCTTATCACATAAATCTATCTCATATCATGCTCCAAATATGTCATTTTTCTATTGATTTGCATATATGTAAATTTGTTTTTGTATAGGTACAATGGGTCCAAAAAAAGGCAAAGATGTCCATACCACAGTTGCAAAGATAATCTACAAGACTACAAGCTGTCCATAGTGAGCCACAATCTGATAGGGCAGCCCATTCATTACCATCTGTCGATGGGCCACCCATTTCATTGGTAGGATGGTGGAGTCACCACCTTCTATAGATTGTCCTTCCAACCATCAATATCTTCACACAAGGGACTCAACCTTCTATAGAACCATCATTATCTTCACAGCAAGGGACTCAACCTTCTACATCGAGCCAAATGGGAGGCCAACTATCCACACATAAGGAGATAAGCAAGAGACCAAGCCATGCACATATGTACCAATAGCACCTACTTCGGAAGCAGAAAATGTTGACTTGTGTTCTGACATTGGAGATCGCTTTCTCATCATCATCGGTACGTTTTTTTTTCTTACTTATTATTTACTTACTATGACTGCAGATTTACAAAATACTAACAATGTAACTAAATCTATTTTTGCATATAGTAATAGAAATCGAGTAAAGAGACTATTGCACTCTACTCATGACATTTGGTATCTTCCACAAGGGGAGCGAATTGAAATGGAGCTCAACAATCTTGGTCAGCCCATCAAAAAGCAAGACTCAAAGGTGGTAAGGTTTGGTGGTCTGATAGCGAGAAGTAATAAGTCGATTCCAATAATTTACAAAGATTGGAGGTCGGTACTTAAAACCATAAAAGAGAAAGCGTAGGGTCTTATAAAGGTATATATGATTTTTATATTAAAACATTATTATTAATTAAATAGGTATATTTTGAAAATTTTGTTAGAAAGCTACTACTCACCTGTGTAAATTTATTTTGACTGTAGGGCAAGTTTAAAGTTTCTGATGACAAATTGGACGTATTTAAAAAATGGATACTAAAGGACTTGGAAAGAAATGAAAAGACTGCAAGCATGACTTGAAGAAAAAATTACTTAAGGAAAAAGATACATCTGCAGCACAAGTTGTGGCAAGGGCAAGTCCCGATATGATGGACTTAGAGCAACTAGTAGAGTTGGCCAATCTTTGGTTTGATCCAGAATATATGGTAACAATTCGTGTATTTCTATTATAGATTTATAAAGTCAACCAACTAGTTATTTTAATTATAATTCTCATAATATTTTGCATGTTGTAGTCAAAATGTAATAAAAACAAGGAGTGTCATAAGAAGCAGGTGGTTGTTCATAGCGGAGGATCAAAAAGTTTAGCAAGATATGCCCATGATGTGGTATTTATTTAATTAATATTATTTATTGTTGAAAATTTGTTAGTTCTTTGTTTTCGATATATGTGTTTAATCTAAAATGTTGGATGTAGAAAAAATCAACTGGGCAATGCCAAGTCGAGCCAGTTGTTTGTCAAGACCCATAAGAAAAAGGATGGCACACACTACAATGATGACACGAGGAAGAAAGTGGTATGTTTATTTTCAAATTTATAACTTTTTTAATTTTAAAGGATTTATAAATGAAGAATAATGTGTATTTTTATTATCTATTACAGGTTGAGATGGAGGAACTTTTAACACATGACACAAATTCTATAGAAATGGGGTCTGGAGGAACCATGACTTGGGCATCAAATGATGTTTTTTGAAAGTTATGGGCCCAGAAAGCCTGGACGTGTGCGCAGTTTGGGGTTTGGGCCAACCCCTACAGGCAAACTTGTCAACATTCATTACCGACTTCAAACCAAGAAGATGGTATATCAAAGGAAGAGTTTAACTGAATTACGGAAACTTAGTAAACACATTCGTGCTTGCACAGGTGAGCACCCCACATATGTTTAGTTGATATAAATCAACCTTATATTAAAATTTTTGAACCCTCATTTGAATCTATATTCAGGCTTCAGGACAAAAACGAAAAGAGAATAAAGAGGAAGAGAAAGATGAAGAAGAGGAAAATGCTGAGAGATGAAGAGAAGATAAGAAGAGGAAGAGAATGAAGAGGACGATGATTGAGGGTCGGATTATAAGCGAGACTATAATTGCGACTATACTTATGGTATTTGCAATATTATATTTATGGTATTGCAATATATCGCGTTTGCTCTGTTTTGGTGGTATTCGTGACTTTCCTTAATTGAGACTATATTTATGGTTATGCCATATATCGACATTTGCTATGTTTTGCTAAGTTGGAATTAGGATGGATTACGAAAGGAGAAGTGCTGGATTATGCATTATTTTTACTACTCTTTTGGGAGTTACAATCTTAGTATGATGTTTAACATATTTTTTCATAAAGTTTGCAAGTGCCAATTCTTTTTTAAACAAGAATAAATATGAAATCCATATTAAAAGATTAAATTTTAAATAATAGACTCTATTTTTTCCAAAAGGAATATTGTACGACACTTGCACAATTTTTTGGTGTATTTTTGTATCATTTAAATAATTATTTATTTTATTTTATTTATTTTACTATCAATAAAAATATAGTTTATCGGTGTTTCATTGATCAAATTTTGATATTTTATAAGCACCGCCAATACATATAATTAATTTCGGCATAACAATATAAACGCCGACAACTACTAATTTAACGGCATAAAATTAATCAATGGCCGGCATTTGTTTAAATGCTATAAATCTCAAAAAACTCACTACTTTCCTGGCGTAAACTCTATCAATTGTCAGCATTTTGTGAAATGCTAATGTTATATGTTATTACCGGTGGTATAATAGAAACACTGCAAAACACGGTTAATATAACAATGTATAATTAATAAATTATTGGCATTTGTTTAAACGCCACAAAAAACATATATTATTACCGGCATAACAATATAATGCTAGGCAACTACTAATTTTCTGGTGCATCATTACTATATTGGCGCGTAAACGCAACCAACAATATATATTATTATCGCGTAAAAATTTAAACGCCAAAAATCTCAATAATTTATAGCAAAAAAATTAAGCACGGTAAATTTATATATCTATCGGCATAAACATACACCGCGCATAAACGCCGCCAATTTAGCTTTTTTTTTTGGTAGTGTCGGTAGCTTACCCAATTCTCTTTTATTGAATGCTGTGGTTAGTTGACCTATCTGAGTTTCTAGTTTTGCAATAGATTGTGTGTGAGTGAAGGAGTTGAATATTCATTTCTAGCCTTTCAATGCTTGTAACACCTTCTCTTTGAAAGTAGGATCATGATTATTTAGTGGAGGTTAAGGAGCACTTGGATATTGAGAATACGATATGCTTCTAAATTGGGTCTCCTTATGGTTAGGCCTAATTGATGTTGAACTGATGATAAGTTGGGGTTTCCATAAAAAATTTGAATGATTTTGCCATATAGGATTGTAAGTATTCGAATATGGACCATTTTCTGGTCTAGGATCCATTCGGGTTTGGACTTGGTAGGCTTACTCCTGAATAAGCTTAGGAAATTGGTATGCAGTTAGACATTCACATATAAAATGGGCCAAACTCGAATAGATTATACAAACTCATGTAATTGAGTAGATGGAAAGAGGTATTTTCAACTTATAGAATTCGATCAAGTTTTTGGGATAGTTCATCAATTTTGATATAGATGTCTATAGACTGACCTATGTTGTATATTTCACATCTCTTAGGTTCTATGGAAGGATCTATATGGGCAACAAACATGTGATGAAAGGAATTTTTACTTAGAGTTTTAAAAAGCTGTCATGTCTCATGTTCATTTGTTAGCATAAATGTTCCTCCACATGAGACATCCACCATTTGCTAGTGCCTTTCTGATAATCCATCATAAAAACATTGCACTAACTGCCATTTAGGTATTGCATGGTAAAACATTTCCTAGTTAATTCTTTTAATCTCTCCCATGTTTCATGAAATATTTCTCCATTTAACTGAAAAAAATCTGATTATGGTTTTCTGATTTAATTCGTTTTTTCTATAGGAAAGTATTTCTTAAGAAATTTCTCTGAAGTTGGTCCCAAATTGAAATTATAGTATCTAGTGAATTTAACCAATACTTGGCTCTATCTTTTAGGAAGAAAGGGAATAACTTAAGCCTAAGTGCCTCATCGAAGAAGTTTTGAATCTTGATAGTTGAACAAATTTTAAGAATTCATCTAAGTGTTTATAGGGATCTTCATTTGAAAATCCATGAAAAGCTGGTAACATTTGGATTACATGGACTTAATTTCATATTGGACACCTCTACTGGGGGTACTTGTATGCATGGTGAATATGTATATTGAAGGGGCGAAGTACTCCTTCAATTGACGTGGTGGATTATTTTCCTGATTAAGATCCATAATGCGTGCTCTGTTTGCTCTATAAGTTCTCTCTATTTTAGGATTTAAGGGTATGAGGTTGGGTTGTAACGATCGGCGACCAAGCATACACCCTACCAATACACTCTAAAGCAAACAGTAACTCAGTTCTCTTTTTTTTAAACTAATGTAATAGAAGAGAAAGAGAAGATTCTAAAGAAAATATTCTAAAAGATTCATAGAACTAAGAGCAATGAAGAATAATTTAGTTAGGGTTTAATAATTATTAGCAATTAAGTTAACAAAGATTAGACTCTTTACTTATGCTTAATCTAGATCTAGAAGCTCCTAACTTTCAAAACTACCATGGAGCCTCCAAGTCAAAAATTAGCTGATCAACTAGCTAGTTAAGGGTAAGGTCAGTGGGGGTCCTCTTGCTTAATAGGTAAGTGAATGGAACCAATTAAATAACCACTTTCCTTCCTTTTTTAGATACCAGTTAATCAATCAATCTCGACCCGATCCAACTTTTTTGGGTGCCCTGTCCTATTGAGCTCGAGTTCCTTAAGGGCTAACTAGTTAATTTTAGAGTTAAAGGCTTGGGTTAATGCAAAATAAAGGATGTGATGGGCCAAAGAAGGATGATCAACTCCCAACCTTATCTTGATTAGGGGTTTATGCCCTTAAAGTTTAATTATAAAAATGCTATGCAACAAGCAGATGTCGAAACTCTTGAAGTTATCAAACAAATTAATCTAATTACTTTTTTTTAGATTTTTGTGATCAAGTTTCTATTTTCTAATAAATTGAGATATCAATGAAAAATTTTGAGTTTTGTAAAAATTAAATTTACCTAAGTCAATCTAAGCATAAAAATAAAATTTTTTATTTTATTATATTTTTATTATTATTATTTTGTTTTCTTAAATTAATTATGTTTTATAGAAAGTGTCTTAGGGTTTTCTTTAAGATTCTTTTAAGATAAGTTAATTAAAAAAAGTTGATTAGGTTAAAAGTGAATTTGTGATAAGAATGAAAGTAATTTTTTATCTTAAAAAGAAAATAAAAAAATCTAACAATTAAGATAACTAAAAAAATAATGAAATAAAGAGAGCAATAACTATTCAAAAAAAAAATTTTTTTTCTATTCCTTTTTTATAGAAGCACGAATAATAATGAAACAATAAGAGAGATAAAAAAATAAAAATAAGAATAAAATTAAAAAATTTATGGTAATATTTTTTAAAAAAAATTATGAACAATCATGCCTGGATCCCCGGCAACAGCGCAAAATTTGATGGCTATGTTGGCGGTCAAAAATAAAACCTACTCACTACTATAGCTAGTGGTGAATCGGGATCGTATCCTCGGGAATCAAGGGCAATTATTTCATGAAAAGAAATAAAAAAATTAATTATAGATGATTATATTTAGAATAGTGGTTATTAAAAAATAATAACTGATTAATTAACGAAATTAAGATAGCAGGAGAAGCAACCTAGGAATCTGAATCCACCATGCAAATAGGTTTTATCTTCTTTTTTTAATGTTGCAATAGTAATAATTTTTGCAAAATTTAAAATTAGAATAATTTATCTCTTGTCAAGCATGGACCGTATCAGAAGATCATGTCACATCCACTTAGAGTATAAACTATCTAATTATTTACAATGTAGAAGGTCTAAACTACCATACTACGATCTATCTCTCTTAGGTACGTACCGTATCCTAAGATCATGGCACGTCGATAGAGGATATAGGCTGTGTATGCCAGATCAAAACCTCGATTAGAAAAATAACTCAAAAGATATATGAAAGAAGAACATGATTTTATTACTAGAAATTAAGAATAAAAAAAAGATATAACCTGGTTATAAGTTTCATTGTCATCCCAAGTTGAAGGAATCTAGCCGCGCATTGCTATTGCCAGTATTTTCTCCATAATTTTTCTCTTCTAGGCCTAAATACAATGGTCTAAATAAAAGAAAATAAAAAAAACTTTGAAGAAAACTCCTCCCCCTGACTACTGCTTGAAGTCCTCCTTTATAGGGCTTGCTAGGGCATCCTTCCAATCAAAGTTAGAGTCAATCAGGTTCAAGATCATTTAGATATCATGAGAAAACTCCTCAGCCATCTATTTTACATCATCTGCCTTAGTTTACATCGAGAATCATGCGAAATCATCTCTTTTTTTCTTTTCGAGCAAACCGAGTCCTGATTTGAGTGTCGTTGCAACGTTGGACTCCAAAAATCGAGCTCTTTTCATCTATAGGCTCCTTTTCTGCAAACATCCATAAAAAGTATTATTTTTCAATAAATTTAAATTAATTAATATTTATTTTAATGATTAAATTGAGATAATAAATAGACTTATCAAGGGTAATTCGTGATCCTGAAAATCATGAAGAAGGGGAGCCTTATCTGGCTTCCACTTCTATTCATGGAGAACCACTTTGGGAAGGTGCTCTGAGATTCTTGTGATTCTTAGCAATATGTTGACCGAGATGTTCGATGTGAGCTGAAGGTCGACGAAGGGTAGGATCATCAGGTGACTCTCGACTGTTGAGGTCTGATTGCTTTGACTCAGGGGAAAGACTCGGCAAAAGAAGCTAAGGATCAGTCATTCAAGGTTCGGTTGGCAAGCCTGGATGGAGATGTCGAGGCAGAGGTCGGCAAGGTATCCTTCGGCTCCCAGTTGTTTACCCATGTCAACTGATTTATTCGAAGACCTTTTATCCCGCATCACCTTTCATGCTAAATTTAGTCATCTCGAGTTGACATCATGCCTTCTTCATTGTTGGCTGTATCCATTTCTTTCTCAGCAAGGTCCAAATAGCATAAGATTTGGAATAACTCATCTGATCTAGCCGTAGTAATGGAATAAATGCAGGGATGGAATCAAGATAGAAATGAAACCAACATAAAAATGAAACAAATGAATATAATAATTTTAGTCAAAAATTAAGTACAAAATGGAATGCTAATTTTAATCTTATATTTGTTGTAAAACTAGAGGAATAAAATCGGATTTATTATAAATTTGCAATTCTAATCCATCCTTATGCATAGAAAGTGATTTAAAGGGTCAACAAATTTTGTTTTCCAAATTTTACATCAAAAAATCCAAATTATAAATTTAACATAACTCATGTGACATTGATATAACTTGTGTCACAGTTATATTAATATATGTTATATTAAAATATTAAACATAATATATAGTATTATTTTTTATGATAATTTAATAATATATTATAATGAAAGTTGTATTAAACTTTTTTGTGATGATGAATATACATTAAGTTAAATATTATGACATTAAAATAAAAACTTTATATCATAATATATTATTATTATTATAATTATAATATTTAATTATAATATTATAATATTATAATTTAATATAATCGTTATAATATTATAATGAAATTGTTATATAATTTGTTAATAATGTTATAACATAAATAATATTTAACATTGAAATGGAACAACTTTCACATTATAATATTAATTGTTGCAATTTGATAATATTAAAATTTCATATAATTGTTATAATATTAAAAAGAAGTGTTATATTTTTATATTTTCTAACATTAAATTAATATTATGTTAATTATCATATTGTATTACATTGTAATACTATATTATGATAAAAGCTATTATTTATTTTTTTTATGATGATAGGACATAAGTAATATTAAATTTAATGTTAGGGGTAGTAGTTTCTCTGGACGTAACATAAAAGCAAAGTTAAATAATAAAAGATATGGATGAGTGGTAAAACTCCAATCCCCTTAAGCAACGGAGTTCTCATTTTAAAATAGAGATAGCAATTTTCTTTCAATCCGTGAGTACTTGTCCACTTTTACTTTATTTGAAGCGCATGAAGGTTATGATAGGAATATATGGCAGTGCTCATCATAGGTATGAATTGGGTATAGATATAAAGATTTTTTCACCCAAACCCGCTAGCTGCATATATCCATTACATCCATTAATAAAATGATTTATTACCCTTATTTATTAATATATAATTTCAAGCTTTCAATAAAAAATTTTATAAGCAGCAATAAATCATAATTTTTTTAGATTTATCCATTTCACAAACCTAAAGGCCAAAAAAAAAAACCATAATTGTCCTGGATTTGATCCATTTGACCAGCCTAAAATTAAAATTTAATTATTTTATTAATATTAAAATTATATAATTTAATATATTTAAACTATAAGTTTTACTGAAACTAATAACTAGGTACAAGTGTATAAAATTTTTATGCCCTACAGGTTCGAAGATACCTTGCTTCATCCCCGCTCTACCCATTGCTAGCCCTCTTGCTAGGAACTAAAGTTCTAACTTCATTTCAGGTAAACAAACAATGAAATGAAATCAAAATTGAAAACGTCAGTCCATTCCCACTTTAATTCTACCCTACCAAATATGATATAAATGTAATAAATGCACATTATTTGATACCATGATTCTTTTCTTTCTCAATTAAATTCTCTTACATATTGATTATAAAGCTAACATGAATAATTTTGTTTTCCATATTTTTTATTCTCAAAAGTCTAGCAACACTCGAATCTGTGATAAAAATTATTTTGAAACAAGCATTTATTTTCAAACTTAAGAGTTGCAAAATAACTTGATATTGGGAACGCAACTTTTTCTAGATAAATATATTGACTAGAAGCAACAAGTACAGATTTTATGTTTGAGTTCCTTCGAGCGATGGCTAAAATGTCAAATATTAATTTGATAATAAAATTAAAGCAACGTACAATAACTGGGAAAAAAAGAGAAAAGGATAAATCTGCATTATGTTTTTTATTTGGCTGAGTCCTGAAAGCAAAAGAATGCTACGCTGCAGAAGAGTTCACAGTTTCATCTGGCTGAGGCCCCCTTTGAGGGAACCATACAGAGGCCTTGACCTTCTGAAGCTGAAGACGTCAGTAATTCGACATGTTTTGGGTGGATCAGCTTCTTGGATGATTTCTTTGTACCCAGCAGAATGCAGAGCACCATAGACATACACGCTGAGAGTCTTTCTATGCGGTACATCAACTTTGACATAGTTATTGAAGAAATCTACTAGTTCCTCTTTGCTGAGATCTCTCAGTGCCGCAACCTGTAATTTTAACAAAACAGATGCATCAAATTCCAGACTTAAATACCAAGAGATAAGGATATATCTATAAATTTAGCTCAAGAATTTACCTCCAATTCTCTCCTATCAAACTTCAGAGTTCCGTCGGCAATCTCTCTCCAATAGAATGCAGATTCCTCCCTCAGGTTTTTGTGTTTCTCAAGTTTCATATCGATAAGCACATTCACATTGCTCTACAGGTAACAGCCATTTCAATAGCAAATAATCCTAAAACTACGTTAACTACTAAAACATGATCTTTAAAACCAAGATTTATTCTACCTAACACTACTAGCACGTAGATATAGCAACAAAAACAAAGAGCAAGATATTTAATTTCTTCACAGGCATCATCAAGTTTTTCGGTGGTACATTAATACATGCAAGAATGCATGCGAAAAGCCTGTGCATGTGGTAGAAAATTGCCTTAGTACAAAGAAACTTTCTAGAATTTGGAAGAAGTTTAACCTCATTTACCAACTTGTAAACTGTTCAACTTACGGTTAGAGGGGCTTCATTTGTACAGAATAAATTAGTCACTACTGTGTTAACCTATTTCTCCAGACTAAATCATTAAGATGCTTTTATTCCTACAAGTCTCATTAAACAGCAATAAATGGATATGACTATAATGTATCGTACTGCCAGGTTTTCAAGTATTCTTTTAAGACCAAACTACTATCACCGATCTTTCTATCTCGTGTTGTCATCTGATTGCTGGCTAACAGTATATATCAGCATATATAAAGCATATGTGACCAGCAAGATAATATTTTGATATTAAGCTTCCTTGTCTGCTGAGTAACAAGAGAGTAAAGCTACCTGAAAGACAAAATCCTCTGCATCGCACATCCGATGCTTGGAGAAAAAAAAATGGAAAAACCTTCTAAATTTTTTGTCCACAAATTATGTTAGATTAGTTGGCATCCTCAAAAATGTGTAAGACTCAAGTTTGACCTCTCTGATATAACATTCTAAATGAAATTTATTTCTATAGGCTTGCTAGAGTAGCAGTACATCTGTGTAGAACTGAATGGACATCATACTCGCATACTCTGCGAAACCAAGTCAATGTCCATTCTGCATTTTAGCTAAACGGGGCCCCTTGGAAAACAGGAGCTACTTACCTTGAATTCTTCATGAGTCATTTCATTAAGTTTACCCTCAAACATCTGAAGAAAAGCATCTACTCTTGCATCAAGCTCTGCTGGATCCTGTAAAATTAAGAATAAGCATAGCAGATAGGATGTTACACATTTAAAAGTAGAGGAAGAAGAAATCAGGTACCTTTACGGTGGATTGGATGATGAACTGCACACCCCGCACTCCGGAATCATACCTGGACATGCAATGTCACAATTTTAACCATGCATCATTTTTCAACTGTAAAAGCAGGACTCAAAAAAAAAGAGCCTCCCCATACCTCTGCAAAAGAACAGTTATGTAACCAAGTTGCTCACAGATCGAAGCTGATGGAAGGCTGGTTGCTTCGCAATCAGAGCAAACAGCTGAAGTTTCACATTTAGCTTAACATCATCTTGATGAACCTACACAAACAATAGAGCCTCAAATGACCATCATGTCCTCAATATAACAAGTTTAAGGGAAGTAAAGTAGGATAATGGATAATGAACTTTCACTTTCAACGCTCCCTGCTATTCCAACAGATATATTGTGCCTTCCAACCACATGTACAGAATGACCTTTATCAAATCATGATTGTAAAGGTCAAATCATGATTGTAGAATTCTTTTAACTTCTTTGGTGCAATGAATGTGCTTTTGTATGTGTGTGTGTGTGTGTGTGTGTGTGTGTTTTCATTGGGGGAGTTGGCACATGGGGCATGTGCATGAAACTAGGGTGTCAGTGCCATTGTTCTCTTTCTCCACAGTGAAAAAAGATCGGATGAAATGTGTACCTGAATATAGTGGATGAGTGCAGAATTCTCATCCTTCTGATTAAGAACCTCAACTGGATAATACTTGAGACCTTTTTCAAGCTTCACAATTCGTTTAGTCAAATGCTGAGATGGGAATAGAGGTTTTGATATGGGATGTGGAGCCCTAAATAATATAGCTTCCATATGCTGGACCATTGATTCTGCTTCATGTGGTTCAACATTTCCTGGAGAGCAGATAAAGAATGATCACATGAAATCAAAATTTCACTTTGTATTACAGCTTGAAAACTTGCCAAGTAACACACTGACCTGCAATGTAACACTCTGCGAAGGTTTTCGAGAGCAAGTGTGGCCAGAACTCTATAAGATCGCCCACCTCAAGATGAGGAAGGACATCAAGTTCATCACTCCAAGGCCATGCATGGTCTTCTAGTAGTAATGAGCAGTAGTACAAAGCTTGCAAATATGGTTGCTGGAATTTAAAATTCTCATACTCCTTCTTGACGGTTTCCTAATCAGTATTAGAATTGAACTTAGCAATTGCTTAAGTAGAAGAAATGACAAGAAGGTAAATATGTGACCATTCTACTTGATGGTGCACCATAACATGATGCTAGAGATTGCAATTTCTATGTTATAATTAGAAGAAAAGTAGGGGTAAAAACAAAGCAACATGCTTCATTTTGTTGAATCAAGAAAAAAGAGGAAAGTGTGGCAGATGTTAGGTTCTGTTGAATCAATTCTATAAATTAAGAAACATAAGCACTTCTTGCATGTTTCCCACATCTAATGAGCAAAAATGTAAACCATCCTTCAAATTAAATTCTACATGGATGTTCATGGTAAAACCACACATGCGTAAAACAAAGATATTCATGCCCATAAATTCTTCTGTTAGACATCCTTTAGCGTAAACAATAAAGATGTGTTTTCTTGGATCCATCCATAAAATTTTGACTATATTTCCTCAGGATTCTTTATTTGTTTATTTCAGAAATTGTTTATATGCACGCACTGGTTATAACTGAATCCGAACTTGGTTTACTTGTTCACACAATGAGTTTCTTAGTTTGTCTATGAAGCAAAATTGTAAATGAAGTGGATACATGGACAACATGGTAGCCTATTCCAACCTATGCAATGGAAGGTTAAACACAGATACACATGCACATATAGAGGGAAAATAACAACGATAGGGTTCCATAGAAAGTTATGAAATATAACCCCTTCTTCAAAACCAAAGATTAAGTGTCACAGACATGTGAAGTGCATCCCACACTTTGTCATGTTAATCGGCACAAAATGTTAGCACAATAGTCAAAAGAAACCAAGGTTTTAATTTTTAGCCAAAACCGATCCAAAACTGCCCCCCTGGTTTTGGGTTGAATTTTGCTGGAAACTGATGAGCATCGGTCCAGCTTTGGTGGTTTCAGCCAATTTTAGTCAAAACTGACCAAAACTTGCTACAGATGCTTCTTTTATATGTTATTATGATGCCTGCAATTATATAGAGGCTATTTTTTAATTATTTAAATACATATACTATATTATATTAATTTAATCAAAACTTCTTTCTTTTTTAAATAAAAGCAAAGATAGATAATGAATATGAACCTTGATAGGCCAATGCCACCAGAAAGGCCCTTACTACAACACATGACATAAAGACTGATTTGAACCACTGCATTCATCACATTTCAAAAAAATTACATTTTTTTAAATATAAAATGGCATTCTTTATCTACATGAAAATGATTAAGTAGCCACTTAACTTCAAAAATTCAAGAACCAACCCCACATAGAAAATGAAGAGAGATGATTTGAATGGACTCAGGCACTGGGCAATAAAAGCTTTAAAATTGGTACATACTATGAATTTTCAAGCACCTGAAGGATGTACATACATACGTCCATACACACATACATACAAAATAAGTAATATATATATGCAATACCAATTACAACCTAAAATTGTTGACACTGCAGAAATAGCTAACCTATATGACAATAGTCTTATATGATACCGTATAAAATTTTTCCTGGAATCTTCTATTTTTCTACTATTTTTCTTTTTTTATTTTTCTGAATTCCCTGGCCAAAACTTTGAAATTTGAAGCAGAACTACTAGAAGTATAAAACCACTGAAACTGCTAAAAAATCAAAACTCCACAAATTTGAACAAAACCAAAACCAAGACTAAGTTTTCGAACCATGAGGCAACCATATCATGTTGACTTCTAGTTGGCATTGGAATACTAATGCAACGGCCTTTGGTGGTTGCGATTTTTCTCTTGAATGCAGTATATGGTGAAGAGGTTTTTCTTTTATATAAAGTTAAGTTGCTTGATATTCTGTTATTTGCAGTCTTCTGATCAACATTATTTAAATATTGATGCTAGACAGCAAAGCTTGTAGCAACATAGATGAAAAACATCCAGTGGCTCGATCACCACACAGGCAAATTTTGGATAAAATGACAAGTTGAATGTAAAAAAAGTCCATTTGAATGTCAATAAATTACATATAAGGATTGCCTGTGATAGCAATTCATGCCATGATTTCATGCTGAGGCTTTCAGGCAGATAAACTAATCTTTTCCAGAAACATGCCAATCTGCTAAATGTTCTTTGCCAATGAAAATTTTGCAGTAAGTCTATAAGAATAAATAGGTGAAAATATAATAGATAAAAAACAATTAGATATTTACACTGAGTATGTGGAATTCAAAAATATTTAACGTTGTGTCACCTACCAGAAATCCTATCCAAGCAAAGTTTTGATAAAAAATGGAAAATTGATTAACACTGGAGATATTGCAAGAGATTGCTTGGACATGATACAACCAATTTCATAAAATAGCAAAGAAGAATAGAACAAAGATCACATATCATCCAGGCATTTTACAATGTATTAAAGCTAATAACTTACCTTTATCACAGCAAATCGGTCTGGTTTAACTTCAAACTGCTTGATTTTACCAATTATAGTTTCGAATAGAATCCTCATTTTGTGATTATAACCAACCACAATCACCTACAGATATATTGCAACAGTTAGTGCATGGAATGCACTGGCGCAACAAAAGGTTTATGAAATTTCATATGCTTATGGAAAGCTGATGATACACTATCAAGACAAAATATCTTGGAACCATTCATGGTTCCATCTACAGTTTTCATCCAGGCAATTATCAAGAAAATATAATTTGAACAATGTAACCAGCATACTAATAAGTAGTTCTTTCAACAGTAAACGCAAAAATGTCATTAGGTTATAGGCTTAATTTTTGTTGTTAGTCACGAACTTCCTAAAGGGTGTTTGGTAAATAAGATCATCACAGTGAATTTAGAACACCAGTGATCTTTATACTGGAGTAATTTGATCCGCAATGATTGAAGATCACCGGGTTTGATATAATATATGCCGGTGATTAAAGATTTTTCAGTAATCTAAAATCACTATGTTTAGTATATCATGGGCATCTTGACTAACCAACCATAAAATACCAAAATTAACCCAGTCTAGTTAAGCTCTCTTATCTTAAAAAGTCATCCTTGATTATTTTGCAAGTACCAAGATAATGTATCATTATTTCATAATATTTATTATTATAATGTTTAGATTAAATTATAATATTATTTTTTATAATATTTTATTATGACATAATATATTTCATTGTAATTGTAATTATAATATAATTATTATATATAGTATAATAATAATTATTATATATAATATGAGGTGGATTTGGCTACATTTTAATGTAACTAAGTCCAGTCACCTTCTCTACCTTTGGATCCATACGGATCCTGAAGCCACCCCTTTTTTTTCTTTTTTTTTTCATATTTAAGATTCATGAACCGTGTGAACTCAAGGATGAAGGAGGTTACTAGATCTAGGCTTGGCTACATTGAATATAGCCAAGTCTACCTCTTATAGTATTGTACCATATTATCATTTTATAATTATATTATATTTTATAATACTATAATATTATGAGTTGGACTCGATTATATTCATGTGTAATCAAGCTCAAATCTGTCTATTGTTGCTACCATTAGATTCGCATAGTTCTTAAAGTCAAAGAGCCACCCGCTAACCACCATTAGCTACTTTAAAAAAATTCTAATGAAATAAATAGAAACAGGTAAAAAATAAACACAAACATGAGAAAAGTAAACACTAACTCTTTCAAAAGGTGACAGTAAATACTAGTCTCATAGAATAAACACTAATATGTCCAAAATAAATAGTTAGGTTAAACTGATAAATACCTAATCTGAATGGTAAACAGAAACATTACAGAAACGAACATAAACTATTGGACCAAAGATGTGGTGTGTTGTGTGCCTCAAGAAATGAGCCACATGGAGGCTAGATATATGGCATGCAAGCATTGGCTACTCATCTATCTCCATAAATGCATCTCGTTTCTAATGATGCGCTGTGTGTCTAATAGTTTCTATTTATTTATACAATGTTTCTATTTATCACCCACACTAAGTGTTTATCGATTTGAGCTAGTTGTTTATTCTGGACATGTTAATGTTTAATCTTGGGTGTAAGTGTTTACCATTGCTCCTGAAAGAGTTATTGTTTGCTTCCATCGTGTTTGTGTTTACCCATATCTATTTTTTTAATCTTTTTTCGTTTATTTCATTAGATTTTTTTATAGTTAACAATGGTTAATGAATGGCGCTTTGGCTTCAAGATTTATGTGGATCTAATGGTAAAGGTAGCAACCAAATTTGAGATTGGCTACATGCAGATGTGGCCAACTCATTATATTATATGACATAATATTATAGTAATATAATATTATAATTAATATAATATAATCATTACAATACTATAATTATATTATTATAATATAATAATATTATATATTATAAACATAATCCTATAATATTAAATCATATTATATCAATATAAAAATAATATCAAGCATTTTTAATATGGATAAGGGACATTTCAGTCCTTAAATTAGTTAGAATCACCATGTAGGGGTGATCTTGAATACTTGGTCTCAAGGATGAGTATGGGATCGCTACTACATAGTATCACCAAAGTACAACCAAATGTAGTAATCTTATCACCTCCACACCTCAATCATTGATGATCCTAGATAAGTCACTCTATACCAAATGCCTCCAAAGATTAAGAAATTTAATTGACTACATAGCACCACTTACCTCTATGAACGCTAAAAATGTTCTAACTACATTATGTAGAGGTTGTAGCACTTTCAACACGCATATTTCATCATTTTAATTAATGGTGAATTGCAGGTGGCTCAAAATGGTGAAGATCCTTTGATGAAACTACTTTGATCCTACATAAACATTGGTGGAAAGCATTTCCAGAAACTTTGGATCATCTCTTGCCTTTAGGTAACGTAATTTTGGTCAAGATCAAATATTCTTCCCCATCTTAGAAATTTTAGTTTACCATTTTGTCAACATTCAACGTTGCCTCCATCTTCATGTCCACCTCCATGCTATTTGTTGCTTTCGTGGGATCTCACCAAATGATTGTACCAGAAGCAGCAATAGGAGGAAGTCTCCAAGAAGCTTTTGATTGGAATAATGCTTTCCATCCAGCCTTCCACTTTGGTGAACAACTCCCCTTGGTCTTATTTTGTTCGCATTGGCATGACCACTAAGATGCTTGTAACTTGCTATGGCACATAATTGGGGCAAACAACTCAAGAAAGGATTCTTACGCCTCTATTATCTAGAGATCCTTTTTCTTTTCTTTTCCTTTTTTTTAGTGGAGGGGTGCAGTCACAAGTGGTTGTCATCGGGATGCAGGTGGTTGGTTGAATCTTCATTAGTTGTGTCATAAGGGTAGTCTCCATGAGGTTCCTAACAAAAAAGGATGAACCATTTCTTAGAAAAAGGAACGGAAGAACAAGAAAAAAGATGCACCACCATATCAAAGCTAGGTTGTAGCATTTAGGGAGGCAAAGCCCTTCTCTTAAGGTTTAACTTGGGACCTTCCATGTTATTTGTTGGCTAGGTGTGCATTGTAGGTTTGGAATAAGGGAAATTTCCTTTATGATTTGTTTTGGGATCTTTCACTCATCTAAAATGAGTGTGCCTTAAGGACCTCAAGTAGAGGTAAAGAAGGTGAAGAAGATGAAATGAAAAGAATCTGAGAAAAATTGGGTTGGCAAAAGGCATCATATGTGTGAACTCAAGGATGGATATAAACCATGGGTTTAAAGACTAAAAGGGAACGTTTTTTTTTTTTTTTTTTGGAGTAGACCAAGACTTCCATTTTTCCTCCTATGCTCAACTTTTATGATGGAAACAACCAATAATATCATGTGAGAGCAAAATGTAGGTTTTGGGAAGTCAAAGGTGGATACCAAGTTTCTCTCACAAAGCCATCTTATTGAGTGACGACCCTAAAAGCATGTACAAGGTACAAGTTGAGTAAAACTAGAGTCATGTCACAAACTATTCAACCCACACTAACCACATCATTAAGCAAGTCAACACAATGCAAAGCCATACTTGCTCGGATTTGGGTTAATCTACTCAAAATAGATAGAGAGATAAATAAATAAATAAGACTAAGAAATATAAACAATAAAATAAAATACAAAAATAAATAAACTCATCTACATTAAACCATCCACATTTCCATCCCCCTCTTTCTCCTTCCTAGAAAACTGATCCCTAACCATCTCTTCCTCCTACCTGACCCCATATCATGCTCACCCCCCCCCCCCCCAAGCAAACACAAAAAAAAAAAAAAGTTGAACCCTTTGATCGATGCAGCATAAAAGAGCTAAAAAGTAATCTAATGACAAAAACTCCACGTATGTATGAAGTTTTTATACATAGCCGGTCCCAAACTCCGATAAAGGTGGAGGGTTGCGGTAGGTCCATGGCCAATATAAAACTATAGTCACACACTATGAACATCAATCTAATGATAGAAATATATATGTTAAATATTCATACAATGCACAATTTACCTTCAGAAAGCTATCTTCGGCACAATCTTAGCAAGCATTAGCAAACTAGTCCCAATTAAATTCCATAACTCTATGCTAGCAAGCAACCATCCAAATCCTTTAGTGGCTACCGTCCTCTCATCAAAAGATTACCTCACCAATAATCCAATTTGAGGACAAGCTTGACTTGGAATTTGAAACCCATCCAAAATAGAAAATTCTGCAACCCTTTTAGTAGTCCAAAACTCTTAATGATAGAAATCCAAACAATAGCATCCAATAGTAACAATTAACTTAGATTTCCAAATTAGTTTTTAATCTAGATTTTACTTTTTAATTTTGTAATGGGGATGGATCAAGACATGAATCAATGCCATTAAGGTAAAGGATAGGAGACTGGTTAGGGACTGGTCTGGTCTAGATAGAGAGGAATCATGCTATGGTGATGGTGTGGCATCCTCTATTTTCCTTGCACGCAAGACTCTCCCAACAGCGATATGACAAGGTTTGGACATTGAACCACATTCAACCAATTAAATGACTGGGTTAGGTTAGGGATCACCATTTGTCAATTGGTCATCAAAAGGCTAATTCAATCCTGAATTTCTGTTAGGGGGTTCATGTGGGGGTTTGGTGGAAGCTTTGCAAGTCCTAAGTTGAACTTTCATTGGCAAATTATTAAGAAGGAAATCAAAAGTGAAAGGCAGTTAGAACTTAGAAGGATTTGCATCTTTCAAGAATTTAGTCTCTAACAAACAAATATAGCCATTGACTATTGTTTTTCCTATTTCTTATCTCTACAAATGATGACAAGAAACCAACTATAGGAAAACTGCTAAGGATAATATGCTAGATAACTTACCTTTTTTGCACATGATAACCAAGTTTGATTAGGGAAACATAAAATAGGTTTTTGGTCAGTGAAAATGAGGCTAGACAAATCCTAACCATTACTTAAAATACACAAAGAAAGATTAAGGATACTGCCAGCAACACATTTTGAGCGAAGAAGGAAGGATTTACCTGAAATCCAGAAACAGCATGACGTACTGCATAATAAAGGCCAGCCACTTGAGCATCATAAGCTGAAATTTGAGAAAAGAGTGTCAGCTCACCATTTCAAGAATTGTTGCATTGCTAAGAGAGGCTGTAAATTATGAATGTTATAAGCACAGTGTAAGCTGAGAACAGATGTTTTATCAGCTAACCTAAGAATAATATCTGTCTCTAGTTATGCTAACCTAAGTAAACCTACTGGTATAATGACCAGCAGCTATTACTAATTTGTGCAGTGGGAACTTGTAAGCCAAATCCTCACCTTTACACAACCCACCATCCAGATTTCATTCTTATCCATGCCCTAAGAGAATACATTCCATTAAACATTCACTTCTTGTAGAATTTCTTAAACATGGTGAGCTTTTTCACCCGTGAATTGCCTAGTCCTGTATGTAGCACCACCAATGCTCTATTTTCTAAAAAAGATCTTTTGCATGTTTAACCCTGCAAATACTGCTTATTGTATAAATAATCTCCAAAAATTACTATTTGAATGGTCACATGCGAACATACACACCCTCAACTCATCTTGTTTTTGCAACGATGCCCCTCTTGTTAAACTTTTGACTAATGGTGTTAACAAGAAATTATTTTAAGAATAAAAGCACAATATTATCCTTTTGCATTAATACCCTTGAAAAATTATACAAATGTATAACTCTTCACATTATAAAATAAATGCTGATTTTTTTTGTTATGGGTGTTATCATAAAAGGCAATATAGTCCTTTTACACTAAAAACAGTTATCAGCACAAATAGTCGAAAATCTAATAGGGGAGCTATATTCCAAAAAAAGATGAATTGATGGGTACCAAGATGGCTATGTTCCTCTATAAATCACTGATGTTAACAATCCAGACAATGTGTCCACACAAAAGATAAAAGGGAAGAGTCAGAGGGGTCAATCTTGCCTCAATCCCAAGGTTGAGTGGAACCAATTTGAGGGGCTGTCATTTGCAAGCATAAAGAACGATGAAGTATAAACAAAGCCTTTAATCAATGAAATAAAATGAGGATGAAAGCCATAGTTATTAAGAACAACCCTAAGATAATCTCGTCAAACTCGATCACAGGTACATTCCACATCTATTTTAACAGTGAATGAACTCTTTGATTTGGAAGCAATGGTTAGAGTATATTACCTCTTAGCCTAGCACCACATTGAGGCTGATCACAGGTACATTCCACATTAAAAAAAAAATTCATTGCTCCTTAGAGATCAAATTTGAAATAAAGGAGAAAGGTTGGGTTAGGTAGCTGAGAGTCAGTGTAAAACTCCATCAGATCCCCTAAAACATGAATCTACTAAATCAAACTATGCGAAGGGCTAGGATGTCCCCGTTAAAAGATGTGTTGCACCTGCCTTCGAGTGTTTCAAAAAATGGGCAAGGGGCGCCACACTGGCACCCGGGTGCAGTGATAAATGAGCAAGGATTCCTACACTACAGACGAGTGCGGGTAAAGAAGTTAATCTATGATAGTCAGCTTAAAGTAGCAACTTGGAATATAAAAACATTAACAGGTAAAGCAATGGAGATATTGGACACTATGATTAGGAAAAAATAAATATAATATGCTTACAGGAGACTAAATGGGTAGATAAAAGATCTAAAGAAATAGAGAATATAGAATATAAATTATATTACACTGAAAAATATAAAAATAGAAATAGAGTAGGAATAATTGTAAACGAAAATTTTAAGAAATATATTGTTAAGGTGACTAGAAAAGGAGACCGGATTATATCATTGAAACTTATAATTGAGAATAATATAATTACATAATTAGTACATATGCACCACAAGTAAGATTAAACTAACAAACTAAGACAATTTTGGAAAGACAGATGAAATAATGTAAGAAATATCATGAGAAGAAATATATATATATATATATATATATATATATATATATAGAAGAAGATTTTAATGGATATGTAGGTAAACAGAGGGATGGATATGAAACAGTACATGAAGAGAATGGATTTGAAGATATAAATGAAGCCAGCGTAAACATATTAGATTTTGCAGTGGCATATGATCTCACAATAGCAAACACTTGTTTCAAAAAAGATATAAATATTTAATAATATTTAAAAATAGATCTAATAAAAGTCAAATAGATTTTTTTTAATTAGAAAGGTGGATAAAATACATACAAAAACTGTAAAGTTATTACAAGAGAAAGTTTAACTTTACAACATAGGATAATAGTAGCAGACATATAGATAAAAATGAAATATAAAGTAAAACGTAAAACTATTAATTCAAAAATTAAATGATTCAATTTGAAAGAAGAAAAACTAGAATTATTTAAAAAAGTTAGTAAGAGAAATAACTATGAATATAGATAGTGATCCTAATTTAATATGGAAAAAAGCAACTAAATGCATAAAAAATGCAACAAAAGAGGTTTTAGAAGAATCAAAAGGGGTAGAACTATTAGGAAAAGAAACATAATGATGGAACAAGAAAATTTAAGCTGTCATCAAGCTTAAAAAGATAAACTACAAAATTTGACAAGAGGCTGGGGATAAAAGAATGTCTTAAAAAGTATAGAAATGCAAAAAAAAAAGCTAAAAATATGGTAAATAATGCCAAACTTAAAGTTTATGATGATTTATATAATAGAATAGATACGAAAGAATGTGAAAAGACTATATATAAACTAGCAAATCTAAGAGAAAAAAATAAAAGATCTTGACTAAATTAAATGTGTTAAAGATGAAGATGAAAGAGTCTTAGTAAAAGAAGAAGAGATAAAAGAACGATGAAAAAGTTATTTTAAAATTTATTAAATAAAAATAATTAAATAAATTTAAGAATAGAAGGACGTGATAATCTAGGAGTAACAAATGAAAATAATTTTTTTTATAAATTTAGCATGTTTGAGGTTAAAAATGCTTTAAGTAAAATAAAAAATATAAAGGCATTAGGGCCACATGTGATCCCTATTTAGAAAGGCTTAGAAAAAAAATTGGAGTAATATGGTTAACTAATTTATTTAACAGAATTGTAGCAACTAAAAGAATGTCAGATGATTGAAGAAAAAGCATATTAATACACATATACAAAAATAAAGGAGATATTCAAAACTGTACAAATTATAAAGGGATTAAGTTGATAAGTCATACAATAAAATTATGGGAGAGAGTAATAAAAAATCAAAAAAGAGTTGAAACTTTGGTGTCAAATAAATAATTTGGATTTATAAATGAAAGATCGACCATAAAAGCTATTTATCTATTAAGAAGATTGATGGAGAGGTATAGGTAAAAAAAAGACCTTTATATAGTCTTTATTGATTTAGAGAAAGCATATGATAAAGTATCTAAAAAATAATATGGTGAATTTTAGAGAAAAAAAGAGTTATCAAAAGGTACATAGAATTAATAAAAGATATGTATGATAGAGCAATAACTATTGTTAAAACAACAATAAGAGACACTAGCGAGTTTTCAATTACTGTATGTTTGCATCAAGGATCTGTCTTAAGTCTGTATCTTTTTGCACTAGTTATGGATGAATTAACCAAACATATTCAATATGATATCTCATGATGTGTTATTTGTAAACGATATAGTGTTGATTGATAAAACTAAATCGAAAGTAAATGCTAAACTAAAGATTTGAAAATAGGCTTTAGAATCTAAAAGTTTCAAGATTAGTAGAACTAAAACTAAATACATAAACTGTAATTTTAGCTGAAGTAGAAATACAAATGAAGAGACAGTGAAGATTGCAAGCCAAGAGATACTAAGGAGTGAAAAATTTAGGTATTTGGAATCAATTATCCAGTAAGAAGGTGAAATAAGTGAAGATGTGAATCATAGAGTTAAAGCAAGATAGATTAAGTAGAATGCTTTGGGAGTATTGATGATCGATGCATCCTATTAAATTGAAAGAAAAATTTTATAAAACCCCTATTAGGCCAACTATATTACATGAAATAGAGTGTTGGATAATGCTGAAATAATATGTGAATAAATTAAGTGTAACAGAAATGCGCATATTAAGATGGATATGTAGTAAATACTTTAAAAGATAGAATTAAAAATAAATATATACAAAAAAAATTATAGGAGCAGCATCCAATTGAACATAAAATGAGAGAAAACTGATTATGATGGTTTGAACGTATAAAATGAAGACCTTTAGATGCTCCAGTTAGAAAGAGTGATATTTTAACAGCCTATGGTAATGATAGAAGTAGAGATAGACCTAAAATAACATAGATAGAAATAATTAAGAGAGATATAACTATTTATAATTTGAGTGTCAACTTAGTCTTGAATAAAGCAGTGTGGAGGAAGCAAATTCATGTAGCCGCCCCATGTAGTTAGGAAAAGGCTTAGATGAGTTGAGGACTCTCCTTCTTGGGAATTAGTGTGATGTATGTAGATTTCGATGCATTAGGCTTCTTCTCAGGGAAGAAAAATTCCTTGATGGCAGTGCAAACATCGTCCTTACAATAGACTAAATGCTGAAGCTATCTACAGCCATGCTTCTGAAAGCATCCTGAATCTCTGTCTGTTACAGGATGAGTGAGAAAATACTTGTCATGAGCTGTTACCATCTTAGGAATTAAAGGGAGATCAAATTTGTAATAGAAGGCAAAGCCACTGTCCATTTATCATGGAAGAATTGCATACTGTGTCTTTAACAGCATTTGCTATATTTACTATCAATTCATTATAAGACTTTATCAGTGAAATTCGATTTTCCCTTCTCCAAGGGACAATAGCCTGAACGAAATAACTAGTACTTGAGTCACCTTCCTGCAGCCAACATACTCTAGATCTGTCTTCAAATTAGTTCTTGACATCTAAATAGCTTTTGTGATCTCAAATCAATTTAAGAAGTCTGTTATGATCAGCCTCAGACAAGCCTCCTCCAGCTGCTTCCCTCATCCAATGTGTACAAATTTCCTTCTCCAGTTCATTTTTCAAATGTCACCACATTCTCTGTTCCATTTGCAAAGAGAATCTTAGGTTGATGTTAGCAGTAGTGAATCCTTGACGGTGGGAGAATGATTCCCTGTACAATGCCATGCATGATGAACTATTTCAGACTCCTTCACATGACAACTAAGTTTTTTTGAACTGAAGGGAAGAGGACTTCTGGATGCAGAATCGTAGGCAACAAAAAGGGGAAATTGTCAAAACCAATACAAGCCATATGATGGACCTTTGTTTCAGGGAAAAATGCAACCTAGTTCCCTATTGCCACAGCTCTGTCCAAGAACATCCACATTCTAGTTGAGCCATGACAACTTTTACACCTAGTTTGGAGCATCAAACACAAGATAAGTTAATCTGTTATCTTCAAGGAAGGCATGAAATTCAAGGGCGTCGTGATCAATAATAAACTTCCTTTTTGTCATCTCTATAATATAATTAAAAACCTCTCATCAATTATGTCAAAAGAATCCTATCTATAATTGTGGATACCATTTGCCACAACCTATCTCTCAACACCCCTTGCACTAGCATAGACAACATCGAGGGTCCATGGAGGTGAACTTGGAAGAAATCAAACCAAAAGTCATCTTACAGAGATCTATTTCACCCAAGTTAGTTCTCCAAATTATTATAATACCACTAGAGAGCCCCTTTGATGGCACAACAAACAACCTCCATTCTAGCCCCAAGGCCTGAAGTACCCTAGAGATTGAATAATTAGATATTTTGGTCTCCAGAAAACATCAATTATGGTTCTATGATTTCACACCAATCTTTTGGCCACATTGAAAAATGAGGATTTTGAAGCCACTTGACAATTCCGATAAAACACGAACATCAAATAAGAGGACTAGGTTCACCTGGCCTGCCATGCCACTACAATGATCATTGATATAATTAAGACACCCTAATGAGGAAGAAGAGTTGATTCCTCTGGCTCAGCCCTCCACCTCCATGAACTTCGAGCTGAGGAATTGGAGCGTATGATCCACTAGTTCAAACAATGGATATTACCTCCTTAAGATAGAGAAATCAAGTTGAGTGGGAGGATGATTCGATTGATTTACTTTGGTTGGGCCTTGGGTCATGTGTTGAGGTACAAAACAAATGGCTCGATGGACTAGTCTCACTAGCAACACATGAAACTCCATTTGTATTGGGCTAAGTTGAGTGGGCTTCATCTTGGGCTATAGGCTTTTGTTGTGGTTGATAACCAGTCATGGACTTCAATTTAACATAATAGCAGTCTCAAGACCTAGAACCCATATTGGGCCAATGAAGTGGCCTTGATGAGCTCAAAAGAACAAGCTCTAGAACTAGCTCCTCATCCCTAATATCTTACTACTAAGACCTTCAACTTGGTCATATCATCATTCCACCATTGGATTCTTTAGGTTTCCTTCTAATAGAGAGCACTTTTGCTTCCCATTTTGCCACTTTCTGAGCGTTCATCAACCTCAAAGCTTCTTTGGCCATGTCCATTAGCTCCTAAGCTGGCAATGGTAGAGTTTGTTCTCCATTATTGTGGTGGCAGGAGATAGCACACCTAGACATCCCACCAAGTCACCAACCCTTTAATCATTTTTTTTATCCATCTGTGTACTCTTCATTCCTTTGCAAGGAGATCAAGCCACGTGTACCCACCACCATATGTATAAAGTTTAATATATAGCTGGTTCCAAATCTGGATAAAGGAAAAAGGTTGTGGTCGGTTAATGGCCAACATAAAATTACAGTTACACCCCATTAACATGAATCCAATAAAGAAAATTGTTAGGTCATCCTCTAGTTACAATGCGCTACATCAGACCCTGGATGTGATGAAAAGTTTTACAATAGTAGCATTACATTGGCACCTATGTGTGGGAAAAGGTAAGGTTTCTTACACATTTATGAACAAGTGTGGATAAAAAAGTTAGTCCAAAAAAATAAAAATTAGATAAAACATAATTAGCTATTTGAAAATAAGCTCATTAGCATAAAAATTATAACAACAAAGCCTTGATCCCAAACTAGTTAAGATTTTGAGCATATTTTTTTTGTAAGATACAAAGATTTTAAATATTTTTTATCACTTCTTTTCATGTAATTTTCAGTCTACTTTTACCTCTTTTTTCTTCTACATATCTCAAATCACTTTGACATATCAAATCACTTGCCGACTCCATATAGTTGGGAAAAGGCTTAGATGAGTTGAGTTGAGTTGTATATCAAATCACTTCTTCGCAAATGTGCATCTTTCAGTCTGCGTTGTACATATCCAAACCATATAAGTCATTCTTCTCTTAATTTGTCCTTAATTAGTCATACTTCTACCTTTTTATGAAAGACTTTATTTTTTATTTTATCTTTTTTTATATTACCACACATCCATCTCAACATTCTTATTTCAGCCATATTCATTTTATGCATATGTAATTTTCTAACATTTCGTACTATAAAGCACAGCCAATCTTATGACTATCTTATAAAATCTTTCCTTCAACTTGATAGATCCTCTACGATCACACAATATTTCAGTTGCCCTTCTCCACTTTATCCAACCTATTTAATCCCATAAACAACATCATCCCCAATCTCTTTCTTTATAAATAGTTGATCCTAAATATCAAAAATTATTACCTTTAGAAACTTCATGGTCTTCAATCTTTACTCATATTCATATCTACTTCTAATACTAAAATTATATTCAATATATTTAATCACTAATAGGAAAAGTAATGAAACTAATAAATGTAATAATTAGAAGGAAAATTAATATAGCATACCTGCAATAGACTAAGTGGGTAGGATAAAAAGAAAAAAGGATTGATAATTTTAAACTTTGATATATATATATATATATATATATATATATATATATATATATATATATGAATAAAATAGAGCAGAAACTATTGTAAATAAAAGTCTAAAAGACGAGATTATAGATATCAAAAGAATATAAGATAGAATAATTTTGATTAAATTGATGTTAGGAGAGTTAATTGATATTATTAGAACTGATGCTCCGCAAGTAGATTTAGATTATGCAGCAAAGCAAAAGTAGGTTTTGAACATATTCCATGCTTTTCTATTCCTACATTTAGGTAGTTTTCTATAAAACTCTCTTTTAACCTTAATTGCTAATTGAACTTTCTCATTCCACCACTAAATTTTCTTATCGCATGGCCATTTTTCTTTGATTCTTTTAGCACCTCCATAGATTTTTTTTTAATATTACTAGCCATCTTTTCCCATATAGTATTGATTTCTTTATCTAGACTTCATTTTCCTTCATCATTCTATCCTTAAAAATTATGAGTTTCTCTCTTTTCAAATTCCATCATTTAATCCCTAGATTCTTATACTTTTTTAGTCCTTCATTTTGAATACATACATATAACCATCAATTTATGTTACATGATTAAACTCTCACTCAGCATAACCTTACCTTTAAAAAAAACTCGATCAATCTTTCTAATAAGAAAAAATTATTTAATTAATATCATATCAACTTTTAAAAATTATTAAATGAGAGTCCTTTTTAAAACATATATTGGCAAATACTAAATCATATACCATTATAAACTATAAAATGGCATCTTTTTCATTTTGATCTTCGAAACTATAACATCCATGTATTCTTTCAAAATTTGCATTCAAGTTAAGGTACCAAAGATAACAACCAAAAAGTTTTGGTTAAAAAGGACAAGATCAGAGAAAGATGAAGAAATCATTTTAATAAATTATTAAATAAAAATTATGCAAATAATTTATAATGGCTTAGTAGTTTCATTGAGCATAAAAATATAACATATACTCATAGAATTATAATATTTAAGGAAAAAGATGATATGCAAAAGATGAAAATAGAAAGAGTAATAGAATCTGATAAATTTTCATGAAGGTTTGCAAATGTTTAGGTGATATAAGAGTAACTTACGCGATAAATTTATCTAATAAGACCTTAAAGATTGAAAAATGCAAATGAATGGAGAAATGGTACTCTAATACTTATTTATAAGAATAAAAAAGATTTAAAACTGCTTTAAGTATCATGATATCAAGCTCATGAGTTATATTATAGAACTTTGGAAGAGAGTAATTGAGTATAATGTAAAAATATTACTAAATATTAAAGAATCAATTTAGTTTTATGCCAGAAAGATTGATTATGGAAGCTATTTATCTTCTTAAGAGGACAATTAAAAAGTATAGAGAAAAGAAACAAAATATTCATATAATTTTTATTGATTTAGATAAAGCATATGCTGGAGTCTCTAGAAGTTTTATAGTGGGTATTAGAAAAGAAAAAGGTATTTGTCAATATATTAACGTAATAAAAGACATGTATAAGAAATGGTATCTACTGCCAGTAATACTAATAAACACCCAATTACAATAAGTTTACATCAAAGATCTACTCTCATTTCTTACCTTTTTGCATTAATCATGGATGAGCTTACAACAAATATTCAGAAAGATATTTCATGGTATATGTTATTTACAAATATAATACTAGTAGATGAAATTAACACCAAAATTCATCGTAAGTTAGAATTATATAGAAATATATTAAAATTTAAAGATTTTAAGTTAAATAGGATAAATAGAATATATGAAATATAATTTTAGTATAATTAGAAATTGAGAGAATGTACAGTAAAGATTGAAAACCATGAAATTCTTAAAAGTAATCAATTTTTATATTCAAGATCGATTATTCATAGAGAGAGATTGAAGATATATTGTCTATAGGATTACAGCTTTAATAAGATGCAAAAATGCAGCTAGAATATTTTATGATCATAAATACTTGCTAACTTATAGAAAAAATTTTATAAGATGGCTATAAAACCAGCTATGCTTTATGCTATGCAATGCTTAGCAGTTAGAAAATTACATATACTTAAGACGAATGTGGCTAAAATGAAAAATATTGAAATAAACATGTAATAATGCTAGAAAATATAGAATAAGAAATAAATTTATTCGCAAAAAGATAAAAGTAACACTAATTAAGAACAAATTGAGGGAAGAATGACAAATAGTTTGGACATTTGCAACATACACCCGAAGATACACCAATGAGGAGTAATTTGGTATATATAGAAGAAAAAAGCAAAAGAGAAATCAAAAATTAGATGAAAGAAAATGATAAAAAAAGATTTAAAATATTTGCATCTTAACATTCAAAACTGAGAAAGAGGAAAGAATTCATGCAATCAACCCTAACTAGTCTAAAGATTAAAACTTTGTTGCTATTGTTGGTTGGATTGGTCGAGTTACGTTGAACTTGACCAAATTGTTTGGATTGAACCAAAACCATCCTCCCTTATTCCTTCATCCTCATCGGAATCCTAATAGCATGGATTGATGCTCTGTATAATAGCTTGGAAAATCTCTATCAAGCTGTCTTCCATTGTGACAACCTCCCCATGGCTGATGAATGGCTACAATCTTGTTGCACATGTCTAATGCTTCCACAATAATAGCATGCCTTCGACAAGTTTTCAAATGGGAACGCTTGCCATATGCACTACATAAGCTAAAAATGGAGTTGCAAAATGGAAGAGGTTTGGAGACATTGACCTGAATGCTAAGCTCTCGTAAAACCAGCCTTCGTCAAGTTCTTAGTCCAATCCTCAATGAAAGAGGGGGTAGAGGCTTTTGAAGCAATCCCCAATATACAACTTCTATCCCAATACTCCATTGGTATTCTTGCATGCTCACCCACGTTAAGGCATGGCAGGTTAAGGCATAGCACATTGCATTAGGACCTGGATTGAAAATAGGCCTCTAGCGTTAGAGCACAAGGATTCGTTTTGCTTCAAAGTGGAATAGCAAATGACCCTTCGACAACAGCAAAGTTTGGAACTCTCATGGAAGATTCTAACAATTCTTCAATTCCTAAAAGAGGTCATCTTGGTCAATAAAATTAGCCCAGTAGGGGTAGCTTCCATCGGTGGCGGGCACACCAATTCAGGAAAACAACTTTCTTCCATTTGATTCAGTTTGCTCTCATCCAATAGTTGAAACATGAATTTATTGAAAGAAACATAGAGATATTTTATTGTTGAACATGCTAAGGTGATTTGAAAGTGGGTTTTCATTTTCAATTGTATCAAAGTAAAATACTTGGAGAACAAAAACAACCAAGAAATCATGTGTTCCTAGTACAAATCTGCAACTCAATGTTGCCCCAGCATCAAAGTCAAATTGACACATTCTTTGCGCAGATTGGTCTTGGAAATGATTTGAAGGGTAAAATCTTGCACGTGAATGAAATCAATCAGTAAGGTTCTTTTTTCCGTAAATATTAACTGCAATGATTCATATGGCCACGTGCTTTAGAATAGTAGTCCAGCCATATTGATATTCATCAATAATCATGATTGTTTAACATGGTTAAAAGTGTAAGAACCCACAAGATAACAGGTCATGTCTCATGGTGGTTTTACATGCTTCAATGACCATTCTGTCATTCAACTCTCTCAACCAAAGTCCACAATCTCAATACCAGGTACCACACCGATAATTTATCAGTTCGGTATAATACGGTCAGTATATTATGGTATCATAGTGGTACAAGGGCAGCACCGCTTGATTCAAACCGAGTGGACCAGTACAGATCTGTTCTTATACCAAAATAGCAAATTGACTTGATTCTGCACCGTACCAAACTAGCAAACTGCACCGTTCAGTTCAGTTTTGCCATCCCTGCACTCAACTTTTAGCATCCCCAGGGTTCTGACCCTTTCAACCATCTTTCTTCAGTATAAAACATCAGAATAAATAAAGCTCCTGATGAGCTCCTGTCAATTAAACCACTAAACCATTACCTTTGTTGGCATGGGCACATCAAAATCCCTTAAATAATGACAAAGAATCACCTAGTCATCCTTCAGAAACTTTCTTGTGTTATCTAGTATAGTTTATAATAAAGATTGATCAAGATTAGAGACTAAGCATGAAAGTGTTAATGAATGAAACTCATGAAGAGAATGAGAATATTGACATTCTTGGATGGAATAAAAGAAGGAATAGCTTACCATATTCATTCAAATAATCCATTAATAACCTTGTGAAGATATCAGTAAGAACCTCTGATTCAGGCGAATAATTTGATTGTGGGCAGTTGAAATCCATACAAATGTAAGCTTTAGGAGTGGAGAACATAGTATCAGGTTTGTACCACAATCTTGAATATGACGATTTTCTCAAAAGAAGTGGAAATTTAACCTGTTTAAAAGATCAGAAAATTATATATGAAATCGACTTAACACAGAAAAAGCAGTAGAACATGATTTAAGCGATCAAGAAGTTACCTTCTCTTGGACCTGTTTAAGTGACAAATCAGTTGGGATGAACATATTAGGCTTTGGAAGATGTAGATTTTCATCAGGAGCATTTTCTATCCATTGCTAGAAAGCATAAAGCATTGAGAAAATGATTAAATATTACACATAGTAAAGCTAAATGAGGACTGTGCAATGTTTAGTAAAGAAATGATGATAGGCCACAAGCAAATAAAAGATTGACATATAATGTCAAAACACCACACCCCCAAAAGAATAAGCAATAAATATAAATTTGATAACATACCTGGATTGTGGAAGCAGTCACCTTTTCAACAGAAAATGGTGTTCCATACCATGGTTCAATTAAGTCTGTACATCCTTCGAATTTTTTAGATTCCCAGAATATTCTGAAAGAAGACAATTTTCTCATCATGAAATAAATGGGACAATATGGAAAGGACAACAGCAAGTGTAAAGTAAAATATTGACTTCAGCAGTTGTAACCAGTGGAGCAAATGATAAGATGCAACAGTGAAAAAATCTAATACTGGTGTCAATAGCCCAATACATGAAATAGTAACACACCATAACGAGGCAAAAATTTGTGATCTGAGTCTGATTGATACAAGTATCCTGTATGGTTGATATACAGACGTAAAGCAACTGCATAGGACACAATGAAAATTCATATTTTTATATCTCTAACATGCTGCATCCTCCTCTTGTCCCACCTAAAGAGTAAGCATGAGCTGTGGAGTAACAATTTTCAAATCAAATATCAAAAAACAAGACAACTGATATAATTTTTTATGGTGAATCACAAGTTGCAAGAGCCACTTGGTACACTGGTTATAACAAGGAAATAGACAATAGTTAGAAGCATTAAAATTGGCTGTCAAATGCTTTACCCATCTCCACAATAAATTTATTGGTCATCTAAGAATCATTTTGGGGTTGTAGCGTTAATATACTCACTCAACTCAACTCATCTAAGCCTTTTCCCAACTACATGGGGTCGGCGATATGAATCTGCTTTCTCCACTCTACTTTATTCGGACCAAGTCGATATTTAAATTATAAATAGTTATATCTTTTTAATTATTTCTGTCATGTTAGTTTAGGTCTATCTCTACCTCTATTCTTACCATGAATTGTTAAAAGATCACTCTTTCTAACTGAAGCATCTAAAGGTCTACGTCGTATATATCCAAACCACCGTAATCGATTTTCTCTCATTTTATCTTCAATTGGGGCTACTCCTATCATTTCTCTTATATGTTTATTTCTAATTCTATCTTTTTAAAGTTTTACCACATATTCATCTTAACATACGCATTTCTGTTATACTTAATTAATTCACATGTTTCAATATTGCCCAACACTCTGTTCCATAAAGCATAGCTGGCCTAATAGCAGTTTTATAGAATTTTTCTTTCAATTTTAATGGGATGCGTCGATCATACAATACTCCCAAAGTACTCCTCCACTTAATTCATCCTGCTTTAACTCTATGATTCACATCTTCACCTATTTCATCTTCTTGCTGAATAATTGATCCCAAATACCTAAATTTCACTCTTTGGTATCTCTTGATTTGCAATCTTACTATTTCTTCATTATATCTCTCCTCCAACTAAAAGTATATTTCATGTATTCAGTTTTAGTTCTACTAATCTTAAAACCTTTGGATTCTAAAGCCTCTCTCGAAATCTCTAGCTTAGCATTTATTCCAAATTTAGTTTCATCAATCAACACTATATCATCTGCAAATAACATACACCATGCGATATCATTTAAATATATTTGGTTAATTCATCCATAACTAATACAAAAAGATACGGACTTAAGGCAGATCCTTGATGTAAACCTACAGTAACTGAAAACTCACTAGTTTCTCCTATTGTTGTTTTAACAATAGTTATTTCTCTATCATACATATCTTTTATCAATTCTATGTACCGTTTGATAACTCCTTTTTTCTCTAAAATGCATCATATTATTTCTTTAGGTATTCTATCATATGCTTTCTCTAAATCAATAAAGACCATATAAAGGTCTTTTTTTTTTCTATATCTCTTCATCAATCTTCTTAATAATAAATAGCTTCCATGATCGATCTTTCAGGCATAAATTCAAAATAATTATTTGACACTAAAGTTTTAGCTCTTAATCGATTTTCTATTACTCTCTCATAATTTTATTGTATGACTCATTAGCTTAATCCCTCTATAATTTGCACAGTTTTGAATATCTTCTTTATTTTTATATAAGAGTATTAATATGCATTTTCTTTAATCATCCAGCATTCTTTTAGTTGCTACAATTCTGTTAAATAAATTGATTAACCACATGACTCCAATTTCTTCTAAGCCTTTCCAAACCTCAATAGGGATCGCATCTGGTCCTAATGCCTCTGCATTTTTTATTTTACTCAAAGCCTTTTTAACCTTAAGCATGCTAAATCTATGAAAAAATTTATGCTCATTTGTTACTCATAGGTTATCACATCTTTCTATCCTTAAATTTATCAAATTATTTTTATTTAATAATTTTTCAAAATAACTTTTCCATCGTTCTTTTATCTCGTCTTTTTTATTAAGACTCTTTCATTTTCATTCTTAATACATTTAATATAGTCAAGATCTTTTGTCTTCTTTTCTTAGTTTTGCTAAAGTCTTTTCACCTTCTTTCATATCTAGTCTATTATATAAATCAACATAGGCTTTACGTTTGGCATTACTTACCACTTTTTAACTTCTTTCTTTGCATTCCTATAGTTTTTAAGACTTTCTTCGTCCCTAGCCTCTTGCCAAATTTTATAGTTTGTCCTTTTAAGCTTGATGACAGCTTGAACTTTCTCGTTCCACCACCAAGTTTCCTTTCTTACTAGTCCTACTCCTTTTAATTGTCTTAGAACTTCTTTGCTATGTTTTTATGCATTTAGTTGCTTTTTTCCACATTAAATTGGAATCACTATCTGTATTCATAATCATTACTCTTATTAACTTTTCTTTAGATATTTCTAGTTTTTTTCCTTTTAACTTCCATCATTTAATTTTTGAATTAATAGTTTTATGTTTTACTCTATATTTCATTTTTATCCATATGTCTGCTACCATTATCCTATGTTATGAAGTTAAACTTTCTTCTAAAATAACTTTATAATTTTTACATATTATTTTATCTATCTTTCTAGTTAAGAAAAAATCTATGACTTTTATTAGATCCACTTTTAAATGTTATTAAATGTTCATCTCTTTTTGAAATAAGTATTTGCTATTGTTAGATCATATGCCACTGCAAAATCTAATAAGCTCATGCTGGCTTCATTCATATCTCCAAATCCATATCCTCCATGTACCATTTCATATCCATCCCTCTGTTTACCTACATATCCATTAAAATCTCCTTTTAAATATCTTTTCTTCTTATGGTATTTCTTGCATTACTTTATCTATGTCTTCACAAAATTGTCTTAGTTTGTTGGTCTAATCCTACTTGTAGTGCATATGCACTAATTATATTAGTCTCAATTATAAATTTTAGTGATATAATCCGATCTCCTTTCCTAGTTACCTTAACAACATATTTCTTAATTCTTGTCTACAAATATTCCTACTTCATTTCTATTTTTATATTTTTCAGTATAATATAACTTATATCCTATATTCTCTATTTCTCTGGATCTTTCACCTACCCATTTAGTCTCTTGTAAGCATATTATATTTACTTTTCTCCTAATCATAGTGTCCATTATCTCCATAGTTTTACCTGTTAGTATTCCCATGTTCCATGTTGCTACTCTAAACTATCATAGACTAACTTCTTTACCCGCACTCATCTGTAGTACAGAAACCCTTGCTCACTTATCACCGCACCCGAGCGCCGGTGCAACGCCCCTTACTCATTTTTTGAAACATTCGAAGGCAGATGCAACACGTCTCTTAACAGGACGTGCTAACCCTTCGCATAGTTTGATTTACCAAATTCATGTTTTAAAGGTTCTGACAAAATTTTACGCTGGCTGTCAGCTACCTAACGCAACCCTCCTCCTTTACCTAGGCTTGGGACTGGCCTTGGAGGAATTGGATTGTAGCGTAATATGATATATAATTTAACGATAACATGTTAAATCCACAAAACCATGCCACTGCAGCCATCAAACTTAGTCAGCCCTAATTTAGGAGTCATATCTTGCTTCTTTCTAGCCTATGAAAATGATAGCACAGAAAAGGCATCAGATATGTTAAATATTGATAGGCTTGGCCAATTGTGCAGTTAGTGTCAAAAAACAGATAAAACCTTAGCAAGGAGGATAAGACCAAGTAATTGTGCTTCAAAGGTATTAAAGATAGTGGAAGATAAAATGCATAAATGAAGCAAAGACCACATAGAATAGCACTGACCATACAAACATGCATAATGTTAAACAAGGCCACCACTCGCAGATGAAAACTAACTAGCATAATGAAGAATATAGAAATAATTGAATGAAGCTTCAATGAAGCTCCATGAAAAGTATTAGTGTACTCGATGAAGATGTTCAATTAACTTGGTCTGTATTGTATTTCTATCGCAACAAATAGCCAATCAAAATGACTAATGGATATAATCTAAAAGAGAAAAAGCAGTTAGAAGGACAAGGATAACCAACTAAAACCTAGCAAAATTCACTGAGTCCAAAATATGGAGGAGCGGCAATAAAACCATGAAACAAATAGCGCTTATTGTTCAACCAAGACTCATTCTAACAACAATGTAAATGATATAAAAATTAAGATGGTGCAGAAGTTTGCATGGGTGTAACATTCCATAAAAGGGACAGCCTTATATATCTCTGAAATCAGTAGCAAGGGTGAGAGTAGACTTGAGTGCAGGAGTGGGAGCTCCATTTTTTTTCTTTTTTTTTCTTTTTTTTTTTTTTGGTGAGGGGGAGGGGAAAAGGCAAGAGAATGGCTAGGAACTATAGAGATTCTAAAAAGATTCTGAACTACAAACAATAGATCCTTGCTATTAGAGATTGTAAAAAGATTCTGAACCATAAACAATAGATCCTTGCGATCTACAAAGGATTCAAGTGTTGAGAAGCAAAACTGTGTCAAGGCTAGCTGATACGGCATGATCCTTGATACAGGAGCACTATGCCTCCATACACCTCAATACAAGAGAGCAAAAAAGGTTTTCTGAAAAAAATATAAGCAAAGAAGAGTCAATGAGCCTTAACAAAGGCGCAGTGTGCCTTGAGAGACCTCGCGAGGGAATAGGAGCTCAACTCACCCATATACACAACCCCCCCCCCCCCCCCCCCCCAAAACCCAAAAAAAAAAATAAACCCAAATTTACTGGTTGATGGCATGTACCAGCCGGTACAGGACGGCATGTGTAGATTTTAACCCTAGTAATTTAGAATCAAATTAAGTGGCATGCGCACACCAGAGAGAGAGAGAGAGAGAGAGAGAGAGATGCTGATTGAGAAGCCAGTTGTCATCATCTGCTACTCCAGAGTTCAGATAGATTCATAACTATAGAATAAAATGAAATAACAAAGGTATGGAATATTGAACCCTAACCTAAGTAGTTTCATCTCTTGATGTAAGCCCAAAAAAAGGTAAACTTAAAATAAAAGGCACTAGATTTCAAGAAACCTATCCAAGGTCCACAAAATCGATACCAAGACTTGTACTGGTACAATACTAATTCAGTATAATATGGGTTGGTATGATATGGTATGCATCCCATAACGAAATAGTGTCATTCTTTTTTCACTCTTAACCACTTGATATCAATCGATATGAGTTGGTACCAATTAGTTTGGGTTGATACCAAACAGTGCATATCGATTCGAACTGGTTTGATTCATACCAATCAAAAACCTAATATTGTACTGATGCCTTACCGATATAGTATAGTACGGTTGTTATAAGTTGGTTTGGCGAATCTTAATCCTATCATTCAGATAGCAAAAAATAGATCTTTGAATCCAAGAGAAAACAACCCTCAAGGGCATGCCTGGTTCGTGGGTATGGGGATGGAAGAATGGGAAGAAAAACCCTTCAAACATGACAAAATTGGTATAAAAAACTTTAGTCTTCTTAAAATGTCTGTTGATTTGCCGAAAAAATCAATTTAGTTACAAGAAAAGATAAAACAGTGGCAGCAATGCCAATCCCTCAAAACACGAGTTTGTGATTCCATCCAAGATTTTGCAAACCCATTTCTCTCTATCATGGACATTGAACCAACCCTACCACCATTACTACCACTAACGACACCACCACTAGGGGTGGATACGGGTTGGGTGGGCCACAAGCCAAGCCTAAGCTCAATTCAGAAAATTTCAGGGCTCAAGCCAAATTTTTTAGCCCATAGGTTTGAGCCGAGCCTCATTTTTTAGGCCCATTCAAATTTCAAATTGACTTGGGCTTAGAAAAATTAGTCCTGACCCAACCCAGCTCAACCCGAGAATATAATCTTTATATATTTATATACTTGATGGAAAATAAATTTATAATGCCACATTCCAACTATCCCAACCACTGAATGCTTTCATCATATAACACACATTTTATATAAGTGGGGTCGGCTAGACCAAACTAAGGCCCTAAGAAATTCCCCCTTGGTGTCGCTCAGGTTGACTATACTTAACCCGAGTTCAAGTCTGGCCTAACTCGCCCGATGCCTTGATTGGCCTTTTTATCCTTGGCCTAGCCAACCCATGCTCATCACTAATCACCACCAAGGAGTTGGTGGATGTGGTTCCCAAGGAGGCATCGATGCTAAACAATTGAGAGGTGGAGGACCTTTAGCTAAAATCCTTAATAGAGGATAAGCTTCGATCATCATCCTTATCCTCGTCCTCCATCATTGTAGCCACTATCGAGGCCTTCAAGTGCATCACCAACTCCTATTTCTTTTTCGACCATGCCCACAAGCATGACTCTAACCTCTCCCTTTGCCTCATAAAGGAGGAGGCTGCGCCACAGCCAAAGGGCCAACGGATACACTCTGGACTATCTGTACCACTTTCCATCTCCATTTATACTGAACATATTTTTATTCTCATTCCTCTTATTGTGCAAACCAAACATAATAAGAATCAGGATGTCATTCCTATTCCGATTTTTACACAAGCCAAATGTGGGTATGCGAATCGGAATAGCACACCCATTCACTCAGGAATGGAATCCGATTCCCCTTCCATTCCGTACCTATGAACCGAATGTGGTATAAATTAACTAACTTAAATTTCTTTATTGCATCCATAACTAACTTAAATTTAACTCCGCCAAGGCCGGTCTCAAGCCCGGATAAAGGAAGAGGGTTGCGTTAGGTAGCTGGCGGCCAGCGTAAAACCCCGTCAGAACCCTTAAAACATAAATTTTATAAATCAAACTATGCGAAAGGCTAGGACATCCTCGTTAAGAGACGCATTGCATCTACCTCCGGATGTTTCAAAAAATGGGCAAGGGGCACCGCACTAGCATCCGGGTGCGGTGATAAGTGAGCAAGGGTTCCTGCACTACGGACGAGTGCAGGTAAAGAAGTTAGTCCATGATAGTTAGCTTAGAGTAGTAACATGGAACATAGGAACACTAACAGGTAAACTATGGAGATAATGGACACTATGATTAGGAGAAAAGTAAATATAATATGCTTAGAAAAGACTAAATGGGTAGATGAAAGATCTAGAGAAATAGAGAATATAGGATATAAATTATATTACACTTAAAATATAAAAATAAAAATAAAGTAGGAATAATTGTAGACAAGAATTTTAAGGAATATGTTATTGAGGTAATTAGGAAAGGAGATTGGATTATATCACTAAAACATATAATTGAGAATAATATAATTAACAAAATTAGTGCATATGCACCATAAATAGGATTAGACCAACAAACTAAGATACAATTTTGAGAAGACATAGATGAAGTAATGTAAGAAATATCACAAGAAAAAAAGATATATTTAGAAGGAGATTTTAATGCACATGTAGGTAAACAGAGGGATGGATATGAAATGGTACATAAAGAATATGGATTTGAAAATAGGAATGAAGCCGGCATGAGCTTATTAGATTTTGCAGTGGCATATGATCTAATAATAGTAAACACTTATTTCAAAAAGAGAGATGAATATTTAATAACATTTAAAAGTGAATCTAAAAAAAAGTCAAATAGACTTTTTCTTAATTAGAAAGATAGATAAAATAACATGAAAAAACAGTAAAGTTATTCCAGAAGAAAGTTTAACTTCACAACATAGGATAATGGTAGCAGACATATGGATAAAAATGAAATATAAAGTAAAATATAAAACTATTAATCCAAAAATTAAATGGTGAAATTTGAAAAGAAAAAAACTAGAATTATTTTAAAAAAGTTAGTAAGAGTAATGATTATAAATATAGATAGTGATCCCAACTTAATATGGAAAAAAGCAACTAAATGCATAAAAAACATAGCAAAAGAAGTTCTAGGAGAATCAAAAGTAGGAGTAGTAGGAAAGAAAACTTGGTAGTGGAACAAGAAAGTTCAAGCTGCTATCAAGCTTAAAAGAACAAACTATAAAATTTGGCAAAAGGCTAGGGATGAAGAAAGTCTTAAAAAGTATAGGGATGCAAAGAAAGAAGCTAAAAAAGTGGTAAGTAATGCAAAACTTAAAGCTTATGATGATTTATATAATAGACTAGATAAGAAAGAAGGTGAAAAGACTATATATAAATTAGCAAAACTAAGAGAAAAGAAAATAAAAGATCTTGACTATATTAAATGTATTATGGATGAAAATGAAAGAGTCTTAGTAAAAAAAGAAAAGGTAAAAGAATGATGAAAAAGTTATTTTAAAAAATTATTAAATAAAATAATTTAGTAAATTTAAAGACAAAAGGATGTGATAACCTAGGAGTAACAAATGAGCATAAATTTTTTCGTAGATTTAGCATGCCTGAGGTTAAAAAGGCTTTGAATAAAATGAAAAATGCAAAGGCATTAGGACCAGATACGATCCCTCTTGAGGTTTGAAAAGGTTTAGGAAAAATTGAAGTTATGTGGTTAACCAATTTATTTAATAGGATTGTAGCAACTAAAAGAATATCAGATGATTGAAGAAAAAGGATATTAATACCCATATACAAAGATAAAGAAAATATTCAAAACTATGCAAATTATAGAGAGATTAAGCTAATAAGTCATACAATGAAATTATGGAAGAGAGTAATAGAAAATCGAATAAGAGCCAAAACTTTTGTGTCAAATAATCAATTTGGATTTATGCCTGGAAGATCGACCATGGAAGGTATTTATTTATTAAGAAGATTGATGAAGAGATATAGAGAAAAGAAAAAAACCTCCATATGGTCTTTGTTGATTTAGAGAAAGCAAATGATAGAGTACCTAGAGAAATAATATGGTGGGTTTTAGAGAAAAAAAAGTTACCAAAAGGTACATATAATTGATAAAAGTTATGTATGATAAAGCAATAGCTATTGTTAAAAGAACAATAGGAGAAACTAGTGAGTTTTCAATTACTGTAGGTTTACATCAAGGATCTGCCTTAAGTCCGTATCTTTTTGTATTAGTTATGGATGAATTAACCAAACATATTCAAAATGATATCGCATGGTGTATGTTATTTGCAGATGATATAGTGTTGATTAATGAAACTAAATTTGAAGTAAACGCTAAGCTAGAGATTTCGAGAGAGGCTTTAGAATCCAAAGGTTTTAAGATTAGTAGAACTAAAACTGAATACATAAAATATAATTTTAGTGAAAGTAAAAATACAAATGAAGAAATAGTGAAGATTGCAAGCCAAGAGATATCAAAGAGTGAAAATTTTAGGTATTTGAGATCAATTATCTAGCAAAAAGGTGAAATAGGTGAAGATGTGAATTATAGAGTTAAAGCAGAATGGATTAAGTGGATGAGTACTTCAGGAGTATTGTATGATCGATGCATCCCATTAAAATTGAAAGAAAAATTTTATAAAAGTGCTATTAAACCAGCTATGCTATATGGAACAGAGTGTTGAGCAATATTGAAACATGTGAATAAATTAAGTGTAACAGAAATGCGTATGTTAAGATAAATATATGGTAAAACTTTAAAAGATAGAATTAGAAATAAACATATAAAAGAAATGATAGGAGTAGCCCCAATTGAAGATAAAATGAGAGAAAATCGATTACGGTGGTTTAGATATATACAACGTAAACCTTTAGATGCTCCAGTTAGAAAGAGTGATCTTTTAATAATTCATGGTAAGGATAGAGGTAGAGGTAGACCTAAACTACCATGGACAGAAATAATTAAAAAAGATATAATTATTTGTAATTTGAATGTCGACTTGGTCCTGAATAAAGCAGAGTGGAGGAAGCGGATTCATGTAGCCGACCCCATATAGTTGGGAAAATGCTTAGATGAGTTGAGTTGAGAATTAACTTAAATTTCATTCTTTGAAAAAAATCCTTAAATTTCAGAATAATGGTTAGTTACAAGCAAGGTAGTAAATCCAATGCCCATGTGGATGTTTGTAACCAACCAGAGCATGCCATGTGCCATCCCAACATGGCATAGCTGATGTACATACACAGACAATTTTGGTTGGGCACAATGTTTTATGCTTTAAAAAGGAAATTTGTTTTCTTAAACCTCTTCCTTGTTAGGTAGACCTTATTCGATGCATTAATTGTTACTTTAATATCCTAATCTTAATTAACATGTGTCTATGCATGTTAACATGTATGAAAGACAAAATTGATGAAATTTGAAGTCAAACAATATTGCAAGACATTTTCATTGAAACTTCATAAGTTATGACTTTCGAGCTTCAAAAAGATGCATCTTTATTCTAATGCAATACACTTAGATTCAAGCTTCAACAATCCACCCACCACACAGGATGAAGATGTGAAAATGAAAAAAAAAAAAAGTTTTTACACAACTTATGGCTTGGCATTAAGCAATACTAGGTGGTTCAACCCAATATCAGTGTTGAGAGGTGTCTGGCACCCATGCATTGTTAATACAGCTTATTCCAGTCGGCACCTCAATCTTTGGTCACAAACATGACCTAATGTCGTAATTCAACTACCGTGATTTCCAATGATGCTGCTTTTTTCATCCCTCAAAATTTGCACAATGGTTGTGGAATGACCATTTCAAAGCTCTAGCATCTTGTAGCTTACAAATTAAGTTTCCAGATACCAGAAGAATGCAAGAAACTGATTATTTTGATAGACAAAAAATAAGCCATGACATTACTAATATTTATATGGATTCATGAATTTGTTGTGCATGCAATTACAAAAGTATTTGTATATGATTAATTATGTAATTAGATACAGTCTATATATTCAGCAAAATTAACTAGAAAAAAGTTAATCAGTATTATATAAAGTCCACATACAAGATAGGTTTTGCCTTACTTCTGCATTCAGTGTCAAATCCACTGGATTAAATGCCTGTCTACATACCAAGTGTTACTAAAATATGAGCATGTTAATATAAGTATTGCGACTTTACCTGACATTACTTGGATTCAGCTCATCCAACACATTCTGGATTGTACTTGGAACAAATTTCGATGGCAAGGATGATGCAACTAGCCAATCTTCTGGTGGGAATATCTGACATGACAATTGGCAAATCAGCTAAATGTATACTTGGTCCATATCGTGGTCAACAGAACTACTTGATAAGCATATTAATTTTGTGTCATAAAAAACAAGAACAAGACAAATGAGACAACAAAGATCTAAAATTGGAAGATAGAATTTTGAAAAAGACGACAAACAGCAAAACCAAGCGTTCAATTACATCATCCACGACATACTAGAAACTGTGAAAGATACTCATATCATGGAAAGGTAAGTTTATGTTGCACAAAAAATATCATATTGGCAAGAGGTTACCTGGCAATTCATAAAATCAGGGTGACAATCAAAAGAAAGATAAAAAGCATGTCAACAAAGTCACAAGGCTTTGGCAACGGTAAAATGGCAGTGCTTTATCCTCAGATAGCAACCAGAAGTGCCAGCCAGTACCAATCCTTTCCACAAAAATAAATAAATAAATAAATACCATGAGGGAGGCAGTATTTGTTTTCCAATTCTTCTTTCTTCCCTCTCAGGAAAACTTTTCCTCAAACAACTTTGCGTAGTAAAAACCAAACGAGCACTTAAGGAGTAGCAGCATAGACTTACTGGTATAATAAGCAAAAATAAACCATAACTCAAACAATTAAGCAATAATATTTCAAAAAGCAGCTACATGGGCTCATACAAGCCCCTAAAGCCACCATTGAAAACCAGCTGCCCAGCTAGCCCTTAACAAGTCTAAGTCATGTAGCTGGAGTTCAGGCAGGCATCTAGGCCTAAGTAGCTCGTGCAACAATCAAATTCCAACCATCTTTCCAGGTAGGTCAGATAGGCAGGGCATACTGGGATACTCAGACAGAGGCAACTAGATATCAAACCCATGCATCACCTGTTGCTGCTTCAACATTTCAATCACAACTTTCGTATTTTACCAATATATTACAATTGCTAGTTTTCCCTTTGTCATTTGATGGAGTTGCTTGTTGTATTAGCTCACAAATCATTAAGCATGTACTTCTGAACCACTCAATAACATAATTTTCCAAGGATAATTATGATTATGCTAGTTAACATGTTGTTGATCGGCTTCCTCAGAGAAATGTGATTATATTTCCTTAACTAATATTGCTTTCTTATTTTTTAACTTATTTTTAGTCTTACAATTGTTAAACATATTTTTAAAACTAGTTAAATTTCACATGCATAAGCACATGAACCCTCAAAGCTAGTTTAACAATTTATTTTAAAATATCTAACTGATAAAATTAAATAGACCAACTAACTAGTTGTATCAACATATAGTAGAATTTCTGTGGATACAACTCCTATCGTTCAACAGTCTCACCCGTCATCTCAACTATATATTGTGTCATGAAGTAACGTTCTAAAACAACGGCACGGTAACGTATACAATATTTCTTTAGGATAATATATTACTGGGATATTATTGTCTTGACTCTATTGATAGTCCTACATTTCAGTACCATAATAGAACGTATGTACTTTTTTTCTTTTTTCTTAAACTTAATCTATCTTAAATGACAATACAATGTCGGGATGGTCATGTCTTTTTTGATAATCTTGCATGGTACTGGTACCATACCAGAACGAATATGCTTTTTTCAATTTTTTTAACTTTATTTGAAATGAACTTTTAGTGCATTTGTTCCAATGTTTAGGTGGTTGTTGAGACAATAATAAGGTGCATGGTGTTGGTACTGGTATTGGTATTGAAACCCATAGTCTCAACAATATTTTAAAAAATTACAAACAAATAAGTGAAACTTGGCTTTCACTCTCCCTCTTCTCTTCTTCCATAAAACAGGACACACTACCTTCCCATCCCATTTAAGCACATAAAACAGAGGTTGTCCCAAGATGTATCGATTGGGATGATTGAACGATGGCCAAATAGTCACATCCTGACACTTAGGACTAAGGTTCGCTATCTTGGTATCAAAACCCATATTGGTACTGCACAATTATAGTGTTAGTACACATGGTACATAGATCGCTTCACCATACCAAGACTCGGTTGAGGCCTGGCTTCACCGTACCAAGACTTGGTGCAGGCTTGGTATATAGGTTAAACTCAGTGTACCGAGACTCAGTATGGACCCATACCAACTTTCAAAATGATATCAATACAATACAATACACTTCGTATAAGGCGTTATACACCAATATAGCATATCGTGCTTGGGACAGTAACACATCCTTGTGCGTCACAAATCATTCTACAAGGATTTAAAATCATGGCGCAGCCCCTTGGCTTGCTTTTTCTTTTGGAATCAGGTGATATTGGTGGTCTTGACCAATTTTGTTTAGGACAAGCAAGACATCATGGTCCAAAAGAACATCCCACAAGGCATCTCAATCCCATTTTCCTGTTGAAATGATATGGTATCAGTAGTACCCTCCTACTCCCATAAGACCATAAATCTTGGTTTAACATGGAAACATGAAGCTTCAAAAAAAAAAAAAAACCCAGAAGGAAATCATAAGTCCTCCAAAACATCAAGAAAAAACTCTGTACTAGACAAATTCGTTGGCTTGGTAGGAAAAATAGAAGATAATAAGCAAGGATTGCTGAACTAAACCAAACCAATCGAAATTCAATTCAGTTTGCACTTTTGATATAGTACAACGGTCGGTTCACCATTTTTTCAATTTTTTTTATTTTTTCAGAGTTTTAAATTTTTCTTTTTTTTATGTGATATATGAAACTGGGAGCCTCTCATGAGTTCACATATTTTCTCATCGCTTATTTTCATTCAAAATCACTTAAGTAAATGTCATTCTTTCTCCTATTTCTTTGTTTTTTTTTTACCATCTACTTAAGATTTCTCATAAAAATAAGAAAACATCCCCATTTGAATTCAACAAAAATATCAAAAAAAAAAAAAAAATCAAATTCCTTAAGAATAAAAAGTCCAACTTTTCCTAACAATAACAAATCTGAAAAATTTAAGGAAATAGCAACTCAACTTAACTCATCTAAGCCTTTTTCCAAATATATGGGGTCGGCTACATGAATCTGCTTACTCCACTCTGCTCTATTCAGAACTAAATTGACACTCAAAGGGAATGTTCTAGTCCTTCGCATAGTTTGATTTAGCAGATTCATGTTTTAGGGGATCTGACAGAGTTTTACGTTGGTTGTCAGCTACCTGACGCAACCCCCCTCCTTTACCCGGGCTTGAAACCGACCTTGGCAGAGTTAGGAAATAATAGTTTAGTAAATATCAAGTTAAAATACTTCTACTCTGGATAAAAATCTTAAAAAAACAATTTAAGTTAGAAATGATGAGAAAACAAGATACCAAAAAAAATTATCTTAAAATATAATTTGTAAGACTCTGATCAATATTTGGTCAAACTTACAAGTTTTCTATACCAGTGAATCTTACACCAACCTATGCCGACTTGATCTAGAGCTAATTAAAATAATAATATTAAATTTGCTATAAAATCCTAAGATTAAAACATATTTCTTAAGATCCAAACAATGATGTGATCTTGGTCTAGCAATACGTTACAGCATGGACCCTAAAATATATATTTTAACCTTATAATTTTATGGCAAGTTTAATTTTATTGTTTAATGAGTTCTAAATCAAATTGGCATAGGTCCTTATGAGGTTTTCTAGTGTTGTGACCTTAAGTCTGGAAATCCTATAAGTGTCACAAGCGTTAACCAAAACCCTACAAATTATATGCTAAGATAATTTTTCCTGGTATTTTTTCTTTTTATTTCTAAGTTAAAGTGATTTTCTAAGATTTTTATTTCAAGTGGAAGTACCCTAACTTGATATCTATCAAAGGGTTATTTTCTGAAATTCTTCGAGTCCTAAATTCTCTAAATTTATTCTTAAGAGAGAAAGTTGGCTTTTTAATATTAGAAAATTTGATTTTTTTATATATTTTTGTTGAATTCAAATAATGGATATTCCCATATTTCTAGTAGGACTGGAAGTGGGCCCAAGCCAACTCGAAGCTTGTTAGGCCAGGCTGGCTTCGGGCGGACTATAGGCTAGATTTCACTATATTCGGGTTGGGATTGGGCCCAAAATTAAGGCCGGTATCAATTTTGGTTAGGCTCAAGCAGAGCATTGGCCCAAATCGAAACCAAGCCCAATTACTGGGACAAATCAGCCCTAGTTATAGAGCCCATGCCTTTGTTAGGGGACATTTTCAACCCTTCTAGTATTCTTCCTTCCTCTCTCCTACTCGTTAGATTCATTCATTTTCCAACAAAGATGCCACCACCCTTGGAGCTGAAACTCGAAACATTCAAAAATTAAAAAAAGCAGATCCCATGACCACCCCCATCATGGCACCGTCTCATTTGGACGCGCAATTCACCAGATCGCCAACCATCTCTCTCCAAAGTTTTCTTTCTTCTCACCTCTCTGACCTATCTCTTTCTAATCCCCATCTTTTTTTTTAACTTATTCTTGATCGAGTTGGGGAGGGGATTGACTCATCTCTTTGTAATGCCCTTCTCCTCAGTCTTTCTAATCCCCTTCCTTTTTTTAGCTTATTCTCAATCAATTCGGGAGGGCATTGATCCGTTTCTTTGTAATCCCCTTCTTTTTTTAGCTTATTCTTGGTCAAGTTGGGGAGGTGATCGGATTATTGGAGAGGATGGAGTTTAGGAACACCGCCGCCCTGCCCTCACTGTCTCTTTCTAATCTGATGGCTTATCACCCCCCCCCCCCCCGCGTCGTCGAGTGCATGACCAGAGCCCTCCCCATGTCCCCATGACTCTCCACCAACCCTCCTAATGGCAAAGCGCTTTTGCACCATCGGCTCTACCTTTCGCTCCACCATCTTCACGCTCCTTCACCTGTCACCTCCCCCACATCACCCTCCACTACAATGGCAACCTCCGATGGCCATATCCATGGCACCACCAACACCCTCTTCAGACACCACAAACCCATATGACCCTTGATGATGTAGAAGCGTTTCAGGCCAATACAACTCATCCCTCAAGCCAGGCTTGGGCTTTGGGTTGACCAATGAATTTTGGGTCGAGCTTGGGTCTGAACTAGGGCAAGAGTTTTGGAATAAATTTTCAGCCCTAGCCCAGCTCAAAGCCTTTAAAAAAAATGGATTGGGCTCATGCAACGATGTGGCCGGACCCGGCCCAGTCTAGCCCTAATTTCTATGAGAAATCTTAAGTAAATCCAAATGATGACATTTACTTAAAAATTTTGAATAGAAATAAGAGAAAAATAAGGGATGTGAGCTCACAAGAGGCTCTTAGTTTTATATACCACATAAAAGGAAAACAATCAAAAAACCATGAAAAATAAAAAAATTGCAAAAAGGGACAAATAGCCGGTTCGATTTGCTTTGGTACCAAAACGGTCTAGTGCCAGTTTAGCATCGGTTCATGATTTCACGGACCTCAATAAAAGTGAAGAGAAGAAAGAGCAACACAAAGAATATATGAATCTAAATAACCATTTACGTACATGAACACATGAATATGAACCATGTCTCGCGTGTTCACACACACCAACATTTATAAATATGTATATGTATGCATTTCTATTTGTATTTGATATCCATACATATATCTGTATGTATATGTAGAAACTTATAGTGTATGGATGCTTCTGGACAGTTGGACAAAACATGACATAAAACGACACTTCTTGATATGACAGGATTAAGGATTTCTACAAAATCAATACTCACATGGCATTTTTTATTCAAGTAATGATAAAAATACCTAACAATATTAAGTGCTATATGAAAGTAGACTCAAGAGCTTAGACAGGTTTATTAAAGAACCATTTTGGGGGTTTTTAACATTTTAGTCCTAGAAAGACTAATTTGTATATTAATCCTTGTCTTTTCTGTATTTGTATTTTACTCCCTCAATTCTTATATCTTATTGCTTATACATCCCTCAAGTTAACTAGATGATAATCAGATATTCTACCAATATTCTCCTTATTTCTGCTATCTTTGCCCCTAGCCCTCACACTTGATCGGTCCCTTGGCCTGAGTCCCTAGCCCTCACACTTGATCAGTCCCTTAGCCTGAGTCCCTGGACCTTGCACTTGATCAGCCTGTTATCTTATGTCCCTCCATATCAGTCCCCTAAAGGCTTAGTCCTATGTGAGAAAAGGGCGATGTAAACAAGAAGAGGCGAGTCTTGAGTTACATTCATTATTAAGCAAAAGGCATTTTTGTCCCTCAGCAATCCCACTTAACTCTAACCAAGATTCAATCAATGAAAAGGGCTGATTTGTACAAACAAAAAACTTTACAGGGATCTTTATATAAAAAGATAATTATTAAAAAGAAAATATGGAAGATTTCACAGACAACTGCAAAAAAAAAAAAAAAACTTTTAAAAACCATAGTAAGGATATCCATGTGCAATTTTATTTTAGAGAAAGGACCACTACATAATTAGCTCAATCTAGAGCTCAAAATTTATTGATTATATATTTAAGTATACATTTTTGTGATACACAAAAGTGTCTCTGCGTCTAGTTTTTTAGGGGGTGTCGCACACTTAAGGACACCAAGACACTTTGGGACCTGTAATAGGTGTCTAGGTGTTTCATATATACACACATACATGGATGCATGTATGTGTAACACAGCTCGACAGCATAGAAAATCTATCTGCAATAAATAAATATTGAGTTCATAGTCAGAGTATGTTGCCTTTTTAACCACATAACCTGAATGCTAGAAAAGATTAAAAATCATAATGCAGAAATAATAACATTTCCAAATAAAGTAATAAGAGATATATAATATAAATGCAAGATATCCATCTGCCAGCGGAAGAATGATATTATGTAATTATATGTAATTACAACGTAGGAGAAACCTTCAACAGCAGTACTAACCCAAGGGAGTTGTTTCACAAACCTGCATGTTTGAAGCAATATTAACAACATAGTGACCAGGAGGAATTTTGTCTCGATAATGGAATGCTGTTTCACAAATTGCCGCAAGCTAAAAAACCAAATGAATTGTTACAATTCAGTCTGATATGTTAAAAACATATTTAGCTAAAGGAAAATGTCAATATTTTATATTTCGTATATTGACTATCAGAAGTAATTTCGTTGTAATGTGAACTATGCTCCAACAATGAAAGTTTAAACCATTACATATCATACTGACAGTTGGAACACATTGGAATTGAAAAGCAACCATATCAACATCTGATCTTATTACACAATGAAATCAGAGAAAGATTTATTTCCTACACAAATGATTTTAGATATTGCATACCTTTATAATGTAGTACGGCATGTTTTGAATCACAAATTGTGTATATATAATAATTCTTATAAATGCATCATATTAGATTAGTTCTCTGGGACATGCATTATTATTGAAGCATCACTGAAAATACAAAGAATAGTATAACACGTTATATAAATAATTTCAAACCACAAACTGATAATAAATAATATAATTCAAAATACAAAGCAAAATATATATATCATCAACAACCCTCACCAATTTTTTTAGAACCAGTTTTCACCAATAATTCTTGGTAAAGGCTGCCATCAATCCCAAAACCAGATGAAAAGTGGAGGATGGACATGAGGTCGAAACCTAACCAGAATAATTTCAGACTACAAACTAATCCTAATTTGATGATACATTTGTTGTATTCATTGTTAAAGCAAATTCTTGGCATAACAGCTATTGTATAACACTACATTTTCCCCCAGTCAGGACTTGCAAGTTGCAACCAAGAGAACAAGTGGGTTTTCATTAAACATAAATAAATCCATAACTAGATATAAGTAAACAACAAATCAAGCTCAAAAGGAACAAATACTGATATTACAAACTGCATTAACTAATTTTTTTATTCAATTCAAACATATGTATTCTTAAATTGAAGAGGTAAGAGGATTTAGTTATACATGATACAGAATTAAAACAATATAAACATGTTAAGTATATAAATTAGTCAATTAGGTTTAGTTATAAATTATAGCCGATACATGGATAAAACAATATTCAACATTTTCTGCAGAAAATCGTAGAACTGAGGAAAAAAAATGAAATTCCTCTAAAACTTATCAGCATATTCATCACATATGCAAAAAAGAAGATGCATAGCAATGCCAATGCATACTTAAAATAATTAGAATTTTACGTCATTTTTGTTTACAGACATTCTAAAATAAGATCTCCTTAAATTTCCAGAACAAATTATTCTTAACATGCAGAAATGATGCTCCATAAACTGTTATACACTTAAACCATAAAACGCAGTTAATATGAAAATTTTCCATTTTCTTCTTTATCCGAAGAAAAAACCCAAAAAGATAAACAAAAACATGCTTTGGCATGTTGAAGTTTGGTGGGGCTAAGCGATATGTATTTCTTAACTCCAAGTGATCAGAATTTTATAGCTACATAATACATTAATCTATGCATTCACAAGCATGTCTCATCTTCTTTGAAAATATAAATAATAAATAAAATTGAGGCATCATATAATACTTGGCTGCCAGACCCAATAGTTTGAAACAAATGGGACATAAATTATACCATCATTGTTTCTTCCGTCAACAACTAAATGATTCTAACACAAAATATAATTGTCTCCTGTTAGTGATAAGTCCTCAAAAGAAAAAGGCATTTGTCAAAATTTAGGGAGCCAGAATAGGAAGAGATCACTGAAAAATCCTAAGATTTGCTCTCAAAAAGATCTGGACGTGGACAAACCTGGGAAGCATCTGGATAAAATGATTTAGGAAAAAAAAAAAAACAAGATTCACTGCTGCTTCTTCAAAAGCAAAATTAGCAGTCAAAAGAGAACAACATACATCAATTTAAATAATGATATGACAATACACAGTACAATGACAACTAGATGGTTTATTGTGATTCTTGGTCAAAAGGAGTTGAAATTTGGAGGTGCAGGAAGCAAGTGCTGAAAGCTGAAAGAGCAAGAGCAAAATAACAGACTAGTTTGCCACCACAAGTAGAAAGATTCTAGTAACTAGTTTAAATTATCTAATTTTGATGATAAGTTGATTGACCTTCTCTTGAAGGCATTTTATAACCCTAACTGAGAATCCTCATAAGATAGAAGACCAAGATTGCTTGAACTCTCTTTTATCTTGAACAGTTGAAGTCTCTTTTATCTTGAACAGTTAACTCTTTCATCTTGAACAGCCATTCACTGACATATCTTTTCAGTTCCATCTAGTTCAAGAACACCTAAAGTTTTAACAACTGTCACTCTTCAAGCAATGCAAAAGTTTTACCTAACATCAGCTATTGACTTAAGAGGTCACTTTTAAATAATTTCATCAATTATTCTATATCATTAAACCCTTTTCTTCTGACACTTCCTAAGCACCCAATTCAGATCTGCACCTGCATGCAATTCAGATAATTACGTACTGGTTGGTGGTAAGGAACTGGTCGACAATCGACAAAATGGGAGCAGAAACCATAAAATCAACTCAACATTGACTGGGCATGAATTTCTCAAACCATAACCTCCACCTAAACCTTGAATGATGAAACACAGGTGAACATTAAGTTAGAAAACATTATTAAGTGAATGATGAATTTCTTTTTATTTCTTATTTTCCCCCATTAAATCCAGATTATTGGTCCATTATAAGAAAATCAATTACTGAATACATATAGGACCCCAATAAGCATTCTCTATAAATAAAATCATTGCCAAATAAAAAATATTTTATAAATAAACAAAAGAATTATAACACATGGAGGAGCAAATCCTAGTTACCTCATCAAAAATCCATTTCATGACTCCAGATTTCTGTAAGAGGAGAATATATTTGAACAATAATCCAACAATATCTTCTATGTGCTCTGTCATCCATTTTAGACGATCCATGATTAGACCATGTGATAGCATGGGGCAAAAGTTTCAGAGATAACAAAAGTCAATAATGAACAAATGAAAGGCCCAGAATATAATTCATGAATTCAGGTATCAGAATAGGAACTAACCATGACCTGCATCAGTGAGCTTAACAGACACAGAGAAAAAGGAAAACTCAAGACTCCAATCCCCTTCGCCGGCATTCAGACTTATAGCCCATCCTGCAACAATCAGTAACTATGCTCAAACTATGCAGTAAGAGATGCAAACCAAAATCAAAAGTAGACATTAAAGGGACTAAGGTCACATGTCTACCAAAAAAGGACCAAGAACAGAAATGTCAACATGGCAGAATTTAAAAGAAAACACTCATAAAACATTCAATTGTCAATCAACAATGGTCTCATTGATCCAACAGTAGAAGCTTTAGCCAATACATATTAATGAAAAGATCTCTGACAGTAGTTGCTTTTCAATAGGATATATGCCAGCAAATAGGAACAGGAGTTTGCATATAAGATGAACAGCAAGCAAATCCTAATGTTAAGAGAGAAGTTTCACCGGTATTACAATTTGAAATGTATTTACCGAAATGAATTTCTCTACTAGCATAAACCAAAACTAAGTATTGAACACAAGAAAAACTAGAGGTAGCCAGCAGATCAGGTCACGTCAAATCAGGTCACTTTTGGGTTTGGGTCATTGAAGCAAAATTTTAACCCTAAATGATCGGATTAAGGTCAACCCATAGGTCATTTCAGGTTAGCTTATTTTTTTAAAAAAATAAAGAACTCAATACATGCTTCTCTTTTCTTATTCTTTTTAAATAATTTATCAATGATCAATTCAATCCTTTCTTCCTTTTTTTTCTTCTACTCCTTTATTACTCTATACTAAAGTAGCTAGACACAATATCGCAGTATAATTAGACACTAACAGAAATAATAATTATAAACTTATAAAACATTAAGATAATATAATTAAACAATAGTCCATAAAAGTATACTTTTAAATTAAATAAACAACCGTTAAATTGTCAATAAGATTACAAAATAAAATGAACAAATGTTAGAAATATACTTAATCTCATAATCCAAAAAAAAAAAAGCAAAATCACGCCTAATTCTATTCTTTCATCTCCTCAACTCCTCCTCAAGGAAGTTTGAAGTTGTTGACGTCGATCCCAACACTCAACTTGGAAAATTATACTTCTAATCCCACCGTTTATTAAGACTCATGAGCACCAACTATATTATATATCAAAAATATAAAATATTTAACCATTAATCATGTAAACAAACTAATTGATAATTTATAAAATTATGTAATGCCATTTAGATAAAATCCTATAATTTAAAATAAATAAAATTAAAAATATATCTTACTCTCGCATCCAATTAACTATTTATAAGTGGTAATTAAAGTTTGTGCTTTTTCTGGCACATACAATTTTTACTCATGACCCGACCTCAAAATTTTTGGATTATTTCAAGTTTGAATCATTTCAGGCTTAGATCCAAAAAAAAAAAAGAACCTAATCCTATTTTTTCAGGTGGTTAGGGGTGGGTTGTCAAGTCAACTTTGTGCCACTTCTAAGAAAAACTCATAAAAAAATGAATGGCAAAATGATTAAATATATGAATTGAGATTGAACTTGTGCAAAACAAGCCCCGCCCACCCAGCCCACCCCAATTTTTATCAGGCCCAAACTGAGGGTTTTACCTCTCCATCCTTCTCCTACTCCCTTGCACACTCTCCTCCCTACCACCCTTCTCTCTCGTCTACTAGTTGAAACAGCTGCCACCCAAGGTTTTAAAAGCCATGGGATAGGGCCATCTCTATTTATTCGTCGAACAAGATGGCCAAATGTGCCAAAACTCGAGATGGTGGATGTTTCATCCCATCATAGTCAACCATCTGAGTCCATTTCCCTATTCCTCTCATTTTGATACTTGGGACAATGCCCAGTACCAAAGGGTGAAACTCATTGCCACTCACCATATTTAAAACCATGACCTCCTTCCCTTATCCCCCCCCCCCCACCCACAAACCCAAAAAAAAAAAAGCGCAAAATTCCCCACTGAAACAGCTGCTGCCACCAATCAGGTCAATACCCAGGCCCCTCATTTCTAGGGGTGGCAATCGTGTAGTGTTGTGTCGTGTCCGGGTCGTGTCATGTTTTGGTCGGGTTGAAAACACATCAACCCAAACACGACCTGTGAGTTAAACGGGTTAGGTAATTTGGACACGAACACGACCTGACTCAAAACACGATTAACCTGACACGACCTGTGACCCGAGAGGACGGAAGAAATAAAACCCACATGAGATTTTATAATGGGAAATGAGCCGGCGAAAGGAGGGTAAAGTCGAAGAGAGCGGTGGTGCGAGTAAAAAATTATCGTCATTTAAACTCTCTAAAATGTCATTAAACAGTCATTATTAGTATTTTATCATTTATAATGTAATTGCTTAAGAGTGAAGGAAGTTTCTCGAGAAAAAAGAGTAACAGCAGTTGCTTTTATTTTTCACTTTCTTTTCGTTAGAGGGGATTGTGATATTTGGACTCAACCGTCACAAAAGTTGCTCCCAAGACGTAGATTAGGTCAAATTGGTTGCATTGCTTGTTTGATCAATCTAATCAGATTAAAATATATAATTCATATAATCTAAATTTTGACTATTTAACTAGCTTCGTTTGGTGGAACCGTCAGCTTCGTTTGTTTGATCTAGAGGCCTCGGGTACGGATCATGGCAGCGCACGTGCGGGCGATGGGTTCGGGTCAAAACAGGTCAGACGGGTTCGGGTCAACCCAATTAAATACACGGGTCAATTTGGGTCAATTCGGGTTAAGCGGTTGAACCCGAACACGACCCATTTAAATTTCATGTTGGCGGGTTGTGTCGGGTTTGTACCAAAAAATAGTCAGCCCAAACCCATTTAATTCATGTCGTGTTCGTATCGAGTTATCGTGTCGTGTCAAAAATTGCCACCCCTACTCATTTCCAATCAACCCAGGTTCAAGATCCTATTTCCAAATTCAAGCTTGACGAGATTTTGGTCTTGACATCAGACCTCAGCATATCCCAGTGCAACAGCTGCAGTTGCCCAAGTCTAATTTAGATCAAAGAAACGTTGTCTAAAACTCGTGTGAAATTTTGATTTTGGTGGAAATAGAGATGTGAACATAAACAATACAAAATAAGACATGCGTGTTTCATTTCCAAGTCAAACTATAAATGTATAAAAAGATTAAATCAAAAATGACGATTTGCATGAAAATAAAAGAGAATAACTTAGAGTGAATATTAAATAGAAACATCAAAATTAGTCAAATAAAATTAAGTGTGGGCTTTCTTATGGAAAATCAAGGGTTGTAGATATAACGAAGATAGAATGGCATAATGATTTATAAATAAATGTATATATCATGCCTCATTTGATTGGTAGCAAAGTTTGGAACTTCGATGGTGTCAATTTAGAATTTGCAATAGAAACCAAATGGTGAGTCTATCTGCAAAGATTCAAATGTTAAGGTATAGGGGCATATCAATGGCTGGCTTAAATAGTATAAACTAAGGTTCATTGTAGTAAATATTAAGGTATAGGGGCATATCAATGGCTTGCTAAAATAGTATTAACTAAGGTTCATTGTACCAAAACCAACGTTGGACATCCCATATCAAACCCATAAACCACCCTGAATCAGACCGAACCAAACAGTTCGGCTTGGTGCAATAGGTTGATACCGGTTGATTCAGTTAGTTCTCCACCCATACCAAATCAAGAGGCCGAACTGTCCTAATTTCAAATCAATTTGATTCGCCCTGAACCACCCGATTTGGGACGATTCGACTACAATGGTATGGTATGCACCATACCAGATGTTGTATTGACAAAGGCACCAAGCATGCGCTTAGGTATAGTTGGTATGTCTTAGGCACTACCTACTTTGGCTTCATGATATGTTTTTTTTTTTTTGGCTTTCTTGCATTTTATTATTTTAATGCTACATTTTTTTTGGCATAATATAGCAATTCTATTGATTTGAATGTCTCACTTATCTTGCATTGTATTTTTTTCTTTTGCTAAAATAATTCATAAACTTCACACAATTTAGAATTAAAATTGCAATAAAAAGGCAGTGCATTAACACAAAATACAATAACCTTCCATGTACATAATAAATATTTATACGTAAATGTGTTAAATACTTGATTATAAATATTTTTTGTTCATGCATTAGGCATTGCATATTATCATTTTATATCATACACTTTGGGGATTATGATAAATGACAATTGTTTCCAAACTTTTGGTTTTAGTGATATTTGGGTAAAATAAAATGCATGAAATTTTATGATTTGAGAAATACCTTAGCTTTTAAAAGTTGAAATTTTGACCCAACCCAAAAATCTAGAATTTGAACTGAAACTTGGATATCAACTTTTTATTCTTAACAATTTGATTCTTTTAGTATTTTCATTGAAATCCCTTAACAATTTGATTCTTTTAGTATTTTCGTTGAAATCCCAACCAAGGGGTTGTTCATTAATTACTTGTAATATACAATGTAAATAGGACATCTACTTAAATGACTTTCATGTAGTAAAGTTTGAATTTAGTAAATATTTGTCTGTTTATTAATCTGCCTGCTCACTGTTTGCACTCACCTTCAAACGGTGGAAAACACCAACCGCTGGCTCTGTTTGGAGAACTATACCTGAATGATGGAAAAGGCGGTTGGGTTTTTGTGTATCCACTTTCGTTAATAAGAACTATGGGCCACTTATTTTGAACTCACACGTCATTTTTTGGGGGGATTAAAAACTCACCTGTCTGACTGAAATGCTGGAGGCCAAAGTTTAAGCTATATTAATACACATAATTACCATGTGAAGAAATATGCCAAAATCAGGGCTCCTATATAACAGATTAGTAAAACCTAAGGTCGGTACCAGAAAGGTAAAAGATACAATTTAAAAACATAATCAAATCAAACAAAAACTACAAACAAGCAAATTAAGTGGCATTTTCTAAAGAAAGATTGGTTTGAGATATGAATACAGTGTAAAATCACAGAACGAAAGTTACCTAACTGTTTCAAAATGTAAAAGAGAGAACCCTCGCCTTCATGACCAATAAGGTGACCAAGGTACCTACAAGGACCCTCTTTGTAATGGTGTATGCTAGGAGTGATCGGCCATATAATTCTCAATTTGTGACCTTGCTTTATTGGCACTGCTTTAACAAGAATCTGTCACAATCTAACAAAGCATTAACTCACAAGGAAATGTTTCTGCATCGAGATTTTGTTCTGATTTCAATATTATTACCAAAAGCACAGTAGTATCCTGCCATCGTAATCTTGCTCTTTCTTGGGTTAATTTCAATGGTGAGTGACCAACATACCTGAAGATGTTCTGATGAGCAAGGCTGACCAAGAAACGGAAGTAGTTCCGTCCAATGTTTTGGATATCACAGAACCTTCCTTCAACAAGTTTTTGAATATCATCGAGACTCTCTAAAATATCCAGTTAAACTGGTCAAGAATAGATAAATCAGGAGGAAAAAAAGAGAAAAGACTCTGGTAGACAATTCAAAGCAATCCCCTACCTCTTCCATATACAACAAGATGCATAAGGTTTGCTGAATAGTTCTCTTCATAAAATTTAATTAGCTCACGCCTTGTGTTTAAGCCTTTGGATTTCGGTTTAACCTCCAATGTATCCCAATTTCCTGAAAAAACACAATAAAAATAATTGGAGATACATCCTAGACCAATTTTCCCAGGTTGAGAATCAAGACCATCTAAGCAACCATCATTATGGTTAACTGTGAATGACAGTCAAGGGCACTCATTGTTTCATACATGTACATGAACATACCTTGCATTACAATAGTGCACATTTCCAATCAAAATAAAAGGCATTTGATAGACTAAAGATGGATTACCAATTTATAAATTTATCACTGTACCAAAAAAATGCACACCCCCAAAAAAAAGAGAGAGACAAAGAATTGAAAAAAAAAACCTCAATTATACTTCAATGGCTGTAATATTTTATGCTTTGTTTTGTTACCAAGAAAGTGAAGGAACATATAGTTAATTATGCTAAAATATTCTTTTCCAATATTTGGTAGTAGAAAGAAAATTCAAAAAAAAAAATCTTGAGAAAATTTGTGGTCAAAACTTTCTCAAACGACCCTAAAGTTTCTGACAGGCAATTTCATTAAGACAAGTGTTATTTCAGCCAAATAAGAAAACAGTTTCTTTCAACAACATTCTCATTGATTTTCTTACTGCAAGCAGACAGCAAAAATTTCTCAATGTTTCAATTTTCTTTATTTATTTTCTTTTCTGCTATAGAGGAAAAAAAGATATTTCACTTTCTCAACAACCAGACAAAGCATCAACAGAAAGGAAAAGACTTTATATTTTAAACAATAGGCTTAAAATAATATTTATCTATCAGTTTCTAATTATAGAGGATTAGTTTTAATTAGAATTTTTTTGCATATACAAAATTCTAATTAAAAAAGGAAACTTAGGAAAGTTGAAAGTTTTTATTTCAATAAAATTCTAGCTGAAAAGCTTTTATTCAAAAAATTCTAATCTTTCTAAAAACTTGAGCAAGAGACTATTTATGGAAAGGTATCAAAGAAACAAGAGATATTTATTTTCCACAGGCGATAGGGTTGGGGTGCAAGCGGGAAAGAGAGGAAAGAGTATCATACAGACATACATGACTGCTACTGGAGAAGTAATATTTGATGGATGATCTCAATATATAAAAAAACAGACAGATTATCAAGAGTGTCTAGATGGTGGATCGCATTATCAAAGATGAGAAGGTGGGACAGAAGAAGTATGTGATATCTTAAAAGCGTAGAAACATGCAGAGATTACCACAAGAATGATGGCTTCATCATGCAAAGGGATTTTCGGTGTTTCCTTTAGCCATTATTTATATAGAGTCTCACATGTATCACACGCTCAAAAAGAGCTCATCAAAAGGTGAGCAGGTATGAAGAGTTTTTTCTTTCTTCTCTTTTTTTTTTTTTTGCATCAATCATGCATCACTAAGGGGGAAAAAAAATCCAAGGCAATAAATATCAGCTAAATAGTTTCGAAAGTTAAAATGTAAGTAAAAATCAATGCATGTATGGGGTAAAACAAATTTCCAAATCTCAAGTTAATGAGAATGGTGGCATCTGCACAGTAAACTAGGGATAATTTTTTGATATTATGTCATTTTAGTTTTCATAGCAAACCAATAATTATAAAACAATAGATCTAAATGTATCAACTTGAACAAGTTTACTAGCAAGAAAACAGCTTCATATGACCTCATAAGATTTAAGTTATTGCACTAAAACTGTGGAGTACATATAAAACATTCTTAAATGTGCAAAATATACAAACAGAAGAAAAGAAACTGCTTGTTACTAGGTCATATGAAGATGAATATTCACTATTTCATTAGTGATATGATTTCAAAGGAAACTGTTTGAAACTATGACATTTCATTATTTCATTGGCTGAAAACTTCAAACACTCACCTGTACTGAATCTATGATATGGGTGATCGTTTGAACATAGATGCTTCTGAAGCTGAAAATATTAACATTAAGAAACGAATAATTAAACCCAAGCAGAAAAGATGAATATTCAGTAAGTGTAAGGTTCTAGATAAGGGAAGGAGTTTGATAAAAAGACCAGAAGAGAAGGATGATGCGGAAAGGACTGACTAATTCCCCCAAATGAAAATTTTGATTCATATTCTTTTTATAGCAAACAATTGGCAACCCAAACTAAGGCAAAGAAATCACTGATGATTAACACATTCAGCCTTAAATCAAAGGCCAAAGCATCTATCATAATAACAGAAAACAAAGAACAAATCAGTACAAAACACATCGAGCAGAGAGGAATGACAAGTAATTTCATCTGAAGTGGCTAAATCAGCCAATTCATTCTCAACCCCCCCCCCCACAAAAAAAAAAAAAGAGACAAAAAGAAAATCACGTACACAAATGCACATCCAAGGAGCATTAATTGCATGTGCATCTATACACATACAAGAACAAAAATGTGTGTGTGTGTGTGTGTGTGTGTGTGTGTGTGTTTCATATACACATACATGTACACGTAGGCAGTGCTTATAAGTGCAAAGGTGCATTTATAAACATATAAACACATGCACTTGCAGATGACTACAGAGATTATATGCACAAATATACATACACAAATAGAACCATATGCATACATTCACATACGAAATATAAATATACACACAAATACAATAGCACATATAAGAAAGTTAGTCTGGGCCAATCTCTAGAGTATTTGACTTCCCAAGTTTGTGCCATTAGATCTGTTTCAAGATTTCTGCATTTTAATTTGTTCAAGTATCAAGAGTACTCCACTTTATTTCTCCTCCCATCCATGATTAGACACCCACTCCTTTATCCTTCATCACCCGCATCATCCCTCCATCCACCCACCCAGCTCTCACATGAAAAACTTCTTTCAACATGTGAGCCTGACAAACAGTGCTTGACCCTGCCTCCTCAACTCTACTTCTCCCTGCATGATTTCCTACCTACCAAAGGAGCCTTTGCTCTGGTGACAATCTCTCAATCAGATTAGCACCTGCAATTCAGCCCCCACCTAACCTATATCCACTGTGATTGGTCATCCATCCCAAAAAACAAGCCCTGCAACCAGTTTGCAACCCTCTGGTCCTTGTGCCACGATGATCTCAGACCACTCTCCATTTCCATTGCCACTTTGTCCACACCACCAGCACCTTCATCAAACATATCTCCCGCCCACAAGACCACCAGCCATGGGGAATAATCCCTAATCCCATGCTTGGTTCTTTGTCAGATCTTCTCATCAAGTGATTTGTATCTTCCATGTTGTCATTCCTCTGTCCAATCAGGATTGCTTCATTTCTGAAAAGCACAGATAGAACTGCTAGATCTGAACAAATGAGTGGGAAAGGTTTATTTTGGCTTTTAAAAAATATCGTCTCTCTTGTTTTTATTTGCTTTAGACATAATGATATCTTAACTGCTCAGATCTTAATTTAATTGATAGAGAAATCAAGAGTTATTTGGAGCCATACACTCTTCAGAGTAGTCCAGCCTAACTCTATATTCACATGAGTTGGACTACATACTTCTTGCTACTTCTGTGTTATTGGAACTAATAATTTTTTGGCACCAGATGTGCACCAAGATATATGCCTGCTGTAGTTTCGCATGAGCCCCATCATTCCAAGTAAGTTTTCCAATGTCAATCATGCCAGACAATGCATGCCTCGCCCCGAGGTCAGTGTCCCTTGCCCTGTTGTAAGCCAGGGGCGACCACTTTGGTACGTTAACTCATTTACCAAGACCTAATTTCATTTACCAAGAACTTTCAGTTTTTGGTTTTGCAAAGCATAGATAGACTCATCTTCACACACAATTTTCCCAAATTTTGATGTATCAATGCCAAATATATGCTATGAATTGCACATAACATCATACTTTCAATCCTTTTTCCTTTTGCTTGACTAACAAATAGAATCACAAAAGTTTTAGTTAAAATTGTAAATATGATTGTTCCCCTGAAGAATGACAATATTTTACACTCCATGCATGTGTACCAATGGAAATGGGTGCTTTTCAAAAGGAATCAGTTCCACCTAAAATCTTCTCCCAGAAACACCAAATATCTGGGAAAATAACTAACAAAATGGCATTCATCTAGGTTGATTTTTGGATACATTGTTAAGAAGGGTTCTACATAATCAGAAAAAAATTCCATCCCCGGCTTAATTTTATTTTTCAAAAATAAGTTTTTTATTAAACAAATTTTTATAATTAGCAAAAAATTACCCTTCTGAATTCTGATCAATAAGGTGCATGTCTAGATAATAAATAACTGCATGCTAGCTTATTTGAAGATTAAAATCATTATTGTCAGCTGTGTTCAGTCCCTTTCAATTTCAATCTCAATCTCGACTATAGCCTAAAATTAATGTAAATTTGAAATCAGCCCATTCAGGCTAATTTCTTTGTGTTGCTGAAATTTATAAAAATCACCAAACATTCAACAATAATAACAAAACCTTAATCCCAAACTACTTAGGGTCAGCTATATAAATCCTTTTTTCTCCATTAAATTTATCCTAAGCCATATTTTTTTGGAAAAAAAAAAACTCCCCTATGTATGTAATATATATATATATATATATATATAGCTAGTCCCAAGCCCGGATAAAGAAAAAAGATTACAGTAGATTGACAGCCAATGTAAAATTATAGTCACATCTTATGAATATAAATCCAATAGAAAAACCATCAAACATTCAAAATTTCAAAATTATAAAAATTATAAAAATTAATTTTCTAAAAAATATCGATATTTTTCATAAATATTTTTCCCAAACAATACCAAATCATATTAATTTGAGAATTAAATAAAGTTATTTGATAATAAAATACAAAAAAACATAAATATATTTCCTGAAGCTACACAAGTAGTATGACGACAACAACAACAAAGTCTTAATCCTAAACTAGTTGGGGTCAGCTACATGAATTCTTTCTCTCTGTTTGGCTCTATTTTAAATCATATTTTTTGTAAGATCTAAAGATTCTAAGTTTTTCTTTACTACTTCCTTCCATTTGATTTTCAATCTACCTCTGCCTCTTTTTCTTTTTACATATATCAAGTCACTCCTTCGTACAGATACATCTTTATATTTATGTTGCAATTATCCAAACCATTTAAGTCATCTTTTTCTTAATTTATCTTCGATTAGAATTACCTTTATCTTTTTACGAATGGTTTCATTTCTTATCCTATCTTTTCTTATATTGCCACACATCCATCTTAATATTTTAATTTTTATCATAGTCATCTTATGTACATGTATTTTTATAACTGCCCAATATTTCATGCTATAAAGCATAGCTGGTCTTATATCTGTCCTATAAAACTTTCTCTTTAACTTGGCAGGTACTCTACGATCACATACTATTTCAATTATATTTCTCCATTTTATCCAACCTGTTTTAATCGTATGGACAACATCGCCCTCAATCTCTCTTTTCTTATGAGTAATCGATCCTAAATACCGAAAATGATCATTTTTAATAACTTCATGATCCTCCATGTTTACTCTACATTCATCTTGATTTCTCATTGTACTAAAATTATATTCAGTTTTTATCCTACCTAATCTAAAACATTTAGATTCTAATACATTTCACCATAGTTCTAACTTGCGATTAACTCCAACGGGTTAATCACTAACACTTATTAGATTCTATAATTAAGTGATACTTAAAATAGTTAAAATAAAGTATCTTGATAAGGGAAAGGGGAAAAATGACTGATTGTACATAATATAAGCATAGGCTGCAAAGGCACAACAGGTCAAGCTATTATTTCAATATATTGTTGATTATTTGAAAATACCACTATGTTCCCATCTTAAACCAAAGTTTGCACAAGATTTATTACTGAGAAAAAGGAAAGGAAAAAATACCTGAGACATTCGCCAGCCATCAGATAATAGGTTCTTCTGATTCTCTTGATTTGACACAGGAAAAGGAAAAGGCCACAATGGTCAACTCAATAGGGATTTCAAAAGCATTGGAACAAAAATGAGTGGTCCTAGCCACATCATCACTTTACCAGAGTCAACAGCTCTTATTTCCCTTAGTGTAGCATCAGGAGACATCAAAGGTCTAATGAAGAATTGAGCAAATCTGAATGGAAAAGAGAATGTTAAGAAGTAAAAGGTTGCAGATGGCTAAGAAAATAGGGAGAGTAGCTGTTGAAAAACCAAAATAGTAATTTACCTGTCCAAAGCCTCTTCAAAGCAGTCTGCATTGATATCAAAATAAAAGTTTGTGTGCTCAGAAGACGTAAAAGCATTAGTGGAACCACCATGCTGATTAGGACAAGTAAATACCATAGTGGAAGTAAGATCAAAATGTAAGTTTGCAATAATGTAACGGAGTGATTTCAACAAAATTATCATAACAAGGATCAGCCAAGTATCAGCATTTAATTTGCAACAACATAAGATTCTCATGGAAAGAAAACTGTGCGCTAATTAGTGATGCAGTCATCCAATTCTTACATAAATCAAGGATGAAAATTCATCTGCATAGTTCTATTCCATGATTAAAATCAGGAGCCCACAACTACAAGTATACATTTAAACGATTGCCACAACAGCCAGAATGCATCAAAAGTGTATTACTAGTGAGACATCCTATTCATTTGCATCTTAAGCCAAGTGGAAGTATAGAAAATGATACCCATCAGACAACTAGGTGCTAAGCATATAATAGCAACAGATAAAGAAAGCAGAAAAAAAAGATGGAAGACCATGGAATGTACTGAAAATTGTTTAAGCTTGGTCAAATTAGCCAATTAATAATTCTCTAACCTAAGCCATAATCCACAAAGGTTTGTAATAACAGCTTAGTTAACCAAAAACTAACCTAGCCCTGATACTCAAGTGTTCAGAATCAATCTTGCTAAAAGCGTTAGGCGCAGCTGAGTGAAGTAAGGCATACATTTTTAAAATAAATAAAATAATTTATATAAGCAAAATTTATAACACATAATAAAGAAAAGCTAAAATAATAATAATAATAATAATAATAATAATAATAATAATATTTAGCCTATTAGCTCAATAAAAAGTCTTCTCTTCCTCAGCTGAAATTTGTTATCCCTTAATGTTTTTTCTCCTCTTTCTCAGATGATAGTATAATTTTTGATTTTCTATTTCTTTATCTTTCAATTTTTAGCTTTCTTATAAGTAAATATAAGAAAAATAATTACATATAAGATGGTACATTATAAAGTCAACCTAATTTAACAAATATAATAGATTTACAAAAATACTATATAGCTTATGAAGAAAGGTACAGCTTTCTTGTATCCTAAATCAGATTAAAAGTCCACATTTTTTACACCTTATATACATCAAGATAAAGGCACATCACTTAAGATATGAGAAGCATCTAATCCGCTTTAAGCAAACCTTATTCCTTAGGTACACCTTAGGATATAAGAAGCATCCATCCCTTGATGCCCGCACCTTAGGCGTGCCTTGACAACATTGTTCAAAATAATGGCTTACATGAACATACATGTAAATTTCCAATGCAAGTGTCCATGCTACAAGGCCGATACACATATATATTTTAATGGTGACATATGAACCAGGCATATCTCAAAGTAATCTAAACCCTAGTTAATTCACTTGGTTCAAAATAGTATGAACAACTAAGCAGATTAGGAAATTCTATAAAAAAATTCTCTCATTAATTCCTACATGCAGCAAAATTTCCTCACATAGCTCCTAAGTCCTCAAGGTTGCTACTTTATATAATTTACTGCATCTAACTTGACCAATTAAAAATAAATCTGACATAAAAAATATATAAATCAACAAAAATTAAATTTTCTGGTCCTAATTTGAGCAAAAATAATTTGTAAGGAAAATGAATGGCAAATTACTAATCCAAATCCAAATCAAGCAAAACCAATGAATTAGGTAACAATGGACCGAAGATATGGTCAAGAAATGTCACTTAAAAAAGATGTCATTTTTTACTTGGTAGCCAGAATCTTCCCAGAATCTTGAACTTGTGCCTGTTTCCTAAGCATTTCCTTTAGGTGTTTCTAAAATATGTGCTGCCCTGCATCTGCTTTTGCTCTTAATTCTGGTAAATAAGTTCCATTATGAAGATATAACAAATGAATAGGCATGTGGATTCCAAAAGGTATGAGCAAATATTCCTCATACATGAAATAGATAAAAATGGATATGATGATCATGATCATGAAGTTCATCCTCAATGTCCAATTTGAGAGTTCTTTTTACTGAACAATCAAATTACATGTGCACAAATAAATACACCTTTTTTTCTTTTGCTTTTCCTTTTTCTCTTGTATCATGTCAACTAGAAACTTGAACTACAAATTGACTAGTTCTGTTCTTTTTAAAAGAACAAGAAAGCAAACATAAAATAATTCATTACACCAACTGATGATTTCCATCTTATCTCAATTACAGTTTCAAAGGAGCACCTCCATATGCTCCAACCACATCAAAAACCAAGACGTTTATTATTTTCTTAACAATTCTTTGGGTACCATATTCCAACTACGCTACCAAAAGAAGTATATCCAGTAACTCCTGCTGATTGAACTCTAACTTATAGACCCAACTGACAAGAAATCAAAGAATCCTTTAAACCTTATCTGCATATTTCATTTGCCAACCACTTAGCTTGTCCATTTGCTTGATCTAAACATGTGCAAAAGAAAAGGCATGCATTCAGCAATAATGTGAATATTAGGGGCCATTGCCACCTTTTCTTGATACAAAATGTTTCTACCAAGTTGCCAATAGATTCCTACCCTTGTCTTCTGAGCTTTGTATAAATAATTCTAAACTAAACTACAGTATTGATCAGGGTTGCTTCACTTTGGTTCTTAAACTTTAAAAAGTTACAAAAATGATTCTGAATTTTTATTTTTGTTTCACTTTAAACCTTACCAACAGAGGAGATGCAGTTTAATTTTATCTCACGTAGCAGCACATGTGGCATTCAGATGGCAGAATCAAATCTAAAAACCAGTAATCAACCCATTAAAGCGTTAACCCAATATCCAATAGTAAAAAAAAAAAAAATCTCCTTTTCCGCTTCCCGCGGCCCTCCTCGCTTTCCTTCACGACTCCCTCCGTCCACCCCCCTCCCCTTCCGTCCCTCACCCGCGGCCTCAGGGGATGGAAGGGGGAACGCAGTGGGGACCCGCCCTCCTTTCGTCCCTCACCCGCGGCCACCGGGGCGGGGCGGTGGGATGGAAGGGGGAACGCAGGGGGGGGGGGGGGGGGGGGGGGGGGTGGAGGGGAGGGGAGGGGAACGCAGGGGCCTCACTCCCACCACAACCGCCCCCCTTCCCCCTCCGTCCCTCACTCCCGTGAGAGAGGAGGCCGCCGGGGGAGGGGGGGTTGAGGGACCCCCGTCCCTCACCCTCGTGATGGAGAAGGCCGTGGAGAGGAGGGGTAACGGACAGAGGGGAAACACTCGGGGGAGGTGACGAACGGAGGGGGCAGCGACCGGAGTCGAAGAGGGGCCGTGGGAAGGGGTAGAGAAGGAGGTTTTTTTTAAAAAAAAAAAACTATTCGGTTAACGGGTTAATGTATTGATTATTAGTTTTAGAGTTCAGAAAATAAAAAGTTAATACTGTAGTTTAGTTATAATTTTATTAATTATTAATTTTATCATGAGACAATCTTCAATAACCGCGAGATGTCCCCTTACAGTAACCACCACCATTTTGCCTTATTTGATAAAAAAAACCTTGTTATGAATTGTCCCAGTCTACACCAAATTTAACTGGCACTTGCCACTCGATCAATGTTCTCCAATATCCTTAAAATGGCTCTGCTGCATACTTTTGGCTTCTGGGAAATGTAATCCCTGTAAGTAGCTAATACTAACTATTTCAAAGATGGCATGCATATCCAGTATCCATTCATCAAAGCCTTTGTATTCTATGATTTCTGTATTTAGAAACGAATATTTACATGACACAGCCAAATATCTTTCTTTTTATTCTAGGTTCAATAACTGAAACTTTATACCTTTATTAGACGAATCAATTAGTTATATCTAAACTACAAACTTTATTGAAAATATGGCCAATCTATAAGAGACTTGAGAAAGTTTATAGCAGGAAAAAGACCGACAGAAATCATTATATTGACAACAATACAAAATGTCCAAAAAAAAAAAAGTCACTGATTTCTCGAAAGAATAATTCGACTAAAGAAGATAAGAATTTAACTATATATCATCAAATATATGTATCATTGAAAGTCATTATCAGTATTGTCTATATGATATGAGTGAAAGCATTCATATCTCAACTAAAGTGAGCCAGGAAATACCTCTGTAATGTACTTTGAGTAACTATCTTCCACTGGATATTTCTCACTAGCATAAAAGAGCATATGCTCTGCAACATTGGAAGGAAGTATGATTAAGGAAAAGAAACTTCTTATGAATGTGAATTCAAAATTACGACAGCTTTCACTCAACAGGCTGCATGAACCTTGCATCTTTCTCCCCTTTCCATCATACAAACCTCCAAACCAGCTAACAAGAAAAAAGAACACCACAATTTTTTATGGCATCAAAATTGAAGTTAGTGATCCATATCCTCTCCATGACCTTCTTTCCCCATAAAATCTGGTCAAGTTCAATCTTCCAGGGACAACAAGAAGATGCAAAAGACTAATAACAAGAAGACAATCTGAAGATGAGTGTTAACTATCCCCAAGTCAAATTGGAGAGGATGGAAACCGTAGTCCCCCCTTTTGCGCACACCTACCATACATCTATATGAACAGCACACAGAATTCGTGGCAGTGGAACAATTTTGTTGAAGCAGATGATGAAGAACATACCAAGAAAGTGTGCCAGGCCTTCAAGATCATCAGGATCGCAGAAAGAACCCACGGAAACATCCATGGAAGCAGCCGCCTAAAGACACACAGATAGATTCAAATTCAATCTAAGCAAGCGAAAGGAAACGGGGAAAAACAATAAAACCTAAAGAGATCTACTCTGGTGGAAAGCGAATCGAAGTGGAACAGGACTGGCAGATAAATTTGTAAGCAAAGGACATAAAATCTGAGATTTTTTTTAAGTAAACGAGAGTTGGGAGAGACCTTATCGGTGTCGGGATCGCTGATGAGGAGAACCTCGAGAGAATTGGGGAGGACGATCCTCCGGTACTCCCGCTTGTCGGTGCGGGGCTTAAAGATCTCCACTTCCGATTTCGCTACCGCCATTCCTACCCTTCCCTCGCGCTTGCTCTCGGGACGACGAAGCACGACGGCTGACCCGACTGATATTTAACGGTCTTCGGGACCGATCCCTTGGTTGGTCCAGCCACACGAACCACCTTATAAAGCGATCGGTCGACGGCCACGGAAGCTAAAGAGAGAGAGAATGAAAAAGTCGGTTCGACCACGGTTGTCGTTTGTCAATTTGGTGATGCGAGATGGCGTTTCGACTTTTATGATGTACAGCTGATCTTGGATGCCGGAGAACTTAGCGTCTAAGTCATGCTACGCCCGCTGGATGAGTGGGCCGAGCTTTTGGAGGGGGTTTAATTCTGGCGTTCGATGGCCAATTTCGGATTTGCTTCCCACGACATCTGCCCAGAGGAAAACGCTTGCCACACGTTTAATACATGCTTGCTGCACCACATAATGGTATACCATTATTTTTGTTCTCTGCCTTTAAACCTCAAGACCCGTCAAAGTGAGACTTTTTGTGGGTTGGAGTAAAAAAACCTATAAACTTAGTGATGAGAAGTAAAATCGTCATTGCATTATTGACCGTTCATATCGGTGATTGGGTCACACCCAATTCAAACACCCTGCTGACCAGCTGGCATAACATCCTAGCGAGGAAACTAAGTCACCTCTCACAAAGCGGGGGTCTCTTCCATGCGCGGCAGACTCCTCACTGCTTATGACTGAGAAACCTTCGGCAGGAGGACGGCTGGACCGACTGGCGACATTTCCTTGGCATCATCTGATACGACTACTACTTAGAGGGGGGAACCTCGACGGCTCTTTTCGGGCTTCCCCCAACGTCTTCCTCTACTATTTCGCCCCCTCCGACAGGGAGGGCTTATCAGTTACAGCTGACGTCTATGCTTCCTCCCTCTTTGAAGCAGAAGAGCGGCGATCAACATCGTCTTTCCTAAGCTCCCTTGAGCGAGACCCGAAAGGACGAGCCCTCTTCTCGGACCTATGCTTATCTCCGAAGCCGGAGCTCCTATGGCGCTTGCTCAGCTCCCTCCTTATTTGGCCCGTAAACGCGGACATCTCGGCTGAAAACACAGCGGATGTTCAGTTAAACAGTGGCAAGATCACATAAACATGTTGACCATTAGAGCTCTCACAAGAGCCCTGAGGAATACTTTTCTCTGTGAAGAGTCTTCTCCTCACATATGCTTGCTGTGAATCTCCACTGACTTGGGCATCGGAGGGTCCTCCGCAGAGGGCAACCTCCACAGCACCCTCTGTGTACGGACTGTCTTGCAGGTTCCACTCCGAGGCAGTGAGATCGGCATCTGGATTAGGAGCCGAAAGCGCATCCGAGTCAGAGAACGGATTTTCACGGCAACAGATTGGCGCTAGAGGAAGGATCTCAAGTCCCATAAACTTGTGATCCAGAAGACAAGACTCAAAAACCAGAGTAAAGCATCCTCTAATGGCCAATCGAAGAGAGCTACCTCTGAAGCTTAAGACCAGGCCGCCTCTCAAAGGTCTTATCCGATTAGCGGTGCAGCACCTCCGCTACCACCGCCAGCTGAAACTCCTTTGCCACCGGCAACGGCGGTGACCCTGGACCAGTTCGCCACTCTGGTTCAGCAGGTCCAAGCATTGACCCAGTTGGTCCAGGGATTCCAGGCGATCCCTAGGACTGCTATCCCTGCCTCTCAGCCTCATGAGGAGGCCACTACCCCTGCCTTGCCAGCAATCTCTTCTTCCGATCCGCTTGGGACGGCGGATCGCGGTCACCGGCCCGCAAAGGTGAAGCCGGCGCTGCAGCGAGCTGGAGGGAAGAGCCCGCTCAGATCCAAGCGAGTTCGCTCCCTCTCCCCGGTGTCTTCCCAAGATTCGACACCGCTGTCGTCTTCTCCTCGCCCGATCCCTCATACCACTTTGGATGAAGGGATCAGACAGCAGATGCAGGAGATGCGACAAGAATGGCGTCGGGAGTTAGATGCCGCCAGGTAAGCTCCTCCATCCCAGCCGAAAGTGGAGCAGGGCATCCCCTTCTCCGAGAGAATCATGAGGGAAGTGATTCCCCTTCATGTCAAGCTTCCTACCATCGAGCCGTATCATGGGTCCACCAACCTCGACGACCACCTCAGCAGCTTCAGATCCATCATGATGTTCCACGGGGCATCAGATGCGATCCTGTGTAGAGCCTTCCCCTTCACTTTAAGGGGATCTGCCCGAACCTGGTTCAACAGCCTAAAATCAGGTTCCATTGATTCTTTTGATGAGCTGAGCTGCCTGCTCATTAGCCAGTTCGTCAGTAGCCATCGCCAATGACGGAGATCCGACTCCCTCTCCGAGATCAAGCAAAGAGAGGGGGAGCCGCTGAAGAGTTACCTCGGCCGCTTCAACACGGCCCTTCTAGAAGTTGACCATCTCAACCACGAGGTGGCCATGTCCGCCTTGGCCGGGGAGTGTCCAAGGAGGGAGACTTCTTCCTAGCTCTGGAGGTTAACTACCTAAAGAGCCTTTCGACATGATGTCCCTGACGGACAAGTACGCAAGGGTGGAGGAATCGAGGAGGTTTGCTCGAGCCGAGCAGCTGAAGAAGAAAGAGGCAAAAGGCTCGACAAGCAGCGGGCCCACCGCCGCGCTAGCCCACCTCGCCACAGCAGAGCTCCTCCGCCACCGCCTCGGAATCGAACTCGAATTCCGACTCGAGGAATCATCCGCTTAGCTTCCCCTGTCAGAGCTCCAACCTGCAAGGCCTCGAATGCTTCAGCCTCGATCGAGGGAGCCTCGGTCCAAACACCCCCTTCATCCAGCGATTCCTCCTCCTCTTCCTCTTCCTCTTCGGCTATCACCCTATTTCCGGCAGACTCCGTTTGAACTTCAATTTCTTTCATGGCATCCTCTGATGTCGTAACAGAGAGACCCTCAATAGGAGGCACTTCGACCTTCACCAACCTCTCCACAGGTGGCTCCATTTGAGCCTCAGCGGCCACCGCTGCCTCTCCTAACCCCTCCACCAGAGCGGGGGTCCCTTCCATGCGTGGCGGACTCCTCATCGCTGATGACTGAGGAACCTTCGGCAGGAGGATCACTGGACCGACTGGCGACATTTTCTTGGCATCATCTGATACAACTACTACTTGGAGGCGGGGAACCTCGACAGCTCTTTCTGGGCTTCCCCCAAGTCTTCCTTTGCTGTTTCGCCCCCTCCGGTAGGAGGGCTTATCGGTTACAGATGATGTTCCCGCTTCCTCTCTCTTTGAAGCAGAGGAGTGGTGACCGACATCATCTTTCCTAAGCTCCCTTGAGCGAGACCCGGAAGGACGAGCCTCTTCTCGGACCTATGCTTATCTCTGGAGCTGGAGCTCCTATGGCGCTTGCCCAGCTCCCTCCTTATTTGGCCCGCAAACGCGGACTCTCGGCTGAAAATACAGTGGATGTTCAGTTAAACAGTGGCAAGATCACATAAATATATTGACCATTAGAACAAAGACTCATCCTGAGGGTCGATAGAGCTAAGCCCGGCGGCGAAAAGGGCATCTTTTGCTAATAAGGTGCTGGCAGAGACCTCCTGACCGCTGCGAAGGGTAGCTAGATCCCTTTTCTCCTGCTTGCTCAACTCCATACGCGCCTCTGGATCCTTCACATAACTAGCCCATCCTCTTGAAAAATCTAAGCCCATGTTCCCTTCGGCAATAAGAAATCGAGACTTTCACCCCTTTATCGAAGAAGAGTTATCAGAGATCATCTTAAATGACTTCCGAGGACCAATGTAGGGCCACTCATAACTCCTCCCGGAAACCAGATTGTAACAAACTCGAAATAAGGGAAGAGTCGTAATCACCCCAACGCGACTGCACATCGAGATAAACCCGACGAGATTGCGCTAGCTATTCGGAGCCACCATCGTCGGGCATATGTTGTAGAACCTCATCACCTCCTGTATCAACGGTGAAGAAGAAATTGGAGACCTGCCCTCAAGCTCTTCTTGTAGAAGAAAACCCCCCGGCTTAGCTTGGTTGAAACCCAGTGCTCGGTCCTCGGCACCCATAAGGCTACACCGGAACTCTATAATGGCGACGGATCCTATCCAGATCGTCTAAGGTTACCTTAGAAGCAACATCACCTGGACCACTCATATCGGCTGAATAGGGGGTAAGACACGAACAAACAAGCAAGGGCTCAGAGAGGGAGGGAAAAATCTCTATGGCAGGGATAAAGGGGTGTTACAGAAGGAGCGCTGCCCCAACCCTCTTTAAATAGGTGCTTCAAAAAGAAAACCCTAGACACCAAAAACTCCGATAGGGGCGCTAGAAATAAAGGACTTCCGCAATGCGGAGCTTCCGCTATCGCGACTTGTTGGAAACGAGGCATTTCCTCCTCGAGCTGCGGCGAAAAATGATGACGAAAGAGCAGCCCATTATTTACGAGATTATCATTGCTCACCTTTTTGAATCCCCCAAATAAGACTGCTTCAGAATTCTACTCCCTATATCCAAACTTATACTTCGGACTAAGGAGTGGGGGGCATGTGATGAAGGGTAAAATCATCATTGCATTATTGACGCTCATATCGGCGATTGGGTCACACCCAATCCAAACACCCTGCTGACCAGCTGGCATAACATCCTAGCGACGAAACCAAGTCACCTCTGACAAAGCGGGGGTCTCTTCCATGCGCGGCAGACTCCTCACTGTTGATGACTGAGGAACCTCCGGCAAGAGGACTGCTGGACCGACTAGCAACATTTCTTGGCATCGTCTGATACGACTACTACTTGGAGGGGGGGAACCTCGATGGCTCTTTCCGGGCTTCCCCCAATGTCTTCCTCTACTGTTTCGCCCCCCCCCCCCCCCCCGGCAGGGAGGGCTTATCAGTTACAGCTGACGTTCTCGCTTCCTCCCTCTTTGAAGCAGAGGAGCGATGACCGATATCATCTTTCCTAAGCTCCATTGAGCGAGACCCGGAAAGACGAGCCCTCTTCTCGGACCTATGCTTATCTCTGGAGCCGGAGCTCCTATGGCGCTTGCCCAGCTCCCTCCTTATTTGGCCCGCAAATGCGGACCTCTCGGCTGAAAATACAACGGATGTTCAGTTAAACAGTGGCAAGATCACATAAACATGTTGACCATTAGAGCTCTCACAAGAGCCCTGGGGAACACTTTTCTTTATGAAGAGTCTTCTCCTCACATCTGCTTGCTGTGAATCTCTACTGACTTGGGCGTCAAAGGGTCCTCCGCAGAGGGCAACCCCCACGGTACCCTCTGTATGCGGACTGTCTTGCAGGTTCACCTGAGGCGGCGAGATCAGTATCCGGATCAGGAGCCGGAAGCGCACCCGAGTCGGAGAACGAATTTTCATAGCAACAGATTGGCGCTAGAGAAAGGGTGTCAAGTTCCATAAACTTCCGATTTCGTTACGCCATTCCTACCCTTCCCTCGCGCTTGCTCTCGGGATGACGAAGCACGACGGCTGACCCGACTGATATTTAACAGTCTTCGGGACCGATCCCTTGGCTGGTCCAGCCACACGAACCACCTTATAAAGTGATCGGTCGATGACCACGGAAGCTAAAAGAGAGAAAATGAAAAAGTCGGTTCGACCACGATTGTCGTTTGTCAATTTGGTGATGCGAGATGGCGTTTCAACTTTATGATGTATAGCTGATCTTGGGTGCCGGAGAACTTGGCGTCTGAGTCATGCTAGGCCCACTAGATGAGTGAGCCGAGCTTTTGGAGGGGGTTTAATTCTGGCGTTCGATGGCCAATTTCGGATTTGCTTCCCACGAGATCTGCCCTGCGGAAAATGCTTGCCACACGTCTAATACATGCTTGCTGCACCACAGAATAGTATACCATTATTTTTGTTCTCTGCCTTTAAACCCCAAGACCTGTCAAAGTGGGACTTTTTGTGAGTTGGAGTAAAAAAACCTACAAACTTAGAGTTGTTCATCACATGTTAGGATTTCAAACTTAAACATGATAAACAAATTGATCAACTTAATTTACTTAGTTTAATTATTAAATACATACATGATTGATGATAAATTTGTTATTACCTATTTAACCAAAATTTATTTAATATACTCCAAATATATGATGCTAATAACCTATAAAAATATACAATTTTGCCTCATCAATTTTTGCATAAAAAGATCTATACTCTATATTTCTTATCTAAAGATAAGTTTAATCATAAAAACTTAATAAAAATACAAGTTTAATGTAGGATACTTAACTCCTAAGAATATTAAAGTAGCATCATAAAACACACTAAAAGTTTATAAATCTTGTTTACCCTATCTACTCCTCCTTGGATTGATAGTGTTTACGATTAAGATCAATTCATTGTGAGGATAGAGTGTGTTTGATATAGAGCTAAAAAATAAAAAGAAAAAGTAAAAAGTTATAAGAGTAACTTTTATCGGCATAAATTTTAAGGGTATAAAAGTTTTCCTATTAACCATGTTTAATTATATCTTGAATAGAGGTTGAAATATTATAAGTATAATTGCAAATCTTGTTAGGAATAAAATTAATGTAAAAGAGATAAAAATGATAGTATGTATGTTTAATCATTCTTGTATAATTAAATTAAAAAATATGGATATAGTACCAGACATGTAAGAATTCACAATTTAAAAAAAGGTATATTTTCTAAATTGAATATCTTTAACATGTCAATTAAAATATTATTTGTAGATATACTATTCAAAATCATGCAATATAATTTATTATTACGCTCACTCAATTAATAAATTTTAAATTAATTCACATAATGTATATCATTATGTGGAGACATGAAACAAAATTTAGAATTTCTTTTATAGTACCAACTTTTCAACAATAAAAATCATAGCTAAACATAAATACCTATCCATAAAGGTTATCAATCTAAAGCTTATACATCGTAACTAAGCTGAGCTGCAATTCTACTTTTCTTTCTTTTTTTTAAAATTTCAATCATTCTACGTCTTTTTCTCTTTTGTATAATTTCAGCAAATCAACATTTACTATACTAACTTGACATCTTCACTAATATAAGCAAGCAAAGCTCTATGTATTTGACAAATTGAAAGGACAAATTTTGCTTAACAAGTGCAAATATTAATAATTCATAAATTTTTTCTAGATTAAATTTAGTAGAATGCATTTGTCTTCCGTCATAATTCTTTTTACAACTTTTAAAATAATGCTTCAAACTACTTATCTTAATTTTGCCACCAATCAGATATTCCATATCACACTTCTTGTACTTGAATGTTTTTGCCTATTGAATTGCATAAAAATATATATAAATTAATAAAATTAGTTCCCTTTTATATTTCGCAAGTCACCAACTAACCTTATATTTGGATTTAAAAGAGTTGATTTATTAATTATGATATTTCTATATCTACATTATGATCTTTATTTATTTGTATCAGATAATTTAAAATAATATCAAAAGACTAATATGCAACATTAAAACTAGTAAGTAATAAAAGGAAAAAAACTGATACAATATTAAAGTGAATAATTGGATATATAATTTCAAAATCTAACTATTAATGAGCATACATGTATGCAAAACAAAAATAGTAAGTATTAGTGTATGAACAACATCTATTAGCAATAATGATAAGGAGAAATATAAATGAAAATAAAAATACTTTATTATAGAACATCAACAATAAATAACCCTAAACTTACTTTCTTAAATTTGATGGTACAAAATTACCAGCTGATTTCTTTAAAAAATAATATTTCAAGAAGAAAGAAAGAAATGAATTATAACTTGGATCCTTCTAAACCAAAAGCTAGATAAATTTTAGTCACACTAATGCATCATTAATTATTTAAATATTTAAGAATCTTTTACAAATTAATTACATGCATCAAATACTCATCCAATCATTATCTCTTTCAAGTATTAAGAAGTCAAAGTTAGTGGAGGCACTTGATATCAAGATGGCCACATATGTGAAGCTTCTATAAAAACTAACAAAATATGAACATGCAAGATACAATCATAATTAAAATTATAGCCTAATATATAGCAGCAAAGTTTTAGCCTAACATATACAAAAGTAGATAACATAAAATAAAATTAGCATCAAAACTACAAATGTTCTCTCAAAAATTTAGCAAGCTAAAACTATAAACATTCTTTAAAAATGCAGCAAACAACTATTTATCAAAATTATTAGTCATGGCTAAAAATAGCCAGCATTACATCTAGGTTTACATACTATTACAACTCAAGGGACCTTAGATCCACAATATATAATATTCAACATATTTTTAACATGTATCAATCAACAATTCCAAGACCAACATCAATCTTTATGTCTAGATAACATGGATGAGTAAAAAATATCATTGAAAATTGAATATTCGCATTAAATATGATCCAACTTGATGATAAAGCAAATGAATAGCTAATTATAGGTATTATTATATGTTCAGTTGATCAAGACTTTAAAATATCATATATTTCTTTGTTAAATCATTCATCATAAAATATTCCATCTCTTTATCTAGTAAAGAAATGGGAGTAATATATAAATTGAAGTTAGAGGTCTTGTGACAAATAGAATAAAATATTTAAAGCTATATTTGGATATTATATATTTTAAAATTATATTTTTATTTTTTCAACAAATTTAAAGTTTTTTTTAACTAAGATTTTTAGGAACTTATTTTTAAATGAGAGAGTTCGATACAATGAGAGTGTATGTGTTCGAAAATGATTTAAAGATGAGAATTAAAGAAATATTTGAATTTGAAAAATTCAACTCAAAATATATATCTCTAATTTCATGATTTTAGAATCTTTCCATCTCCCACCAAACACTTCAAAATATAAAATCATGATTAATAATTAAGAAAAACCAACCAATTAATATTTAGTAATTAAATATAAATGTATTATTTTTAATAGCTAAAATAAATAATGTTTGCACCATACTAGATCATTGGTTGTTTCATACTTGTCATGACTCATGAGTAACTATGATCAAATGTTACAATTTTATCATCCTAGTAATGTTACAATTAATTTAAACGAAACAGTGTTTTTTATATTGTATCATTGTTGTTTCTTATTAGTATACTATTTTCTAACTAGTTTAGTAAATTGTGGCCATCATAACAATTGAGCAAAAGATATTTTACATTGTATGTTACCTTTTCAAAAAACTACTAAATATCAAACTTTTGTAACTGTTATTTTAGGTATTAATGTGATATACGGAGGTGGTTGAATCTTTATTCTCTTATTTGTTAAGAAAGTATAAAAATAGTAATTTATCATAATTAAAGCCTTAAAATCTTTCACATTTAAATTTTTAAAAGTCAATGAAACTGCATTAAAAATGGTATGGTAAAAGGATAAATTAGCAATTAGCAATGAATAGTCTTGATTTGATAATTCCTTTGGCACTACTTTATATTGGGAGTTGGTGCCAACTATAGAATTTCATTGAACAGATAAACAAGAAGATTTTAAGCCTCATCTTTAAAAATTACTTTATAGTTGTTCATATATCATGGTTATTCTTATCCATTGGCAATACTATACCGAAGGTAAGGAATTTTTCAATGAAGGCAAAATAATAATCTAGTTGGACAATTTCTAATAAAAAACTTAGAAATTATTTAAAATTTAAGTTGATCATATTTTGATAGTAAAATTGATTGTCATGGAGTACTTGAAATTATTGGCAAATAAGTTTCCATAATAAGGAAATTTAAATAAGAAAATATATTATTACAAATTTTTTAAATAAATAAATTTGAAAATATTTAAAAAATTACTCTTAGTTAAATAGGCCAACTAAGGAAATTATTGAGTTAAAAATTTAAAGATCAATTATACATGCTTGCATATATATATCAATCTCTAGATTTTTTACTTAATAATTTTCTATTTATAGAGGGGGAAAGAAAGTTAAATTAAGCGAGGAACAAGTTCACTTTATCATAAGGACACATGATCTTCAAGCTATATCATCATCTGTGGAGACCAAATAGTGTTGGAAGGGCGTCACCAGCAAAGCCCCTATCTATCTCGCTCAGTATGTCTAACAAAACTACAGATGAGACGAGAAAATGATCACTTCCATGCATATCTTTACACTAAAGGTATAGCTCATAATAGAGTAGTCCTATTATTGATCAAGATTACCATCACGATAAGACATGCTACCAACATTGGGATTAGCTTTCAGCATGAAAACTAAAGCTCATTTATAATAAGAAACCTCATTCGAAGATAAGGAGATCCGGCTTCTAACCTACCTCTCTCTTCTTTCAGTACCTCTTTTAGCAATAAACTTCAAACCTTTGCATTATCCTCTATCCACTTAGAATAGGCAGGTTGTAGCTTTTAGCCCCCTCAGTCTAGCTCCTTACTAATTTGAATGTCGAAGGGCCTTAGTTAGGCTACTCGTGGCACCCCTTATACTCTTCTTTTATCCTAGCATTAGCCTGGGTATAAAGCTTTCATTTATAGGGCTATGCCGATCAGTTTCATCTCAATTCTCATTTCATCATTCAATGCTTAGGTTCCTCACTAGATTTTGATGCCATCAAAGTGGCACCATCTATAAAAACCAAAGTGAAGGCTATTCCCTGTGAGCTGTGTAAGGTGGTTCTCACTAATAGCTATAATGCCAAACCTCTTCTCTGGCCTATCCAAAGGTCAAAGCCACTAATCTGCTATAACTGAACTCTCATGGTATATGCTCCATTAGCATCCTAAACACAAAGGGTAAAAAAGAAGTAATTTAGCTCACAAGCAGAACTAGTACCATAGAGTTATCCCTCACCTTTAGGAACAACATGAGGTTTCAAATGAGCACCACAAGGCCACCTTATATCACCTCATGGGGTGTACCCAAAGTCTCAAGAGTCTATCCAACAAGCCAATAACCTTCGTCCCAACTATAACATCGACTTTTGGCGATCGTCAAACATTGTTAGAAGGGTCGACATAATCTTTAAATTATTTGCAGCTAGCAATGGAAGTTCCTTAAGTAGGAAGGATATATTCGATAGCACAAAGTAAGGTGATGAAAAGGCATAAGACAAAAGAGGCTATATTCTTCTCTATGCTGACTTAGAAGAGATCTAGATCCTTCACAATAATGCATTAGTAGTCCTTATGATCATCACCAACTACCCGATGAAGAGGATATTGGTGAACAATGAAAACTCGAACGATATCCTTTACTTTGAGTCTTTCTAGAAGATGAAGACTAGTAGGGATTTTTGAAGCCTTTTAAAGATCCGCTTGTTGGTTTCTGAGGTAGCTTGGTTCTAGTCGAGGAAACCATTAACCTTTTAGTGGCCACTGAAAAAGAACTCCATCAAGCCATGGTGATGTTGGATATCCTTGTGGTGAAGGCTCCTTTGACTTATAATGTTATTTTAAGGCATCTCGACCTTAACGCTCTAAGGGTTATGATGTTGAACTATTACCTCACCATGAAGTTCCTAATCATAAATGGAGTTGAAAAACTTCGAGATGACCAATTAGTGGAAAGACAGTGTTATGCCATCATATTGAAGAGAAAAGATCGAATGGTAAAGGTCCTCACTCTAAATAACTCTAGCTGGCAAGTCGATCGAGTCTTCAAGTCTAAGTGACCCAACTGGAGTGCATTGAGCCTGGAAGGACTATGCACCTGCTATGAGTGAGTCTTCCTTACCATTAAGATAGATAGATAGAGATAGAGAGAGAGAGAGAGAGAGAAAAGAAGAAAAGAAAGAGAAAGAAAAAAGAAGGAAAAGGAGAAGATAGGAAAGAAAAAAAAGTAATCTCTTTATTTTATTGATTTAGAAGGTGACTTATAGCTGTTACATGTCAAAAAAAGGCCATATGGATATATATTTACACTCAATCAAAATTAATTATATATGGAAGAAAGGCTGAGCAATTGTATTTACAAGCTTGACTCTTAGTTATTGGCTACTCCCAAGAAGTTGAGGGCACCTCAGCTACCCCCCTCCTAAAAGCAGTTGGTGATACTAGCGTTCCAAGGCCTATGAAATCTAAGTGCTAAAAATTCAAGAGATCTTTATTATTGCACAAGTAATGAAGCATCACCATGGAACCTTCTCTTATCAGCCTAGCGAACAACTCCATGCAACAAAACTCAAGCGTTGCAGTTTATTGGAACATCAAGTGATGAAACTGAAGCATCACAACTAACCAATGATTCGTCAAGAGATGCACATCAAATGACCTCTCGTAAGTCTAATTCACATCATCATTATATTCTAAATAAAGTCTCAAGTTGACCCTTTTTATAATGACTTGCAAAATCTAGTTTGCAAATTAGAAGACTACTTAGAAAAACTCTCCTTGCTAAGCAAGAGAAGAGGGCCTATTTTGTCAGAAAATCAACCTACCTAAAAGAACTCTAATTGAGGAAAAGATGGAACAAATACACAAAATATCATCAAAAAAACTCTCTTCACTACATAAAAGAAGAGGGTCTACTTTATTAGAAAGTTGGCTAAGAAAAAGAAGGAAGTTCACTCTACCAAAAAGCTTGCCTAGAAAACTCTATTTAGGAGAATGCAACAGCAAAAATATGCAAACTACTTAAAAGAATTTTCTTAACTAAGTAAGAAAAGACAATCCACTCTGCTAGAAAGCTGACATACTTGAAAAAACTTTAATAAAAAAGAAAGAAAGAGTATATATATAGAAGACCACTCAAAAGAACTCTCCTTGTTGAGTAAGAGAGGAGAGTCCATGCTACTAGAGGGCTACATGTCTAAAAGAACTCTACATAAAAGAAAGAAATAATGAAAATATAAAAGACTGCTTGGCAAAACTTTTCTTTCCAAGTAAGAGAAGGGGATTCGCTCTATCAAAGAGCCAGTTCATTTAGAAAAACTCTACTTGAGAGAAAAAGTGACTTGCTATGAAATCACTAGAAAGAACTCTCCTCGCCAAACAAAAGAAGACTCACTTCGCTAGAGAGTTGGTTCATCTGAAGAACTTTACTGAAGAAGAAAAGAAAGTAAGCTACCAAATGAAAGAGCTATTTAGAAAGGCTTCTCTCATTAAGCGATGAAAGCGTTAGCTCTAGACAATTTAGAAAGACTTTACTTATAAGTAGAGTAGGAGTGTCATACCACCCCAGAAAAGGCCCCTCCTTACAAAAGGACAATAAAGGATCTATCCCTCCTACAGGCCCACACAATTCAAGAAAAGTCTCTTCGAAGCATAGAAACAAATTAAAAGGAGACACACTATTACAACCTACAAGTCTGGTTTAGATGATCCCAATTCCTTTGAAAGTGACTTTATTTTCTCTATAGAAGATCTTCAATCAGTAGGCTCGACGGAGCCATTAGATACAAAATACTAGAGATGCAAGAAAACAAAAGGTGTTCCCCAATCATTCACATAAGAAAGGAAGTAAGCCAATCCCACTAAGGGAAAGAAGGCATTTGATTCATCTAACTACAAAACCAAAAATAAAAAAAGAAAAAAAATCCACTTGTGCAAAAAGTCATTGGGAAATAAAAATGAATAAGCACTATAACCAATGAAAGAAAAGAAAAGACAAGAAGATAAGGGGATGATGGCCATTGAGAAGCCATGAAATAAAGGAAAGAGAATCTCATATGAAGCCTAAGGTGAGAGGCATCACCAACATCCTGGAGAGCTAAGAGTTTTCTCTTCTTCCACCTCTACCTTTGTTGACAGCCTAGTCTCAATTGCGATTAGCGAAGCGATCAAAGTTATAGGAAATGATTTTTCCTAGGCTACTTAGTAGCTACTACGACTTTGACCATAGGAGTAGTGTCCTCTCTCATTGAGCCAACCCACATGATCGATGAGATTTTATCTATAGCTATCTTTATTTTTTGAGCTCTCTTTGCAGTCTTCAAGAATAAGAAGTTAAGATCTAAATACTAGACCATGATCTCCACCATGATGCTTTGTCACATCATGAACCAAGCTTTGGAGGAACAATTCTTTAGGATCGACCTTGCTCCATTGATACCTTGAACTCTTCTATCACCCTCTCTACCCTCTTTTCAGCAAAAAGCAAACAATCCACAATCAAAGTTGCCCCTGTACAAGCCTCTATTACCTTAACTTCATTGGCCCATACTTTGCCCTCCAAGCTCCAGTTCAATGATCTTAGCTTTCGCCCTGATCATCCTTGCTTCAACTCTTGCAGCTTTAGCCTCTACTTTTATCAACTTCATTGTAAGCTCTCTAACCTCACTCTCCAACCTATTTGCCTCCTCCATTGCAACCTTGGCCCTCTTAGCATCCTGTAAAAGATCATGAAACCTTTTTTTCTTCTCCTCTACCTTTAGTGAAGAGGCCCTTGCCTCGTGATTTCTTTCGAAGAGGGTTAACATCATTATAAGAATTTATGTACTTATTTAAAAAAAATTGCTAAAATATAAATTTTTACTACAAGAACACAACATAATGTGATGAAAATATCCATCACTATCCTGTCAAAAACATGTTTAGTGATGGATTAGTGATAAAAATCTTGTCGTCACTATCTTCATCGTTGCTAATTTTAATGACAAAAAAAGCATCTATCACAAAAACTAGCGACGGAGTTGTGACAGATTATCCATAAGATATTTATGATGGAATACATTTCTATCACTAAATAATAGTTGTCAAAAGAGGGTGCATTCGTGACTAAATTATGATGGATTAATGATGGATGTTCCATCACTCATTATTCCGTCATTACAAATATGTCCACTATTCCATCAAAATTTAATCATAATTTAATGATGGATTATTGATAGACATTCAGTCACTAAAACTTTCATCCTTAGTCCATCATAAACTATTTGTCACTATTCCGTCATAATTTAGTGATAGATTGTTGACGGAATGTGTGTCACTAATAGTTTCATCACTATGCTATCATAATTTTCTAATGGATTAGTGACAAAAAATTCATCAGTCATCCGTCATTATTTCATCACTAATTAATCGCTAATGTTTTCATCACTAATCTGTTACTATTAATTATGTCACAAATCCATCATTAATCTAATAAAATTTCATCAAATTTTTGTTTTTATAAATTTAATATTATTTTAATTACAACATATTTAATGCATTCTAATAAAATTTATAAATAAAAATTTAAATTCAATAATGAGAAATGCATTTCATAAAATAAGATAAATAGTATCCATAAAATGTATAAAAGTAATGTCAGTAAAAGTTAAATTAATAATATATGCATACATCAATAATAGTAATGTTTTACACATCAAATACTAAACAAATAATCAATATTAGCTTAAGATGCAGAAGATCCTGATCCATGAAACTCTCGAGCAAACTCCTTCTTCTTTATGAAGTGCCTCATCTGCTCCTCCATCTGATGTAGACGCTCTGTTTGTGCATTCAACTTAGCAATCTTTCTATCCATTTTGCTTGCTTATCTGCGAGCTTCTGTTGCACAAGCTCTTTAACTTGAGCAACTACTGTAGCAACTTGTGATGAATATGAGGTCCCGTTGCTTTGAAATGAAGATAGAAAGATACTATCCATGAGCCAATACCATATACACGCCTTTTCTTCTCTCCACCTGCAGCCTCAAAATAAAGAGTGTCTATGTCAACTAGTGGATGTTCTGAACCATCATACAAAGGCTACACCAACTCCTCCATGCGATCCTATAATAAAATAAATTGTTCAAGTTAGATTAAGACTTTATGATTTAAAAATTATAAATATAATACAAATTATAAATATAATAAAAAATAATAAAAAATAAAAAATAAATATACAATCACTTGTTTTGGCCATACATCTACAAAAGTTTCATCTTTCTTCATGTGCACTTAAATAGCTCCCAACTGTTGGACTGACGTTTTAACTCTTCGGCCTACAATAATAATAAGTTAGTTATTACATATCTAGATGATTAAAAATAAAAATAATTACAAATTAGTCCATTAAATAATTAATACTTTACCATTTTTAAAGAATGCTCCACCATAAATCGAGATCCACATGTATGCTTAGTCATACCGGTACCTGGACCATCTGTCTTAGTTAAATGATTCTATTTAGCTTTGTGAGCTTTATCTTTCCAATCTGGACTGCTCCAAAATTGTTGCCAAGTATCCCGATTTTCTTGATTCACACAACCAGGCTTTCATTCTTATATAGAATGCCTCCAACCATGAATATACTTGGTATACTGTATTTTAACATTTTGACACCAGCAGCTCTTAATAGCCTCTTTATCTAAAGGGTCCCAAGTGTGCCTCTTTTCTAATAATTATAAGTTATGAACACAACAAATTATTAATTATAGAATAGAACTTAAAATCTAAACTTACAATTGTAAAATCATATTCAATTTATTTTAGTCTCACAATAACAAATATATTAAATATTATGTTGACCCATTTATTGATTTTGATGATTAACAAAAGCCATGAGTATATTCCCTATGATACTTACTAATAAGATTGACAAGTGTTTCAGGAATTTAGAAAGATTAAGTATTCATACAAAAATGGGCTTGAATCAATTTTTAGTAGTATGTGTCAAAGTTTAGAGTTTAGAGCCGACTCCAGAAGCATTAGAGCCGACTCCGGAGCGTATCAGAACTATTTTGCACATTCAGCATGGTTTAGAGCCGACTCCAGAAAATTAGAGCCGACTCTAACCTGAGTTATAGTGAACTATCTTTCTGCTTCAGATTTTAGAGCCAACTCCAGTAGAGTTAGAGCTGACTCTAACCTGAGAACAAAGACTGCATTTTTTGGGACACTGTTAGAGTCGACCCCAAGGAAATTAGAGCCGACTCCAGCTCGCGTTGTGTCAATCCCACAGAATTCTAGAGCCGACTCCACGATGAACATTTTCTTTCTATTTTGGGAAACTCGACTTAGAGCTGACACCAGGCAAGATTAGAGCAAACTCTAATCTGTCAGAGGTGGCTTTTAGATTTATCAAAACAGCTCCAACGGTCATATTTCTTCTGATATTCTTCAACGGCTCTTTCCCTTTGCGTGTTGAACTCATCCTCAAGTACTCTCAACGGCTACTTTGCATCAAAAATATGGATTAAGAAAGATTATAAAAGGGCATTCCAACCATTCAAAAATAAGGAAGAAAAATAAAGAAATATCAAAGAGGAAAAACTCTGATTCAAAGCCTAACTGTGCAAAAGAGATAGAAGAGAAATTCAAAAGCTTTCAAAAGTCAAATCTGAAGGATTTTATCAATTAGAAGAAGAAAAGCAAGAGCCCTAATTCTTCATCCTTCTCTACACCAACATTTCTTCAAGAGCCTAAGTTCAATCTTGAGAAAGATTATTCAGAAGAGAAAAGGAAAAGAAAAAAAGAAAAAGCTCAACATCAAACATCTTCTAATCAAGCTTTTCTATTCCTACTTTATTTATTGCTTATCTGCTCATTTGAGGAGCTTTCATATTGTTGTAAGCATTACTTGATTCATTTGTTTTCTGATTCAATCAGGGGATTGAATCAGGTGAGATAGTTGACCTCGGGCAAGCTAGGATTAGCTTGTGTTAGGTTATGTGCTGGTGAACCTATAAAAACCGGCTGGGTTCGTTGTGATCCCGTTGTAAAATAACAAGTTCAAGTTGTGATCTTGTAAAATAACTCTGCTGTAATCAGGATGATTATAGTGAATACCCGAGAGTTGCTTAGGAGTGGATGTAGGTGTAGCTAACATCAAACCACTATAAATCCTTTGTGTTTGTCGTGCTTATTTCTTCTCTCTTTCTCTCTTCTTATATTGTGCTCAACATTCATAGCATCACACTCTCTACACTTTACTTGTGCACATTCATCTTGGGAGATTGATTTTAATTGTAAAATTTTTAAAGAACCCAATTCATCCCCCTCTTGGGTTGCCATCTGAGCCAACAATTGGTATCAGAGCAAGTGTTCATCTCTGCTTGATCTAACAATCAAGAGCTAAAGATCCAAATGGCAGCTCAAGCTGGTTTCTCTTTTTCTAAGGGACAATCCACAAACCGATCACCTTTTTTTAATGGCACAAACTATTCATATTGGAGAGCTAGAATGGGGATTTTCATTCAATCTTTAGACTGAGTTATGGAGTGTCATTATCAATGGTCCTAGCACTCCTACACACTTAGTAGACAGATCTATTATTCCAAAGCCTGAAAGGGATTGGAATAAAAATGATAGGAAAATGGCTCAGCTCAATGCCAAGGCCATGAATGTCCTATACTGCTCTTTGGATGAAATGAATTCAATAGAATATCCACTTGCATCTCAGCCAAGGAGATATGGGATAGGTTGGAAGTTACTCATGAGGGTACTAACCAAGTTAAGGAATCCAAGATTAATATTTTGGTGCATAAATATGAACTCTTTAGCATGAATCAAAATGAATCTATTACAAGCATGTATACTAGATTTACTTATATAGTAAATGGACTAAAAAGTCTTGGTAAGACCTATACTAACTCTGAATTGGTGCGAAAAATTTTTAGGTCTCTTCCAAGAGCATGGGAAGCTAAAGTGACAGCTATCCAAAAAGCCAAAGATCTGAATAATCTACCTTTGAAGGAGCTACTTGGATCTCTTATGACCCATGAGCTTATAATGAATCAGCATCAAGAAGATGATGTGAAGAAGAAGAGGATAGTTGCACTCAAAGCTGCAGAAAATGAAAAGAGCAGCAGCGAAGAAGATGAAGACGATGATGAGATCGCTCTTCTTGCAAAGAAATTCAAAAAGTTTATGCAAAGAAGAAGATCCTTTCACAAGAGAAAAACTGGTATTAAGATGGAAGGAGAAAAAGAAAAGGATAAGGATAAAGAGAAAGATCCCTTGATCTATTATGAATGCAAGAAACCGGGACATTTCAGATCCGAATGTCCTCAACTTAAGAAGGAATACAAAAAGAAGAAGAAGGCGTATGTTGCAACTTGAGCGACAGTGAGGAATCTTCATCCGAAGATGATCAACAAGAGGTTGCAACATATGTTTCATAGCAAATAATGAAAATAAGGTAAATTTAAAACCTCCAATGATGATTTTACTTTTGATGAACTATATGATGTTTCAATGAATTGTTTAATGATTTCAAATTCTAAGAACAAAAAAGAACCTTGAAAACTGAAAATCTAGATCTTCTTAAAAAGAAAAATAAACTGGTTCTTGAAATTGAGAATATAAAATCTGAAAAGAAAAATATACTAAAGGAAAAAGAATCAATTTTTACTTAAAATCTAAATTTAAAGAAAGAAATTGAAAAATATAAAAACATTGTTGATAAATTTACTAATAGCTCAGAAAAGCTTAACATACTTTTAAACAATCAAAGAGATGTTTTTGATAAAGCTGGTTTAGGGTATAGACCACACATGAAACAAAAATTTGTTAACAATTTCTTAATAAAGAAACCAATTAAAATAATATTTTCTGTTACCATTGTGGCGTAAAAGGACATAAATATTATGAATGCAATTACAAAATATCTCATAAGAACATAAGTCATAAAGGTAAGAAAATTTGGGTTCCAAAAGGAACTGTGTTTATGGCTACTAACCATGAAGGACCCAAGAAAGCTTGGGTACCTAAACAAAAGATATGATTGCTTTGCAGGAGTGTCTTGCGGCCAAAGGATCAAAAAGAAAATGTATCTTGATAGCGATTGCTCAAGACATATAACGGGTGACAAAGAGCAATTCATCACCCTTGAAGCTAAAAGAGGAGTAGTAACATTTGGAGATAACGACAAAGGCCAAATCATGGGCTTTGGTAAAATTCAGATCACTCCATCCATTTTTATTGAAAATATCTTATATGTAGATGGATTAAAACATAACTTGATTAGCATTAGCCAACTTTGCGATAAAGGTTTCAAAGTTTTCTTTGAAGCTTCTATCTGCACTGTATCGAATCCCATTGACAATAGCATTATATTTGTTGGAAATAGAAATGGTAATGTATACTTAATTGATTTGGACAATCTATCTACTAGTAACCATTGCCTAATTGCTGATAATGCTAAGGTAAATGAGATTGGATGGCTATGGCATCGTAGACTAGGTCATGCAAGCACACACTTAATTTAAAAATTGCTTAGAATGGAATTAGTTAAAGATCTTCCAAAATTAGATTTTGAAAATAATAAAATTTGTGATGCATGTTAATTTGGAAAACAAACTAGGAATTCTTTCAAATCTAAAAATATTATTTTCACCTCTAGGCCACTCGAGCTACTATACATGGACCTTTTTGGATCTAGAACCATTAGTCTAGGAGGAAAGAAATATGGTCTTGTGATAGTAGATGATTACTCTAGATTCACTTGGGTATTATTTTTAGCTCACAAAGATGAGACTTTCTCGATATTTCTAAAATTCTTCAAGAAAGTTACAAATGAGAAAAACACCACCATAGTGTCTCTTAGAAGTGATCATGGAACTGAATTTAAAAATTATTTATTTAAAAATTTTGCATTGAAAATAACATTCATCATAATTTTCAGCACCTAGAATACCTTAACAGAATGGAGTTATAGAAAGAAAAAATAGAACTCTAGAAGACATGGCCCGTACCATGCTATGTCAACTCCCAAAATATTTCTGGGCAAAAGCTATAAATACAGCATGTTACATCCTAAATAGAGCCTTAATTAGACCAATCCTTAAGAAAACTCCCTACGAAGTATGGCATAATAGGAAACCCAACATTGGTTATTTTCATACATTTGTTATCGATGTTTCATTCATAATAATGGTAAAGACAATCTTAGAAAGTTTGATGCAAAATTAGATGAAGGTAAATTTTTAGGATATTCCACTTCTAGCAAAGCTTATAGAGTATTTAATAAGAAGTATCTGATTGTAGAAGAGTCAATTCATGTAGTGTTTGATGAATCTTTAGCATCAAGTTCTGAAAAGATAGACGATAAGGAAGATACTAATTTACTTGAAAGAGATCTTAAAAAATTAAATGTCGATGTATCTTCAGATCATGAACCTAAAGTTAAGAATGATGACTCACCTAAGGATGATGGTATTGATACTACTCGTAATGATATAGATCTATCTGAAGATTGGAGATATGCTTATGGTCATCCAAAGGACTTAATCATAGGCGATCATCTCAAGGTGTAAGAACTAGATCATTAATGAGAAATATCAGTAATCATCTTGCATTTGTATCTCATATAGAACCCAAGACAATTGAGGAAGCTGAAAAGGATAGTAATTAGATGCTAGCCATGCAAAAGGAATTAAATCAATTTACTAGGAATAAAGTATGGACCCTAGTTGATAGACCCAAAGATTATCCAGTTATAGGATCCAAATAGGTATTTAGAAATAAATTAGATAAAAATGACATTGTTATTAGAAATAAAGCTAGATTAGTTGCAAAAGATATAATTAGAAGAAAGGAATAGATTTTGATGAAACCTTTGCATTTGTTGCTAGATTAGAGCCATTAGGTTGTTACTTGCATTTGCATGCTGCATGAATATTAATTTATTCAAATGGATATAAAAAGTGCATTCTTAAATGGTTTTATAAATGAGGAAGTTTTTTGTTGAACAACCACCTGGTTTTGAAGATCATGAATTTTCAAATCATGTTTTTAAACTACACAAATCACTTTATGGTTTAAAACAAGCACCTAGAGCTTGGTATGATAGGTTAAGTAAATTTCTAATTGAAAATAATTTTTTTAGAGAAAATATTGATAAAACCCTATTTTTGAAAAGAAAAAAAAAGACTTACTGGTAGTACAAATTTATGTAGATGATATAGTATTTGGTGCTACTAACAATCTTCTTTGTCTAGATTTTGCAAAGTTAATGCAGAGAGAATTTGAAATGAGCATGATGGAAGAACTTAACTTCTTCCTTGGACTTCAAATCAAATAAGAAAGAGAAGGGATTTTCATCAACCAAACAAAGTACACTAAAGAAATTCTTAAGAAGTTTGGTAGGGAATCAGTTAAATCTCTCGGCACACCTATGAGTCCTTCATGCAAACTCAATAAAGATAAAGATGGTAAGCAAGTAGATCAAAAATATTATAGAGGTATGATTGGTTCTCTACTTTATTTAACAGCTAGTAGACCTGATATTATGTTTAATGTATGCTTATGTGCTAGATATCAGTCTGAACCTAAAGAATCTCACTTAATTACTATAAAAAGAATTCTCAGATATTTAAATGGAACTAAAAATGTAGGATTATGATACTCTAGAGATTCAACATTAAATTTAATTACATATTCTGATTCTGATTTCGTTGGTTGTAAATTGGATAGAAAAACCACAAGTGGTGCATGCCAATTCTTAAGCAGTAACTTAATCTCTTGGTTTAGGAAAAAGCAAAATTCAGTTGCATTATCAACTGCTGAAGCTGAATATGTTACAGCTGGAAGTTGTTGTACTCAAATTCTTTAGATTAAGCAACAATTTAAGGATTATGGTATAACACTTAATAAAACTCCAATTATATGTGATAACACTAGTGCAATAAATTTGACAAAAAATCCTATTCAACATTCAAGAACTAAATACATAGAGATAAGACACCATTTCATTAGAGAACATGTAGCTAATAATGATGTTTGTCTTGATTATGTATGTACTAATGAACAATTAGCTAACATATTTATAAAATCTTTAAGTGAAAAGAGATTTTGCTATCTTAGAGGAGAATTAGGAGTTTGTGATCCATCAGAATGATTTTAAATCTCCTAGGAATGACTATCTAGAATTCAATCATTTTCTTGAAGATCCTCTTATGATTCTAAGGAAAATTTATCTAGATATTTGAACTTCTTGATTTACCACATTCTAAGGAAGATTTATCCAAAGTTTTATGATCATTTTAATAAGTTTCAGATTCTTTGAAACTCTCATTTTTCACTGAAACTGTTTTGGAGCCGACACCATTTATGTTGGAGTCGATTCTAATTTTTTGTGCTCTCTATCTGAGTTTTTATAGCTGACACCTGCTATTGCAGAGCCAACTCTATTTCGGACGCTGACTGTGTTAGTGATTTAGAGCCGACATCTAGCTTTGCGGGAGCCGACTCTAAGTGGTCCCCTTTTGATTTATCTAGGTCATAGTCGACACCTTTTTATTTCCATCCGACTCCAATCTACTCCAAATCCCTCTCCACTTGTCCCAAACCCCAAAATCTTTTGAATCCATCCTCTCTTAACCTCTAATGGCTCCCAAGTGTCGTGCATCCACCATTGGAGTCACTGTTACCATCGGGAGAAGGACCGCTCGACGTCCGACGAGGCAACCCTCTCTGAGCTCGTCTTTCACTTCTTCTTCCTCAACTCCTAGCATCATTCCCACTCCACCCTCACCCCATATTGACCTCTTGGCCGGGAAAGCTATCACCACTGGAAGAAAAGTTGATTTCAATTTCTTTGACTCTAAAGGATTTACTCTCGGGAAGCAGTTAAAGGAAATGGGATGGGAAAAGGTATGCTCACTCGACGTCCCCACCTACCCTGGTTTAGTAAAGGAATTCTATCATAATCTGAGTAGAGGAGATGATGGAATAGTTAGCTCTGTTAGAGGAACTTGGATTCATCTAACCTCTGAAATTTTAGGAAATTTGTTGGAAATTCCTGTAATTGGAATGATTGTTACATCACACAGCGATAGAGGAGAAGCACTATCAAGGATTTTAGGAAAAGATATGTCAGATTTTGAGAAATAAGTGCAAATCAATTACTTTTGGAATTAAGACTGTTACATAACATATGCAGTATGATTCTATTTCCAAAGACTAGTAGATTTGAATATGTGTTAGAAAGGGACATAATTGTTATGGACTGTGTAGTAACGGGACAGCCCATCAATTTAGCTGGAATGATGATTGGATATATGGTAGAGGCCGGTAGCAAGAAAAGATCCACTTTGCCATATGGAATGATTTTGACTTTAGCTTTTAAAAGTCAAGGTGTAAACATTTTGGAAAATGAGCCACTAAAGAAATTGAGACATACGGATTACTATAACATTGCTACACTTCACCGTATGGGATTCAAGAAAGTGAATGGTCAATGGCAAAGGAAAGGACATGGAGAAGAAAGGGCGGCTGAAGCTGATACTGCAGTTCCTGATCCTTCGGAGGCTGGACTATCTGTGAGACATTCTTCACCTGGACCGAGCAGTTCGGCACCCCCAGCGATACCAGCAGCTACAACCACTTTTGTCCAAAGTTCATCTAAATTTTTTGATAGGCAGATTGAGCAGCTCAAAGCCCTGTTGGCAGAGCATGAGGCCAAAATTAAAGATGATGTTAGAAATCAACTTTTGGGAATGAGACAACTGTATTACTCTTTGGAAGAAAAAGTCAATGAGATTGAGTCATCATTTAGTACATCTTCTGATGCCTTGAAGACTGATCTAAACTTAATATTTGATAAAATTAAGGACATTATAGGTGACTCTGACACTTATTCTAAAAGTAATGCAGAGCTTCAAGAGAAAGTCATGGCAGCTGCTTCTCTAGTTAAGAGAATGCTTAATGACTTTATGAAAGTTCAAGAAAAAGGAATGGGACAGATTTTGGCAGAACTTAAGAAGATTCTGAGATGATACTTTCTCCAAGCCAAGCCAAGTCAATTCCACTTCAATCCAATCAACTTCAATCTATCTCAAGCTATCTTTAGATTTTAAGTTTAGCAGATGGAAACTAGTTTGTATCTAGGACAAACTTATCATTTTGCCTAGAATGTAATTAAAATCAATGTATCTTGTTGTGATTATCTTGTCTTAACATGTTATATGCTTTATACTTTGTACTTAATGGTATTTTATATGAAATTAGTCTTGACACTTGCATTTTAAAATTTGAATTATCCAATTCCTGTATTGATTTTGATTTAAGCAATGTCTACCCTATAACTTCTTATCCTTTTTGTTGATAACAAAAAAGGGGAAGAAAGAGTGTATATGCATATGGACTTAAAAGGATATAAATAGATATATTGTATGCACATACATAGGGGGAGCTACCTCACTCAGGGGGAGCTTAATTATGTTGCTAAAATCCTATTTGAAAATTCTATTTGTATGATACATAAGAAAATTATTTGAATTACTTTTGGTTAAAGTTATTAAAACTTAAGCATAACTATGAATTTGCTTATTTTGATAATTATGCATTAATTGATTATACATATACTCAATGTTTTTGTCATCATAAAAAAGGGAAGATTGTTGACCCATTTATTGATTTTGATGATTAACAAAAGTCATGAGTATATTCCTATAATACTAATAAGATTGATAAGTGTTTCAGGAATTTAGAAAGATTAAGTATTCATACAAAAATGGGCTTGAATCAATTTTTAGTGGTAAGTGTCAAAGTTCAAAGTTTAGAGCTGACTCCAGAAGCATTAGAGCCAACTCCGGAGTGTATCGGAACTATTTGGCACATTCGGCATGGTTTAGAGCCAACTCCAGAAAATTGGAGCCGACTCTAACTTGAGTTACAGTGAACTATCTTTCTGCTTCAAATTTTAGAGCCGACTCCAGCAGAGTTAGAGCTGACTCTAACCAGAGAACAGAGACTGCATTTTTTGGGACACTGTTAGAGTCGATCCAAGAAAATTAGAGCCGACTCCAGCTCGCGTTGTGTCGACCCCACATAATTCTAGAGCCGACTCCACGATGAACATTTTCTTTCTATTTTGGGAAACCTGACTTAGAGCCAACACCAGGCAAGAATAGAGCTGACTCTAATCTGTTAGAGGCAACTTTCAGATTTGTCAGAAACAACTTCAACGATCATATTTCTTCTGATATTCTTCAACGGCTCTTTCCCTTTGCGTGTTGAACTCATCCTCAAGTACTCTCAATGGCTACTTTGCATCAAAAATATGGATTAATAGAGATTATAAAAGGGCATTCCGACCATTCAAAAATAAGGAAGAAATATAGAGAAATATAGAGAAATATCAAAGAGAAAAAACTCCGATTCAAAGCCTAACTATGCAAAAGAGATAGAAGAGAAATCCAAAAGCTTTCAAAAGTCAAATCTGAAGGATTTCCATCAATTAGAAGAAGAAAAAAAGAGCCCTAGTTCTTCATCCTTCTCTACACCAACATTTTTTTAAGAGTCTAAGTTCAATATTGAGAAAGATCATTCAGAAGAGAAGAGAAAAGAAGAAAAGAGGAAAAGCTCAACATCAAACATCTTCTAATCAGGCTTTTCTATTTCCACTTTTATTTATATTACTTATCTGCTCATTTGAGGAGCTTTCATATTGGTGTAATCATTTACTTGATTCATTTATTTTCTGATTCAATCAGAGGATTGAATCAAGTGAGGTAGTTGACCTTGGACAAGCTAGGATTAGCTTGTGTTAGGTTGTGTGCTGGTGAACCTATGAAAACCGGCTGGGTTCGTTGTGATCCCATTATAAAACAATAAGTTTGAGTTGTGATCTTGTAAAACAAATATGCTATAATCAGGGTGATTATAGTATGTACCCAAGAGTTGCTTGGGAGTGGATGTAGGTGTAGCTAACACCGAACCACTATAAATCCTTAGTATTTATCGTGCTTATCTCTTCTCTCTTTCTCTCTTCTTATATTGTGCTCAGCATTCATAGCATCACACTCTATACTTTACTTATGCACATTCATCTTGGGAGATTGATTTTAATTGTAAAATTTTTAAAGAACCCAATTCACCCTCCCTCTTGGGTTGCCATCTGGGCAGCATATTATAACCTTAAACTCCTCCCAATAAAATTCTCTAAGAGTTGGTGAGATATGCTTCCCACTATATGTCGTTGCTTCTTATCTTTCATCAAAATTTGAAGCCATATAAGTTGAGATTGCTTGACCTAGAGGAAATGAACAGGCACAAACAGGAACTAACATGAAAAAAGTAGTGTCATACATATAAAAATTAATGGGAGACAACAAATCATTATGAGCTTCAATAATATTAACTTGAAAAAAACTAATGGCACATGCACAAACACACACTTTAACTTGGAAACAATAATATCATACATGCACAACACCCAAATATACATTAGATAAAATTAAATAGAGAAATTCTTTACATATTATCTTCAACTCTAATCAATATTCTACTAGTATGATTTATGGATGATGTTGCAAAAGGTGTTGTGACTATAGTATTTGCTGAGACAGTGGTGTGATGACATCCTCACCATGTCCACTAGAATTAGATGGTAAGCTGCTCATAGCTATAAAAAAAAATGATGATTATACCAAAAAAATAAGTGAAAATATAACATAACACTATAATAAAATATTGTGCATTTGTTGCTTAATAAGTACAATAAAACATATCCATTGAGATCTAGATTAATCATCATCATCATCAAATTATAACTTTGTTGCTTAAATAAAACATGAATCTAGTCATCTAGTAGTCATCATCATCACATCATCAAATTCTTGGTCTCCATCATTGTCATCATCATCATCATTAGATTCTTGCTTTCCATTGTTGTCTTCATCATTATCATCAAAATCTTATTCTACATTAATATCTTCATCATCATCATCTTCAATTTGCAAGTTTGGTTCAACATTTTTACAGTATCATCAATGTCAACAAATGAACCATTCACATCATTTGGAGATTGATGTCTATCATCCATTTCTGTATTAATTCCATGTTAATCACAGACATCCTCTTGACATGCCATCACATCAGAAGGCATACATGCATCTGAGTTCAGCACCTCCATAATTGACCTTATTTTAATTTTGCAAACAGCTAGCCAATCATTAGCATTTCTCTTCAAAGTAGGATAACTTGCAAAATACACTTGTTATGCTTGCACAACAAAAATAAATGGTTGATATCTATTGAATACTCTTCTACTCTTGACTTCAACAAGTTTGTATTGCGGGTGAATTCTTGTACTATGATTTAAGATTGGATCAAACTATGAGCACTTGAACAGTACAGTTTGCTTGATTGGTAGTGCAGGATACTCAACTCCAAATTTTTTTGCAACTGACCATAGTACTTTAACTCATTTGCACTATAGCTAGAGCCTTTAATGCACACTCCACTATTCATTGTTCCACTATTTGAACCATATTCCTTCGTGTGGAACTTAAATTCATTAACATAATACTTTGGAAATGATTTCACCCTATGAAGTGGTCCTTTTGCAAGGTCTTTGATCATTTGGTTATGGATGCTATATGATTGTAGATGTGCCTGTATACAATAATTATAAGAAATTAATTACTAATAGAAAATACTACATATTAATTCATTATTATATTTTAAAAATTAGTTAGTTACATAATTCTTAAACCATAATGCAAACTCTGTCTCAAGTTTTGCATCAATTTCTAAAAGTTCAATATTAGGTCGAAGTTGCCTCAACTCTAATTCAAATATTCTACAATGATACAAAAACAAATTAGTGTTACTATTTAAGATTATATTTATACTTTAAAATATTTAAAATATATATAATATAATTATTAAATTATAGTATACTTACTGCATATATGGTTTAACTTCATCACAATTCAATAATATGTACGTGCGAGCTAATTATACTCCATATCATTTAAATGTCTGAATTTTGCTTTTCCTAATAATCGACCAGTACGTTCAAATATGAAAGGTATTTCAGGATGTTCTTCCCAATTAAATCTACAACCATCGCGACACTTTTCGATGTCGTGTATACACAAGGCTAAAAATAATGTGCACAAAAGGATGAAGCTTGTTCAACCAAGTATGCATTACAAATTAAACCTTCAACTTTAGCTTTATTCCTAACATTATTCTTTAACTTTCGAAGGTAACTAAAAATAAGAAACAATTTTAATTATGACATTATATTTACATTAGTAATATGTATAAAAACTTAGTTTGTTAACTTACCGTTCAAATGGATATATCCATATGTATTGCACTAGACCAGCAATTCTTGCTTCATAAGCTAAATGAACCAAAAGATGTCCATAGAGTCAAAAAAACTTAGTGAAAATATGTGCTCTCGCTTACATAGCTCAATAGGAATCTCTTCTTCCAAATATTTCGTGTCATCTCATGTTATGACTGTAGCAGTTAAATCTTTTAAAAAAATGCTCAACTCTGTCAAAGCTTGCCATACATTTGCGGGTAATAACTCACGAAATGCAATAGGAATTAGCCTTTGTATAAAAATATGACAATCATGACTCTTCAATCCATACATTCTATTTCTACTCAAATCAACACATCTTCCCAAGTTAGAAATATAACCATCTGAAAATTTCAATTTCTTAATTCACTTGCAGCATTGTTCTTTCCCATCCTTATCCAATGTGTAACAAGTCTTAGAATATTTATTTGCATTTTCATCCCGATGTAACTCTGAACGATTGCAAATTCAGATATTCCCTAGACTTAGCATTATCCTTGGTTTTCCATTTAACATTCATCACCGTATTAAAAATATTATCAAAAAAAAATTCTAATGTGCATAACATCTAGATTGTGCCTAATAAGATTGGTTTTCCAATAAGGTAAATCCCAAAAGATACTCTGTTTCTTCCAACCACATCCACATACTCTTTGGATTCTATGGTTTATCTTTCTCCATCAGGTTAATTTATCGATTTCATTTATCAATTCTACACCTAACCTTATAGGTGGTGCACTTTTCTGAACTGATTTTTCCTTCCTAAATCATTTCTTATTCTTTCTCCATGGATGATCATCTAGCAAGAACTTGTGATGATTATTAAACCATGATATTTTTTCTCCTTTAGTAAGAGTAAAAGCATTAGAATCTTCTATGCAATAAGGACAAGCAAGCTTTCCTATAGTACCCCAACCAGACAACATTGAATAAGCAGAAAATCACTTATTGTCCACATCAAAGCAGCTCGCAACTGAAAATTTCTCTTTGTGGAAACATCATATGTTTCAATACCAACATCTCATAATTCTTTTAGCTCTGCAATCAAAGGTTGCAAAAAAACATCCAACTTGGTCTTAGGATTGTTCGGCCTAGGAATAATGATAGTCAAAAACATATACTCTTCCTTCATGCACATCCAAGATGGCAAATTGTATGGAGTTAATATTAAAGGCCAAGATGAATGCTACTGACTGATTGCCCATATGGTTGGAACCCATTAGTACACAGACCTAACCTCACATTCTGACTTTCACATGCAAATGATGGATACGTCCGATTAAAATGCTTCCATGCAGGAGAGTTTGAACAATGGCGCATGACAACACTTTCCTCGTTTGGTTGCTCAGCATGCCACCTCATATGCTTCGCAGTTGCATCAGACGCATACAACCTTTGTAGACAATGAGCTATAGGAAAGTAGTACATCTTCTTATATGAAACATGTCTTTTATGTTTGGAAGATCCATACATGTCCTTTAAAACGAGGATGGGAACAAATTTTGCAACAAGTTAAGTCACTATCTTTGCCCCAATATATCATACATTTATGCTCACAATAGTCAATCTTCTGCACTAGCAAATCCAAACCTCAAACTAACTTCTTTGTGCTGTAGAAGCTGTTTGTCATTAAAGTAATTCTAACATCGATTTACAAATTTCATCATAACACCTTTTAGAGATATAGTGTTTAGCCTTAATATTCAACAATCTAGCCACTATAGATAACTGAGAATGACCAGAAGGGTTTTCCTTCCATACCTCTTGTTGTGCTACTTTGAGCATATCAAAAAGGTGTTGTGTTGTAAAATTTGGGCTCTCTTCCATTTTAGTTGGATTAAAAGAAGGACCAACAACATCATACACCATAGACCGCATTGCATTGATAGTCTCGCTATCTTCGCAATGTACAAAAGCATCAGTTTGATAAGCATTTTGTTCCATTGCTTGAGGCGCATATGTTTCCCCATGATGATACCAATGATAATAACAAATCCATTAGTTCCAAGATGTACCTTAATTGTATCCTCATCTAGATAACTCATATTTCGATATTTTCGATGATTATAAGGACATTTGATCTTTTGACCATCCAAATATTCCGGATGCATTTTGCAAAAACCACAAACTGCTCAATTCCAATTACAAATTCAGGCTTTATCTATTCATTTTCTAATCTTGCATACATCCATTGCCTATCTAAAATCATGATTTATTGTCTTGATATATGAATAATACCATGTCCAATAATCAATTGCCTATATAGGTACCAATTAATTTGTAAAATTTAACAATTCTAAAATGACATGTCCAATATTTATCATTTGCATGTAAGAGTACCAAATAATTTTACAGAAATTAAAAATTTTAGGTACACTTACAGTGATTTGAATATATCAAAATACACATGTGTACTTGTTTAAAAATTTTTGATGTGCCAAATATTTTGCAAAAATTGGTAATTTAAATTATCATATTCAATAATTAATTGCATGTATAGGTATCAAATAATTTGCATAATTTAACATTCCCAAAATGATCATGTTCAACTATCATTTGCATGTAAGAGTACCAAATAATTTTGCAAAAATTAATAAATTTAAGGTAACAATGTAAAATGTCTTTTATGATTGGAGTACCAAATCTATTTTTCCATTTTTCAAACATTACTATACATATATCAATATAGCATTAAATTCATAATTTGCATATTTAGTAATTTCTAAAAATCATGATAATTTACTTACTTACCTTTTGATGCTAATTCAAAAGTGTAAATCAGCTCTTTGAATTTCTGGGTACCTATAATATAATTTTTTAAAATTTTAATCTTCAAAGTCAGAATATCAAAATGACTCATAAACTTTACTTAATATAATTTTGAACCCAACTTTGAGCCTAAATATTTGTAAATATATCTGTTCAAATGAAAAAATAATTTTTTTAAAAAAAACTAGGATCAAACTGATCCAAACGCCACCCTCCGTTTATTGAGTCTAGCCTGATTTGAGGCCCAACGAGCTCATAGGATTGGGCTGAACCCGGCCCAACCTGCTCCCTTATCCTCAGCCCAACCCGCTCCTTATCCTCCTCCTTGCCCTGCCTCTGGTTCACCCAAACCAGGGGCTGCTTTGCCGATGGCCTGGGCCACCACCGGCCCTTACCCGGCCGACCAACTAGCCATGTGAGGCTGCCGGCCAGTCCTTGGCATGGCTGCGGCACAGCCCAGCCAACATGTCGCAGCCGCGGTGCCATGCCTCTCTCTCTCTCCCCTCTTTCGGTGGCACACCGTGCCTCTCTCTCTCCCCTCTTCCGGCAGCACACTGTGCCTCTCTCTCTCCCCTCTTTTGTCAGTATGCCGCGCCTCTCTCTCTCCCCTCTTCGTGTCGTGCCTCTTTCTCCCCTCTTCACATCATGCCTCTCTCTCTCCCCTCTTCAGGTTGTGCCTCTCTCTCCCCTCTTCCCTTCTCTGTCTATAGCAAGGGCCTTGATCGTGCCGTGGCACAGCCTAGCCCCGCATGGCCAAGGTGCGGCCGGGCTATGGCACAAGAGAGGCGTACCATGCCACGGCCGCACCTCTCTATCTCCTCTTTCGATCGCGCCTCTCTCTCCCCTCCCTTCTCTCTCTCTACAGTGAGGTCCTTGGCCGTGTCGCGACACAACCTAGCCGCAGCACGGCCAATGCGCGACTACGCCTCTCTCTCTCCCCTCTTCCCTTCTCTCTCTCTCTCTAAAGTAAGGGGTGGCAAAGTCTTACTGGTGGGCAGTGACAAGAGGCAGAGGGGGCTGGCCGGCCAAGAAGTTATAGCAAAGAGGGGAGGCTCAACCTTTCCTGCAGGGCTGCAACCCTAGCGGTGCCTCCTTCCACAAAAATGGCAGCATCTCTTTCTCTTCCATATTAATTCCTTAATTATTGATATTATATATATAGAGCAAGATTATTTGAATCATATTCGATTATTAAAATTTTTATATAAATTGTCTATTAAAAATATTTGTCACAATCCTCCTCTCAAAAGAATTTTACTTCATTTAATTTATTAATTTTAATTTTAAAATAGTATTCTTTTTTAGTTTCTATGGATGTATATATTTTTTGAAAACAATTTTATCTCTAAGTTTAAAAAACTATATTTCCTTCTTAACTCTATAAATATTGATTGAGTTATTTTTATTAAAAAATTTATAATATGTATGCTCTAAACAACTAATAGCTTATGATAATTCTTTAAATTTAATATAAGTACATTATATTTTAGTATTGATCTTATCTACCATAGTCGAGAAGCAAAAATAAGCCAAGAAAGAAATAGTAATGGATCATTTTATTAAATTATTCTATAAACAATATTTCTAAAATTTAATTTTTTTTATTTATTTTTATTTTTAAAATTAAAATTAAAGTAACACTTGTGTGTAGCATGAGGATGTACGTAGTTATATGATAAATTTGGTGCAACCTCACTTGCAAAGGTTGCTCTTAGTTGTTTTCATACTAACTTTGGTTTTGGTGCATTTTAAAATCGAAACAATAAATAGCTAGCCTGTTTATTTAGCTAACGCAAATCAACTCATAAAATCTTGACACATGCATACCCTCAACTTAACATCAAATAGCCTCAACCATGGTTTTGAAAATCGGATCAGATCGATCGATCAAACTGATCCAACCGAGAATCGATCATCAGTTTAATCCGATTTTATTATTAAAGTTGACTTTTATATGATCCTAGTGAAAACTAAAAAAACCCATTGAACTGGTCAGGTTATGAAGAACCGGTCCAACCCTAGTTTTTAAAATTTTAGTTTTGATAAATGAAATTAGGATTCGGTTTTTTTGGATTTTTAATTTTTTACTTGAATTAATATTTATATTTTATTATTTCTATTATTAAATTAAAAAAATAATTATGATATCATTCATTCGATCAAATCGGTTTATTCGATCGAACCAATTGACCCATGACCCAAATGTCATGCCGGTTTGTTGTCCGATCCAGTTTGCAAAACATTGGCCCTAACCCAACATCAAATTATTGGACTCTTTACTCATACATACATAGTTCCAACCCAACATCAAATTATAGGACTCTTTACTCGTACTTGGTCCCAACCCAACCTTTGTTATCCAATTTACACAATTAGATTACAAAATAGTCTAATTCTTACGACTTGATACCATGCTTGAGCATGCTGCAAATTGGTAGCTAGGTTTGATACCATGCTCAGCTTCGGCCTAGCTCAACTATATATATCAAGCCCATAATTTTGCTTTAGGCTCAACCTAAGGTTGATTTAAGGTCCATCCATTAAGCATTAATTTTTTTCTCTACATTTAAAATCTAATTAGGATTTTTAGTATCCAAGCCCACAAAATTTTGATCTAGGTTAGATGCGCCACCTAGCCCATGATGATTCTAATATGCGTATGTATATATATATATATATATATACTTATATGTATATATATAGTTTCTATTCAACTAGGTTGGTTTTAATTTTTTCTAGCTCAGCTCAGTTTTAGATTGAGTACATATTTTTTCTTTGGTACAAGTTCATTCCACAAGTCTATTTTTAATACCAAGCCCATAAAATTTTAGATTAAATTAGGCAAACCATCTACTTGTCACCGGCTCTATCTCCATACTAATATAAAATATAAATTTGTTTTTATTTTGGTTGTGTACATAGAAATTGATTAATAATTAATAAGCTTAACGGTATAATTAGATGTTAAAATTATCAAAAATTAGGTAATTAATATAAATTTAATGATGAAAGGGACAATTCTGAATGATCGATTTCATCACTGATCAGTGACGGAAGGTTGATTCCATCACTAATCAGTGATAGAATGTGTTGGGTTCCGGTCATGCAACGGAAGGCTGGATTTAAAAAAAAAAATTTAACCTTGAAACCCTAATCAACCGAAACCTTAGATCCAAGACTCCTTGATTATAACAATTAATTAGTCATGAAATGTAACATATATGTAGAGGAACATACCTTAGTACTTGGTGAAGAAAGAAGGAAGCCAGTTATCCAATCTTTTCCACTAGGCATCCAAGTGTTCGCCCTCCAATGGTGATCCACACGAGAATTGGATCAAAGATATGCTCACGAACTTGACTTAAACCTCTTTTTGGCTTCTTGACTTCTTGGCTTGCTTCTTAGGATCCTTTTACCCTTTTCTTAAGCCCAATAAAACTTGTATGAGGCTAAGAAAAGAGTTGTCCTAAATTGACTAAGGCTTGTAGGAAGGAGAGAGAGAAGACTCTTGTCTTAACAAGGATTGCTAAAAATTATCCGTTGCTATCCTATATGTGCCATCCCCTTTAAATAGTGAATGGGGAGATGTCAAATAAAGGGATACAACCCATTCCATGTCCTTCTGAAAGATATGAATTTTTAAATTTATTTCAATTTGAATTAAGGGACACATCGTTATAATTTTTAGTACCTTTCTTCCTACGCGTGCCACACCTAATGGGATGCTTTTAGCATCCCATCTTAAATCAGATAGCCTCTGATTTTGCCATGTGTCAAGATAAGGTTCTCCATGTTTATATGGACTCTTAAATCCCCAAAAGATATGCCTTTCTAGTGCCTTAAATTAGAATGACTTTTAGACGCCTCTTGAAAATTTTGCACGCGCACAGTTTTTCTTTCGAGAGTCCCATGTCTCTTGACTCTATTAATTCAACCTTATCCAATACAATAACATCAAGATAAGGTTCTCCACATTCAATGGACCTATAAATCCCAAAAAAGATTCACCTCCTAGTACCTTAAATCAGAAGGACTCTTAGGCGCCTCTTGAAAATTCTGCACGCTCATAGTTTCCCTTCCGAGAGTCCTATATTTCTTGGACTCTATTAATTCCACCTTATCCAATCCAATAAATGGTTGATCAGGTTTAATTCTAAAATTAATTTGGATTAATTAATTAAGCCGGTTCAAATCAATTTCGACCCAAATTGGAGCGATAGTTAGCCACATTGCTAGCATGCTGATTGGCTAACAAATTAAATTAATTAATCTTATTAAAATGATTCTTTGACCAATTCCCTTATGTGTGTGACCCATTGGGTTCCTCATCTAGCCAGCAGTAGGTCTAGGTTTAAGTCGATTTAGTTCGATTAGAAACTGACTAACCGAATTAGATCAAATCGTGCTAACCCTAGTTGCCAATTCGAACCATCTTTCAAATTGACTCATGAATTAAATAAATTTAATTTGTGAAAACCTATAAGACATGATTGACATCTAGCAATGTATCATGCCTAACTAGAAGATGAAAATTTAATAAAATTACTAAAATACCCTTCAGTAGCAAGTTACTGTGCAATTCAATCCTTCGATCTTTCTTTATCCCGAATAAGTGATGGGTATGAAAAAATGTCAAACCCTAACATTTTATTCATTTGAATCTCAAATCAATAATAAAGACTCGACAAATGAAAAATTAGAAACCTATTCTAATTTCATTTTGCTTTGATCAAAGACTTCTTGAGTCATTATATGATGAGATTACATGGGCTTACTTTTTCTCTTACTAGGAATGATCGATTCCTTGTTGACCTACTCATAACCTTCATACATAATCCTTCATATCCATGAACACCCTGTACATGACTTAGCCATGAATGAGTATGAACTAAAACATAGATTCATGTGCATATGACTCTATAGTAATCTCAGGTCTAAGGATCACTTGCACAACTCCCACTAAGAGAACTATCTTTTGACAAGTAAGTAAGATCTCTATAAGATGTTCTCGGTGTGGATCAATTCAGTGAACTCATACCTTAATAAGCACCCATATCCTTGTATTAGTATCTCTACACAAGTGGCTATGAGACCAACCACCCTCTTCATTGAGCATACATAGAATGTGCCAGTCTTACCGGTATCATCGATGCTCGACTCAATGATCCTTCGACTAGAAACATTTTAGATTAGAGTTTTTAGAACTTAGGTCTCATCATTATGAACTTCATCATAACCCTAATTCCATTGCCCTAACCTTATGGGGTTCATCATAATCTTAATAAATATAAGACACAACATATGATGAATCGAAAAAATGCCTTTTAATTGATAAAATATCATACATGAGTTGGAAGAAATTATAAAAATCCCCTTATATGATTGGCTTTTAAGGCACTACTCTTTCAATCTCCCACTTGCACTAAAGTTAATCGCCTTTGTATTTAATTCCCATACATTCCAAATGACGATCAAACTATTGTTGAGGAAGGGCCTTAGTGAATGGGTCTGCTATATTGTTCTTTGTGTCAACTCGTTCTATAATAACATCTTGTCTTTCAATGATCTCTCGAATGAGATGGAAGCGTCTTAGGATGTGCTTGGATTTCTGATGAGACCTTGGTTCCTTAGCTTGTGCAATAGCTCCAGTGTTATCACAATAATGTGGCACCGGTTGTTGAATCACTGGAACAACACCTAACTCCGTAATGAACTTCTTCATCTAGACAGCTTTCTTAGTAGCTTCACTAGCAGCAATGTACTCTGCCTCAGAAATTGAGTCAGCTACAGTTTGCTGCTTGGTACTTCTCCAACTGACTGCACCACCATATAGAGTAAAAACATACCCTGATATGGATTTACTATCATCCAGATCTGATTGAAAACTGGAGTCAGTATAGCCTTCCAATTTTAAATCTGATTCTCCATATATAAGAAAAATATCCTTAGTTCTTCTTAGGTACTTAAGAATATTTTTCACAGCTTTTCAATTATCCTGCCCTGGATCGGCCTGAAACCTACTTGCTGTGCCTAAGGCATAAGCAACATCAGGCCTGGTACATAACATGGCATACATTATCGATCCTACATCTGAAGCATAAGGAATCTTGTTCATTCTTTGTCTCTCTTCAGGTGACTTAGGAGACATCTTCTTAGAGAGATGTATGCCTTGACTTATGGGCAAGTAACTTCTTTTACTTTCCTCCATGTTGAACCTTTTCAACACTAAGTCAATATATCTAGATTGGGATAAGCCAAGCATCCTCTTAGATCTATCTCTATAAATCTTTATACCCAGTATACAGGATGCTTCTCCCAAATCTTTCATGGAAAACTGTTTAGATAGCTAAGTTTTGACTAATTGTAGCATTGGGATATCATTTCCAATGATAAGTATGTCATCGACATATAAAATTAAGAAGACTATGGCACTCCCACTTGTCTTCTTATACACACATGGTTCATCTATATTTTTATGAAACCAAACTTTTGATTGTTTCATCAAAGTGAATGTTCTAACTCCTCGATGCTTGCTTTAATCCATAAATGATTTCTTAAGTTTGCATACTTGGTGCGGTCTCTTACTTGAGACAAACCCTTCTGACTGTGACATATAACTTCCTTCTCAAGATATCCATTGAAGAAGATAGTCTTTACATCCATCTGCCAGATTTCATAGTCATAGTATGCTGCTATAAAAGCAATATCTGAATGGATTTGAGCATAGCTACTGGTGAAAAGGTTTCATTATAGTCAATACCATATTTTTGCCGAAAACCATTTGCCACTAGTCTAGTCTTGTAGGTTTCTACTTGGCCATGTGCTCAATCTTCTTCTTGAAGACCCATTTGCACCCTATTGGCTTTACTCCCTCAGGTGGGTCAACCAAGGTCCAAACCTGGTTGGTATATATGGAGTCCATTTCAGATTTCATAGCATCAAGCTATCTGTCAAAGTCCTTACTCTCAATAGCTTCTGTATAGGTCATGGGATCATCATCCTAAATGATATTGGCTTCATTGTCATCTCCAATAACAAAACCATATCTGAGAGGTGCACCCCGCACTCTCTCTGACCTATGAAGAGGAAGTGAATGTTGTGGTTGTTCTTGATCTTTAGAAATTTCTGGTTGAGGAATGTCTTGTTGATTGTCAACAGGAGTAGGTTGTAAGTCTTGATCTTCAGTGAGTTCAAGTATCTCCCCACTACCTTCTTCTTGGATAAATTCTTTTTCCAAAAAAATGGCATGCCTACTGACAAATACCTTTTGCTCAGCAGGATGATAAAAGATATATCCAATACCTTTTTTGGGATAACCTATAAACCTACATTTATCAGCCCTAGCACTTAACTTATGTCCGAATACATTTTTGACATAAGCAGGGCAACCCCAAATCTTAAAATATTTAAGACTTGGCTTTTTTTCTTTCCATAATTCATATGGAGTGCTAGTCACTGATTTTGATGCCACTCTGTTTAAAATATAGGCAGCAGTTTCTAGGGCATAATCCCATAATGATACTGAAAGATCTGTGAAGCACATCATGGACCTCACCATGTCTAATAAGGTACGATTCCTCCTTTCTACTACACCATTTAATTGAGGTGTATAAGGAAGGGTCCATTCAGAGAGAATGCCTTTATCTTTAAGATGATCAAGAAATTCACTAGACAAGTATTCTCCTCCTCGATCAAATCAAGGATTTTAATACTATGTCCAGTTTGTTTCTCAACCATACTTTGATACTCCTTAAATTTATCAAAGGCTTCGGACTTGTGTTTCATAAGATACACGTGTCCAAACCTTGATAAATCATCAATGAAATTGATAAATAAGAGTATCCTCCTTTAGCTTAAGTTGTCATAGGTCCACATACATCTGTGTGTATAAGACCTAATAACTCAGTTGCCCTTTCTCCATGTCCAGTGAACAAAGACTTAGTCATTTTTCCCATGAGGCAGGATTCACAAGTTCCTAATGATTTAAAATCATAAGGATCAAAGAAGTTATCTTTGTATAACTTGCTTATCCTATATTCACTTATATGACCTAACCGGCAATGCTAGAGATAAGTGGCATTAACATCCTCTCTCTTTCTTTTCTTGTTATCAACAAACAAAACTTTATCATTGAACAAAAGAATTAGAAGGCCATTATTAAACAAACCATGTCCAAACAATTTATTAGAATAAAAGATAGAGCAACCATTGCTCTTTGCATTTATTTCAAAACCTTGTTCTAGTAATAAAGGTACAGAAATAATATTTCTAATAATATTTGAAATATAATAATAGTTCTTTAATTCAATATCTTGCTAGAAGGTAATAACAACAAATAGGTACCCACTGCTTCAGCATAAATGGCTTCTCCACTCGCGCTATAGAGCTTGAAATCACCCTTCTTCAACTTTTTAACTCTTTGTAGTCCCTGCAATGACTTGCATATATGAGATCCGCATGCAGTATCCAATACTCATGAGTCAGAAATTGAAGAACTCAATGATAAATTAGTTTGTATCATGTACAAACCTTTTGATGTTTCTTCACCAGCATCTTGCTTCAAACTCGTAAGATATATCTTACAGTTCTTCTTCCAGTGTCCCTGCTTGCTGCAATGAAAATAGGCTCGATCAACAGAAGGCTTCTTTGCCTTCTTCCTCTTTTGCATACTACTTTTAGGGCTCCTCTTTCTCTTTGAACCTTTCTTCATTGCCTTTTTCTTCTTTCCATCAACTAAAGAATATGAGCCTTATCACCCTTGAAGTGACTCTCAGCTGTCTTGAGCATATTCAATAGCTTAGGTAATGAAATATTTAGTTTGTTCATATGATAGTTCATGACAAACTGCGAGAAGGAGTCTGGGAGTGATTGTAGGATCAAGTCATGATTAAGCTCTCCATCCATTACAAACCCTAATTGACTTAACCGAATGATTAAGTCAATCATCTTCAAAACATGAGCTTGAACGGATGAGCCCTTACTCATACGTTCACGGAACAACTACTTCAAAATCTTATATCGAGCAGCCCTACTTTGCTCTCCATAAAGCTCTTTAAGATTGAGCAATATGGATTGAGGTTTTCGCTCCTCATGTTGCCTCTGTAATTCATTGCTCATCAAGGCCAACATGGTATGCTTAACAGTCAAACTATCATTCTGTCATTTTTTATATGTGGCTCGTTCCTCCTCTATAGCATCATCTCCGATCGGATCTGGATTAGGAGAGTCGAGGATGTAGGAAACCATTTCATGAGTTAAGACAATTCTCAAGTTCTTCAACCAGTCCATATAATTTGGACCAGTCAACTTGTTGGCATCTAAAATGCCCTGCAGTGATAAAGTAGAAGCCATAAAATTTTAATCTGCATTAGAAATAAAGAACAATACATAAGCAGACCACTTATAATGATGTCTACAACTAGACAAGGACTTATCAATCTAATTGTATCTCCCATTATTTTATCACGAATACCATAACCCTCACCTATGGTAAGCGAGAAAACCCTACCAGGGTTTCTTTAGTGGGGTTGAGATCCCAATTCGTCATAAATATCTTGTGTTACACAACAAACATTCATAAGTTCAAGGGTAGAAAATATCCTTTCCAATTGCAGCCGATGCAACTCTCAACATAACACATGCCTCTAAGATACTTATAGCCTTGTGTTACACAATAAACTATAATGTCTTAGTTTAATTAGACCCTTCATTTTTATATAGTCATGATTGAATAATATTACCCTTGTGTTACACAACAAAGCAACACCACTAATCATGCTATAAAGCATTAAATGCACTAAGATAATTCATATCTAACCCTAGAGTAGGCCTTGTGTTGCACAACAAACCTACTTAGTTGTTATCATAAATTTATCTTAGTATGAAGGAAGGCATTAGGTAGTGTTCATAATCAATATATCATTTCCAATTCAAGGTCTAAATCAATCAATTGGCCAGTTAAGTGGGAAAGAGGTGGGGGTCCATCCGTTGCTTTCCTTAGACACCAATTTAATTGGCCAGGTCAGTCAATGGAACCAATTAAAAACCACAATCTCTTTACCTTTTCAGAACCACTTTTCTAGACACCAATTGATTAATCAAACCCTAAAAGGATTTATATTATGATTCTATCACACTACGACTAAATATAATTTTTAGGAGGGCTTTGATGGTCTCATGCACATCCTTTTTCTAATATGCATAATAATATCATACCACGCATATATTCAATGAAATTTTAAAATTATCATCTTAAGTAAAATTTCTCATTAATTAGAACACGTCCGGCCATAGCTCATTAGTCCCTTGGGCCAGTCTATACAAAACACTACAGGCATAGAGGCTTAGGAGGCATGTTCTAATGCAAGAAATTTTATAACTCTACATAATAAAACAAATCATGCTAAAAGCATAACATAATCATTCATGTAATCAATATATTATGGACCACTAATTGAATCAATCAAGGTGGCTCTGATACCAATGTTGGGTTCCGATCATGTAGCGGAAGGCTGAATTTCAAAAAAAAAAAAACCTTGAAACCCTAATCAACCAAAACCTTAGACCCAAGACCCCTTGATTATAACAATTAATTAGTCATGAAATGTAACATATATGAAGAGGAACATACCTTAGTACTTGGTGAAGAAAGAAGGAAGCCGGTTATCCAATCTTTTCCACTAGGCGCCCAAGTGTTCGCCCTCCAATGGTAATCCACACGAGAATTGGATCAAAGATATGCTCACGAACTTGACTTAAACCTCTTTTTGGCTTCTTGACTTCTTGGCTTTCCTCTTAGGACCCTTTTACCCTTCTCTTAAGCCTAATAAAACTTATAGGCTAAGAAAAGAGTTGTCCTAAATTGACTAAGGCTTGTAGGAAGGAGAGAAAGAGAAGACTCTTGTCTTAACAAGGATTACTAAAAATTATCCGATGATATCCCATATGTGCCACCCCCTTTAAATAGTGAATGGGGAGACGTCAAATGAAGGGACATAACCCATTCCACATCCTTCTGAAAGGATATGAATTTTTAAATTTATTTCAATTTGAATCAAGGGACACATCGTTATAATTTTTAGCACCTTTCTTCCTACGCGCGCCACACGTGATGGGATGCTTTTGGCATCCCATCTTAAACCAGATAGCCTCTGATCTTGACACAACAGTTTTTCTTTCGAGAGTCCCATGTCTCTTGAACTCTATTAATTCAACCTTATCCAATACAATAACATCAAGATAATGTTCTCCACATTCAATGGACCTATAAATCCCAAAAAAAGATGCGCCTCCTAGTACCTAAAATCAAAAGGACTCTTAGGTGCCTCTTGAAAATTTGCACGCGCATAGTTTTCCTTCCGAGAGTCCTATATTTCTTGGACTCTATTAATTTAACCTTATCCAATCCAATAAACGGTTGATTAGGTCAGAGATTATCCCAAATTAATTCTAAAATTAATTTGGATTAATTAATTAAGCTGATTCAAATCAATTTCGACCCAAATTGGAGCGATAGTTAGCCACATGTGCTAGCATGCTGATTGGCTAACAAATTGAATTAATTAATCTTATTAAAATAATTCTTTGACCAATTCCCTTATGTGTGTGACCCATTGGGTTTCTCATCTAGCCAACAGTAGATCTAGGTTTAAGTCGATTTAGTTCGATTAGAAACTGACTAACTGAATTAGATCAAATCGTGCTAACCCTAGTTGCCAATTCAAACCATCTTTCAAATTGACTCATAAATTAAATAAATTTAATTTGTAAAAACCTACAAGACATGATTGACATCTAGCAATGTATCATGCCTACCTAGAAGATAAGGAATTTGATGGAATTACCAAAATACCATTCAGTGGCAAGTTTCTGTGCACTTCAATCCTTCGATCTTTCTTTATCTCGAATAAGTGATGGGTATGGAAAAATATCAAACCATAACATTTTATTCATTTGAATCTCAAATCAATAATAAAGACTCGACAAATGAAAAGTTAGAAACCTATTTTAATTTCATTTTGCTTTGATCAAAGACTTCTTGAGTCATCATATGATGAGATTACATGAGATTACTTTTTTTCTTACTAGGAATGATCGATTCCTTGTTGACCTACTCATAACCTTCATACACAATCCTTCATATCCATGAACATCCCGTACATGACTTAGCCATGAATGAATATGAACTAAAATATAGATTCATGTGCATAAGATTCTATGGTAATCTCATGTCTAAGGATCACTTGCACAACTCCCACTAAGAGAACTATCTTTTGATAAGTAAGTAAGACTCCATAAGATGTTGTCAGTGTGGATCAATTCAGTGAAATCATACCCTAATGAGCACCCACATCCTTGATTAGTGTCTCTACACAAGTGGCTATGAGACCAATCACCCTCTTTATTGAGCATACATAGAATGTGCAATCTTACCGGTATCATCGATCCCCGACTCGATGATCCTTCGACTGGAAACATTTTAGATTAGAATTTTTAGGAACTTAGGTCTCATCGTTATGAACTTTATCATAACCCTAATTCCATTGCCCTAACCTTATGGGATTCATCATAATCTTAATAAATATAAGACACAGCATATGATGAATCAAAAAAATACCTTTTAATTGATAAAATATCATACATGAGTTGGAAGAAATTATAAAAATGCCCTTATATGATTGGCTTTTAGGGCACTACTCTTTCAGAATGGACCATCCATCACTGATCAGTGATGAAATCGACCATCTGTCACTGATTAGTTATGGAATAGATCATTCATCACTGATTAGTGACGGATTATTCCTTTCATCACTAATTAGTGATGGATGGTCAATTCCATCACTGCTTTATGATGGAATCGATAATCCATCACTACTTAATAATGGATTATTCCTTATGTCACTAAATTTACACTATAATTTTTTAAAAAAAATTATGATGAAAGAATCAATCTGTCACTATTTAGTGACAGATAAGCTTGTTCATTACTAATTTAGTGATGGTAAGTTTGTCCGTCACTAATTAGTGATGAATGCTCAATCCATCACATAACACTTTTTGAGAAAATTATTTATATATTAAAATTTTAGTGATGGATAGAGCATCCGTCACAAATTCGGTCACTAATCCGTCACTAAAAATTTTGCATCAACTATCCGCCATATTTTAGAAATGGATATATATTTGTCATAAATCCATCACAAATATCATCACAAAACCATCACAAATTCATCAAAAATATAGCCATTATTTTTTTAGGTAATTTGCATGATGGAATTGAGTTCTATCACTAATATTCGTCACTAATTTTAACTTCAGTCACCATTCTATCACTAATCTATCATAATTTAGCGACAAAAAATTTTTTCACTAATTTTTATCATTATTCTATTATTTTCTTGTAGTGATTCAACAATGAAAATCGCTAAGTCTGTAGCTAATGCCCTATCACTAAAGTTATTTGTGACAAAAATAGTAATTTGTCACTAAATATGCAGCATTTGGTGATGAAATTATTATTATCACTAATTTATCAACAATTCATGGTGACAAATTTTGTCTTTACAAGTATATAACTTTCATTGCTGAAACATTTATTTTATTTGCAAAAACTAAAATCTATGAGTCCCATGCATTATTTTATGCTATGAAAATGATATTTTATGACAAAAGCAATTACATCATTAAAAAAAATCGGTGACAAAATTTTCTTTATCATGGATAAACGTCTATTACTAAGGACACTATTTTAACATTCAAAATCAAGAATTTCTCGATGAAATATTTCTATTGTAAATGACAAAAACTTATTGACGAACATATCTTCATGGCTAACAGCTCATTATTGGTGGCAAAATGATATTCATTACCAAATAATTAATTTGTGGTTAAGTTAGCTTTAATACCACTTGTCACGACCTTAGGCTTTAACCTTACCAGGCCGTGCAACACCCTGCTGTCACCTACACATGAAGCTAACCTAATGCATGCCAAAATAGTCACCAAGCAAAGCCTACATATAACCAAGGATAATGCATAGAAAATAGGCACCACAACACACAATGATGGGATAACAAGAACAATATCTTCTATTGATGTTTGAAAGTGTTATAAGCCTATGTGACCATCACTTGGACTGCAATTACAAAAAGGGCTATAACGGTAAGGGAAGCAATAATGGATACCATAAGAATTTGCTAAGAAACTAACTTGCTAGATTGTTCCTGCCCACTCTTCATGTAAGACCTGTAAACCCCCGGTAATTTAATTGTAGGGAGGTTAACTCTCGGTATTAATTGGGATGGCATGTTATTATGACATTTAAGTTCCTTGTATGTCGCTTGAATTCTCGAGTCGCGTCTGATGGGTTTCCGAGTCCTTGGGCTGAAGCGTTGCGTAGGGAATTATTTATATAATGGAGGGGGGACTCCCTCCATCAGGCTGGCGTCCGCTCCCATCAGGTAATCCCCTGATCTAGAGAGAGAGAGAGCCCAAGAGAGAGAGAGAGAGAGTTGCCATGGGAGACAGAGAAAGAGAGAGCGTGAGAGAGAGAAGAGAGAGAGAACCAGAGAGAAAGAGAGAGCCTGAGAGAGAGAGAAGGAGAACCAAAGAGAGACAGAGAGATCGCGAGAGAGAGAAGAAAAGAGATCCCGGCCGATCGCCTTGGTTCAGGCCCGGCGGCGTGCTCGCCGCCGCGCCGGGCCTGATACTTGGCCGGAGACTCCGCCGGCGCTGGGGGAGGCGTCCGGCGGGGTGGTGGTGGAGAGAGAGTAGAGAGAGAGGGCCAATTGGCCCTCCTCTCGCGCGGTGGCGGAAGCCGATCCGCCGGTTGGTTCGGGCCCGGCGGCGTGCTCGCCGCCTCGCCGGGCCCGAGACTTGGCCTGTCGCCTCCACCGGCGCCGGGCGTGCGTCCGGTGGAGGTCCGGCCGGCCATGGTGGCCGGTCGTGCCGCCGGCACAGTTCCGTGCCGCGTGGAGAAGTTAGAGAGAGTGAGAGAAATTGAGGGAGAAGGAGGGGATTTGGCGGCCGGCCGTGGCGGCGGCCGGCTCTGGCCCGGCCACCGGCGGCCGGGCCACCCTCAATTTGGCCGGCGGCGGCCCCGGCCGCCATGTCCCCATCCCCTGTTCGGTGAAACAGGGGATCGGGAGGGAGATAAGATTGAACCGGGCCGGCTGGGCCGGCCGGTTCAGGCCTCTTGGGCCGTGCAATGAGCAGATTTCGGCTGGATTTTGGACCCTGTAACGGGTCAGGATTAAAAAAATAATTATATGGCTAGAATCTGGGTGAATTCTAGTTTCACGGGGTATTTTTACTTCCCCAATTGGGTGTGTGTAGTGGGAGATATTCGAGCCCAAAGTAGGGCCCGTGAACTAGTCTGGGTAGAAATCCTAAGGGTCATTTTAATATTCTTTACTAATAAATTAATTTGTGTAAATGATCCTGTAGGTGCTCAGACATCTGACTAGCTTATTTATACTTGTTGGATTGCGTGTGAAGGTAAGTAAGCCAGTTATCAGTTTATTAAATAATTTGTTTTAGGATATGCGTAGTTAAATTGTGAATTGTGATATGAAGAATTGTTATTGGCTAAATTTGTAAGTAGATGAATATTATGAATACATGGCTGTTTATGTACTATGATTTCATGTGTGGATGCTATGCATGAGAGATACAGTTACTATGCATGAGAGATGCAGTTGCTATGCATGAGAGATGCAGTTGCTATGCATGAGAGATGCAATTATTATGCATGAGAGATGCAGTTATTATGAAATTGATGCGATGTATTACATGCAATTGTTCAGTAGGTATAATCCACTGTTTATACAATATTGTGTTGTTATTGATATGATGAGTGCATGTGATGTGAGGTACTGTTATATGTCACCGCGGCTCTCCTTTATCCTGTCATACCACACACACGTCTAGAGGACGTGTTCTGGTGGATTTCGACATGGCGTGACCCTGGTATCTCGACCTTTTAGTAGGGGGGATACTTCTAGGGAATGCTTGTTGGTACATTATTGGCGTGACCCTGGTATCTCGACCTATTAGTAGGGGGGATACTTCTAGGGAATGCTTGTTGGTACATTATTGGCGTGACCCTGGTATCTCGACCTATTAGTAGGGGGGATACTTCTAGGGAATGCTTGTTGGTACATTATTGGCGTGACCCTGGTATCTCGACCTATTAGTAGGGGGGATACTTCTAGGGAATTCTTGTTGATACATTATTGGCGTGACCCTGGTATCTTGACCTTTCAGTAGGGGGATGCTTTAAGGGAATGCTGACTGGTACACTATTGAGATATCGTAGGGCCATGGGTCACATTTACCGTTACCATTGAGAGTATAAACAGTGGGTTTACCTATATAGTATAATTGAGTGGTTATGGATGCAATTGATTAGTATTATATTCATAAGTGCCGCCGCGGTTCTCCTTTGCTATGGCCATACACATCTAGAGGATGTGCTCAGATGAGGCATTGCAGGGCCGTGGGACACGCATGATATAATACTTACATTGCATAATGGAGTGATTGTGAATGCAAAAGAATGAATTATATTGATATGTGCCGCCGCGGTTCTCCTTTGTTATGGGGCATTGCAGGGCCGTGGGACACATATAATATAATATGACAATGAATTGTTTATATGCACTGATAATTTGCTATGATATAATACAACAATGATGAGTGCAAATGATTTGAATTATATTTATATGTGCCACCGCAGCTCTCCTTTGTTATGGGGCATTGCAGGGCCGTGGGACACATATGATATAATATAACAATGATGGGTTTACTTACATTGCATGTTTGAGTATTTGTGAAATGTTTATGCATGCAGATCATTTATATGCTTATTGATTATCATGCTATGATTGGACTGCATAACATGGTTTACTTACTGAGTGTAATCTCATAAAAATATTATAATGTTTTTGCTACAGGACAATGAGAATTGAGAATAACATGTTGGAGAGATGGACCTCAACTCAAATAAAATATAGATTTTGTTTTATTGCTATACCAGTGTATTTATGTGTAGGGCTTGATGCCCAGACTATATTATGGTGGTGTGTAAGGAACCATAGGTTCGTTGGAGCTTCTATTTAAAATAAAGTGGATTCATATGTTGATGTAACCCCTGTAATGCTTATGTGTAGGGCTTGTAGCCCAAATCTTTAGTTATGGATTGTATTAAAGATATGGACTTGAATGATATATAGGTTGTTGCTTTTCTTGAATTCAGTGTCATGTTTCGGGACGCCTTGCGTGCCCGGCACGCGGCGGGTTGTCACCCTAGCTCAAAATTTTTGGGTCTGGGGCGTGACAGCTTTTATGGTATCAGAGCTTAGGTTATGACCCTAGGGACACAGATATATTGACATGATAACGGTTTTGACCCTAGGGACACTGACATATTGACATGATAACACATAGAGAACATATTATGATGACATTATACTTAGAGACACCTGACATTTTAGTTTATGATGATATTAACCACATTTAATTAAATAGAAATAGTTATGGCTCGCCGTACTAGGAGCCAACTGTATGAGGAGGACTCTCTGGCCGGTAATGCTGATCAGCCGGTGGGTCAAGGGACTACTGGAGGTTTGGCTCCTGCCAACCCAGTAGGAACTGAGCACCAGCAATTCCAGTCCGAGATGCTTCAAGCTCTCTCGGGTATGGCGCAGTCTATGAGGGACATGCAGCATCAGAGTGCGCAGCGGAAGCGTGGTGGGCCCATAACCCACAGGACCCAGGTTATGACCTTAGGGATATATGCATATTGACACTCTAGGCAAAATACTTGGATGACATTGAGACAATTATGACTTTCAAGGAATTTCATGAATTATGCTTTGGGAGCTTGAAATTTAATGTTTATCAAGATATTAATTGAATTACAAGTTTGATAGGAATTGAGAATGAACCATCGCAAGTCAATAATATTATGTGGGCTCCCTAGCAGGTAGCCTTGATCAGTGGGGAGGTCAAGGGGCTTCTAGAGGTTTTAGCTCCATTAAACTTGTTGGAAATGATTCGTAGCAATTTTAGACCTTTAAATAATATGGGTAGATGAAATTTTAATTGGATATGCAATAAAAGATAGATGAATATATGGAATAAGATATAGTAATTGAAAATTACAATTGATGACTAATATAACTAAACACCATTATGTCCATATTGCAATTGAGTTGATATATGGATCTTGAGGTATTAAATCTGAATTTGAATGTGGATGAATATAATGAATCTTAATTGTAGAACTTACATTATTGATATTGTAAGATTATGAACTCATCTGCTGGTTATAGGGATGATTAATATTGATGATATTTTGGGAATGGAATAGTTAATTACATGTTTTTGATTAATCACAATTGAGTACTTTCTGAATTCGAGACTGGATGGATAAATTATCAATCAGCCATGAGTGGCATATCTATATTCAAAGAAAAATTTTAATTACGAAAGATATCTTAAATGATTGGCATGATGTTCATTGGTGTTAGCTTGAAGTATTCAAGAGTGAAACCAAGTATATTATGATGATAGATATAAGTGTCGTAATGATTAATGGTACATTCAACTATTCAAGAGTTGAGAGAGCATTGAAAGAAAATTATCTTATATCTAATTCACAAGAATTTTGAACTGTCTTATTAAGGAATCGAGAGTACCTGATATGTTGCTAACCTTAAGTATGAAGACATTATACATGTAATAGACAACTGCAGAAACCAATAAGATTTTAGATATTATACTGTGAGCCTGTGTAATGGATTTAAGAGGTGCTTGGTATTGTTCTTACCCTTAATGAAATTACTTAATTATTGATTACCAAGCCAATATTCAAATGGATTCATTTCAATTGTCTACGATATAAGGTATAGATTTCCTTCATATTGAAATGTTTGAGAGAGAGATAATTTTGGACTGAGATGGTGTAGCAATTATGAAATGTATTGTTAATTAAAGCAGCTTCATGAACTCAAAGTCAATAGAAAAGTTATGTTGATGTCAAAAAGAAAGATTTGAAATTTCAGGTTGAAGATCATTTGGAAAATTTTACTAACTAGTGACGTGATGAGATTTGTGTTTAGAGGTGAATTGAATCCTCAATTTATTGGGCCATTGAGATTTTGATCAAGATAAAGGAAGTGTCTTATAGCTTAACATTGCTTTCATTACTCTTTGTAGTGTTCAATGTGTTTCATATCTTTATGTCAGAGGACGTATATTTCAAACCCCCGTTATGTGTTAGGACTTGAATCGATTTAGTTTAAGAAAGAATTGATCTATGAAGATCATCGTATGCACATTGTAGACCGCAAGGATTAAGTTCTGAGATGGTGTAGTATTCCTTATGTCAAAGTTCAGCGGAGTAATTATTCTGAGGGAGATTATCTAGGAGTCTAAGGAGAATGAAAAAGAAACATCCACAATTATTTATATCTTATTACGGATCAACGATGTATCGATGAAGGTGACTTTTGAATGAAATTTTGCTGATTATGAGATAGAAAATTTGAATTTGTATTCTATTGGATGTGTATCAAATTTCGAGGATGAAATTTTTATAAGGAGGGGAGAATGTAAACCCCCGGTAATTTAATTGTAGGGAGGTTAACTCTCAGTATTAATTGGGGTGGCATGTTATTATGACATTTAAGTTCCTTGTATGTCGCTTGAATTCTCGAGTCGCGTCTGATGGGTTTCCGAGTCCTTGGGCTGAAGCGTTGCGTAGGGAATTATTTATATGATGGAGGGGGGACTCCCTCCATCAGGCTGGCGTCCGCTCCCATCAGGTAATCCCCTGATCTAGAGAGAGAGAGCCCAAGAGAGAGAGAGAGAGAGTTGCCATGGGAGACAGAGAAAGAGAGAGCGTGAGAGAGAGAAGAGAGAGAGAACCAGAGAGAGAGAGAGAGCCTGAGAGAGAGAGAAGGAGAACCAGAGAGAGATAGAGAGATCGCGAGAGAGAGAAGAAAAGAGATCCCGGCCGATCACCTTGGTTCAGGCCTGGCGGCGTGCTCGCCGCCGCGCCGGGCCTGATACTTGGCCGGAGACTCCGCCGGCGCCGGGGAGGCGTCCGGCGGGGTGGTGGTGGAGAGAGAGTAGAGAGAGAGGGCCAATTGGCCCTCCTCTCGTGCGGTGGCGGAAGCCAGGCTTCCGCCGGTTGGTTCGGGCCCGGCGGCGTGCTCGCCGCCTCGCCGGGCCCGAGACTTGGCCTGTCGCCTCCACCGGCGCCGGGCGTGCGTCCGGTGGAGGTCCGGCCGGCCATGGTGGCCGGCCGTGCCGCCGGCACAGTTCCGTGCCGTGCGGAGAAGTTAGAGAGAGTGAGAGAAATTGAGGGAGAGGAGGGGATTTGGCGGCCGGCCGCGGCGGCGGCCGGCTCTGGCCCGGCCACCGGCGGCCGGGCCGCCCTCAATTTGGCCGGCGGCGGCCCCGGCCGCCGGCCATGTCCCCGTCCCCTGTTCGGTGAAACAGGGGATCGGGAGGGAGATAAGATTGAACCGGGCCGGCTGGGCCGGCCGGTTCAGGCCTCTTGGGCCGTGCAATGAGCAGATTTCGGGCTGGATTTTGGGCCCTGTAACGGGTCAGGATTAGAAAAATAATTATATGGCTAGAATCTGGGTGAATTCTAGTTTCACGGGGTATTTTTACTTCCCCAATTGGGTGTGTGTAGTGGGAGATATTCGAGCCCAAAGTAGGGCCCGTGAACTAGTCTGGGTAGAAATCCTAAGGGTCATTTTAATATTCTTTACTAATAAATTAATTTGTGTAAATGATCCTGTAGGTGCTCAGACATCTGACTAGCTTATTTATACTTGTTGGATTGCGTGTGAAGGTAAGTAAGCCAGTTATCAGTTTATTAAATAATTTGTTTCAGGATATGCGTAGTTAAATTGTGAATTGTGATATGAAGAATTGTTATTGGCTAAATTTGTAAGTAGATGAATATTATGAATACATGGCTGTTTATGTACTATGATTTCATGTGTGGATGCTATGCATGAGAGATACAGTTACTATGCATGAGAGATGCAGTTGCTATGCATGAGAGATGCAGTTGCTATGCATGAGAGATGCAATTATTATGCATGAGAGATGCAGTTATTATGAAATTGATGCGATGTATTACATGTAATTGTTCAGTAGGTATAATCCACTGTTTATACAATATTGTGTTGTTATTGATATGATGAGTGCATGTGATGTGAGGTACTGTTATATGTCGCCGCGGCTCTCCTTTATCCTGTCATACCACACACACGTCTAGAGGACGTGTTCTGGTGGATTTCGACATGGCGTGACCCTGGTATCTCGACCTTTTAGTAGGGGGGATACTTCTAGGGAATGCTTGTTGGTACATTATTGGCGTGACCCTGGTATCTCGACCTATTAGTAGGGGGGATACTTCTAGGGAATGCTTGTTGGTACATTATTGGCGTGACCCTGGTATCTCGACCTATTAGTAGGGGGGATACTTCTAGGGAATGCTTGTTGGTACATTATTGGCGTGACCCTGGTATCTCGACCTGTAGGGGGATACTTCTAGGGAATTCATTATTGGCGTGACCCTGGTATCTTGACCTTTCAGTAGGGGGATGCTTTAAGGGAATGCTGACTGGTACACTATTGAGATATCGTAGGGCCGTGGGTCACATTTACAGTTACCATTGAGAGTATAAACAGTGGGTTTACCTATATAGTATAATTGAGCGGTTATGGATGCAATTGATTAGTATTATATTCATAAGTGCCGCCGCGGTTCTCCTTTGCTATGGCCATACACATCTAGAGGATGTGCTCAGATGAGGCATTGCAGGGCCGTGGGACACGCATGATATAATACTTACATTGCATAATGGAGTGATTGTGAATGCAAAAGAATGAATTATATTGATATGTGCCGCCGCGGTTCTCCTTTGTTATGGGGCATTGCAGGGTCGTGGGACACATATAATATAATATGACAATGAATTGTTTATATGCACTGATAATTTGCTATGATATAATACAACAATGATGAGTGCAAATGATTTGAATTATATTTATATGTGCCACCGCAGCTCTCCTTTGTTATGGGGCATTGCAGGGCCGTGGGACACATATGATATAATATAACAATGATGGGTTTACTTACATTGCATGTTTGAGTATTTGTGAAATGTTTATGCATGCAGATCATTTATATGCTTATTGATTATCATGCTATGATTGGACTGCATAACATGGTTTACTTACTGAGTGTAATCTCATAAAAATATTATAATGTTTTTGCTACAGGACAATGAGAATTGAGAATAACATGTTGGAGAGATGGACCTCAACTCAAATAAAATATAGATTTTGTTTTATTGCTATACCAGTGTATTTATGTGTAGGGCTTGATGCCCAGACTATATTATGGTGGTGTGTAAGGAACCATAGGTTCGTTGGAGCTTCTATTTAAAATAAAGTGGATTCATATGTTGATGTAACCCCTGTAATGCTTATGTGTAGGGCTTGTAGCCCAAATCTTTAGTTATGGATTGTATTAAAGACATGGACTTGAATGATATATAGGTTGTTACTTTTCTTGAATTCAGTGTCATGTTTCGGGACGCCTTGCGTGCCCGGCACGCGGCGGGTTGTCACCCTAGCTCAAAATTTTTGGGTCTGGGGCGTGACAAGACCCCAACAAAGCATCTCCCAATTATGACCCCAAGGGTTCTAAGATATTAGGGAGCATTTTAGTTCATTAACCCTCACTTAAACTCTTGGCACATGAAAAATACCCTAAAATCCAACTAACATAAAGGAAAAGTGCCTTCATGTTGGTCGCTAATGACATCTATGTGCAAAAATGCACAAATGGTGTCAAAGGCCAAGGCCATGTAATAAAGTTAGACAAAATGGCTCTAATAGGATGGTCGAGGGGGCTGGCATTTTGGTAGAGTCCTTAACTTTCTTCGAGGAAGCTGAACCAGAGGATTTTAACATAAAACTGCAGCTTCACACCATGAACAAGTGCCTCAGTATTGTGATGCAAGAGGTTCAAGAGAGATCAAGCCTTGTAAATTATTTCAGCCTGAAGATCGAACCTCCCATTAAAGAGGAAGTTATGCAGGAACCATTTCCTCTAAAATTTAAGCAACCTTAGCCGGTAAAGTATGATCACTTGAGCAACCCTAAAAACCACATGGAGACTTATAAGACCTTAAGAATGATCGAGCGGGCCCCTGATGCTATCATGTTTGGGTGTGGACCTAATATCTAAGCCTCAAATCGAGGTTGATTAAAAAGTAAAGAAAAAATTCCTCAACCACTTCATTGTCCGCATCCGACAAAAGAAGATCGACTTGGGTCTGATGACCATGAAGCAATGTAAAGGTGAATCCTTACACAATAATCTATAGCCATAGCTGTCTTCATGCATAGACTACTGAACTCACCTTTTAACTTATCATTAATAAGAGAAAGCATAAAGATATGACAGAGCTATTGAGCCAAACAAAGAAATATATAAATGTTAAGGAAGCTTCCAAAAGAAGGCAAGAGTCCATGGTCTTCTTCTCAAATATAAGGCCTAATGATCAGGGAGGAGACTCAAGGAAAGACAAGAAGAAGCAAAGGTACCACTTTGAACTTCAGAGATCAAGGTTCTCCTTAGAGTAGAGATTATTATACCCCTCTAACTATCCTTAGAAGTTAGAGCCTCATGAAGATTTCCAATAAGCACTATGATGCAGGGCCGATTCGTATGCAAGTAATTTTTTTTCTTTTTTTTAATAATTAATAATTGCAATTGATTATTCTCTCAAAGTAATAGCCTAAGAGGGATTCAGAAAAATTCACAGTAAATCCACACGTGAAACAGTTCCTAAAAAAATAAGGAAGAAGGACCGCCGAGGCTAAGAAGCCCTGGTAGGGCTTGCTCTCCTACAATAAGTTACTAGTAGATTAGAAAGGTGTATCTGGTAAGAGGGGGAAGATCAAAGTGTTGAAGGAGTTGCTCTGCCTGGCGGATGTGCCCTATATGACCAAGCTTTGAGCCCACGGATCTACGGCCAAGTATCCGCTGACCTGAATGACGATCACCTTGAATCCTGGATTTGTGGCTACTAAAGGATATGCAAGATCACTATACAAGGGTTAAAGAATAATAGAGAAAATTTAGAATAGAGGCAAAGAGACAAGAAAAGAGTAGAGAAAAGGGGAGGCCAGCCAAGGGCTCTTGGGCGTCCACTATTGGAAGACAAAGGTGGTAGCCAGGGTTTCTCTTGGAGACTTGGGATGTTGGCACGCGCAGGAGGAGAAAAACAAGAGCACCAGAGAACCAATTAACAAAAATCATAATAACTCAAAACTTGGATTGATTGATTAATAATAAAAGATACATCATTCATACAAGAGGGTCTCTTTTATAGAGCAAGAGACTTGGAGCCCAATAAAATACAGATATGGAAAGAGAGAAAAGAAGAAAAAGGCGTCCTAATCAAATTTGGCATGAAATCTGTAGCGTTCAGATGAGGAAGGTGATCTCCTAGATGTAATCAGCGGCAGCTGGATTTGGTATGAAATCTGTGGCGTCCAGATGAGGCAGGTGATCTTCTAGATATGATTGAGATGCAATCAGCGACAGCTTAATTTGGCATAAAATCTGCAGCGTTCAGATGAGGAAGGTGATCTTCTAGATGCAATCAGCGGTAGCTTAATTTGGCATGAAATCGATATCGGCCAGATAAGAAAAATGATCATCCAGATCGAGAAGGTTGCTTGCTCCGCTAGGTGGCATGTGGGCTGCTTGAAGTAGGTATGGCACCAACTTGAATTTAGCAGCTGCTCTGTCTGACTGTGATGGCCTTGTCTTCTGCTCCAATATTGATGTCTCCTCTTGTAAGCTGATAAACTTACTACAGGACTCACATTAAAATAAACTGAACTGGATATGACTCAATTTAGAATAAAATAAATTGGACGGGACTCAAAATAAACTAAATTTTATTTTTCAACTCAAGACTTGAATCATAACTAATCATATCCACAGAGGGTTAAGAATCCTCTGCTTGATCTTGGTACCCTTACCAATTCTTTCGGGGTGGGAAGAACTCGACCCCATCAAGTATGGGTCATTCTAGCTCTGGTGTCTCTCTAGTAAGTCTGGGTCAAGGTGTTGCAAATCCTCTCAAGTAATCCATGAATTGTCAGATTCGAGGCGATCCTGCCATCGGACCAGGTAGCATTGATAACCACGGTTCCGTGTCGTAATGGCTTGATCGTCTAGGATACGCTCGATCTGCTCTCCTCGCTCAGGTAAAATTGGTGGTGGACACTCTTGGATAGGTTCGCTCATGAAAGGAGGGTTAGGTCCAAAGTACTCACTAGGAATCACTGCCGATTTCCTATATTCTACTAGATCTGCAATATTGAAGGTAGAGCTAATGCCTCAATCCGAGGGCAGGTCTAGCACATAGGCATTGGGTCCTACCTTCTCTATTATTTTAAAGGGACCAGCTTTGCGAGCGTGAAGTTTCTTAACGGTACCTGGTGGGAACCGTTCAGGCCTAAGCCTAACCATGACATAATCCCCTACACCGAACTCTTTAGCTCTTCTTCGGGAGTTAGCCAGTCTTTTATAAGTTTAATTACTTAGATTTATTTTCTGGCTAATATCCTTATGTAAGTCTTTGATATGCTGTGCAAATGCTTGTGCAGACTCTGAGACTCGTGTGTGGAGGAGTAAAGGAATTAGATCAAGTGGACGATTAGGCTTGTACCCATGGACTATCTCAAATGGACTCTTGCCCGTGGACCTGTTCACTGAGCTATTGTAGGCAAACTCTGCATGAGGCAGTAATAAATCCCACGTCCCTAGGTGTTCGCCTACAAGGCACCTAAGAAGGTTTCCTAGACTATGGTTCACCACTTCAGTTTGCCCATCCGTTTGAAGGTGAAAGGCTGTAAAAAAATTAAGTTTGGTCCATAACAGATGCCATAGCATTTTCCAAAAGTAGCTCGTGAACCTAACATCCCTATCAGAAACAATGGTCTTAGGTAGGCCATGGAGCTTGACCACGCTGTCTAAGAAAAGTTGGGCTATCCTAGACGTGTCAAAGGTTTGCGAACAAGGGATGAAATGAGCCATCTTAGAGAACCTATCGACCACTACAAAGATGGAGTCGTGCTTCTTCTGGGTTTTAGGTAATCCTAGAATGAAGTCCATACTGAGGTCTTGTCAAGGACGATCAGGCACTGGCAAAGGAGTATATAGACCGGTGTTCTGCTTCTGCTATTTTGTAACGGCACAAGTTCGACATCGGGCTATTATCAGGGCAACGAGCCTTTTTAATCCTGGCCAGTAAAATTGGTCCTCTATCACTAGAATAGTTTTATCTCTTTCAAAATGACCAGCTAATCCCCCAGCATGCATTTCCCAGACTAGGAATTCTCTAAGTGACGTCCTAGGGATACAAAGTATATTGCCCCTAAAAAGGTAACCATCCTGGATGGTATAATCTCCACTGGTATTGGATGGCCCTAGCTGAAGGATCTTATAAATTTCACCAAAGTCATGACATGTCTCATACTAATCTTTTATCCGGTCGAATCCTATAACTTCGATGCTAACAGTACTCAACAACAAAGACTAACGGCTTAGGACGTCTGCTACCTTATTTTCTATACCGGTACGGTGTTTTAGGACAAAAGTGTATGCCTGAATGTATTCAACCCATTTGTCGTGCCTAGAATTTAGCTTCTTTTGGGAGTTCAGAAATCGGAGTGCCTCGTGATCAGAAAATAAGACCAACTCCTGCGGTAGTAAGTAATGTCTCCAATACTTAAGGGCTTGTACTACCGCATAGAATTCCTTATCATAGGTGGAATATCTAAGTTTAGATTCATTTAGTTTTTCACTAAAGAAAGCTATGGGGTGATTTTCTGGGCTTAACACTCCACCTATGCCTATTCCCGACGCATCGCACGCAACCTCAAACACCTTAGAAAAGTCTGGAAGTCTAAGTATGGGTGCATGAGTCATCCTATCCTTAAGCTCTATGAAGGCCTTATTAGCTGACTTAGTCTACTCAAAATTATCCTTCCTAATACAATCAATGATGGGTGCGACGATGGTGCTAAATCCCCTAATGAATCTGCTATAAAAGGTTGCTAGGCCATGGAAGCTACGGACATCATGGACGTTTATGGGTACCGGCCACTCTATGATCGACCTAACCTTTTCATGATCCATTGAAATACCTTCTGGGGTTACCACAAAACCTAGAAAGATAACCCTATGCGTCATGAAATCACACTTCTTAAGGTTTGCATATAGGCTATTCTCTCTAAGGGTCTGAGAGATTAATCTGAGATGGTTAAGATGGTCCTCTTTGGTCTTGCTATAAATTAATATATCATCAAAATAGACCACTAAGAATTTTCCTGTGTACTCTTTCAGGACCTGGATCATGATTCTCATGAATATGCTAGGTGCATTTGACAACCCAAAAGGCATCACGACCCACTCAAATAGACCATTTCTAGTCTTAAATGTAGTCTTCCACTCATCCTCTGGTCTAATTCTAACCTGATGGTAGCCATTCTTAAGGTCTATTTTGGAAAAGATAGTGGCATCCACCATCATGTCCAACATGTCATCTAATCTAAGGATAGGGAACCTATAATTGATAGTGATTTTGTTGATGGCCCTACTGTCCATGCACATTCTCCAGGTACCATCCTTCTTAGGGGTTAATAGTGCAGGAACTGCACAAGGACTTAAGCTCTTCCTAATGAAACCTTTCCTAAGTAATTCTCCCACTTGTTTTTGTAGTTCTTGATGCTCAGTGGGGTTCATCCTATAATGGGGAAGGTTTAGGAGGGTGGATCCTGGGATCAGGTCAATGGCATGTTGGATGTTTCTCAGGGGTGGTAACTGATCGGGAAATTCTTCAGGGAAGACATCCTTAAACTCCTCTATGATCTTAATTACTTCTGGGGGTTGTTCCTTTTGGACTGATTCATAGATCTCTTTAATGGTCAAAATCCAAACAGGATTACCCTTGGTGATGTCCTTTTCTAATTCCTTAGCTTTAATCAGATTAACTCTTGGCTTGCTATCCTTAAGGTTGCTAGATCCTTTCTTGATTGGGTCCCTAGGTGGAGTTGGATGTATCACATACTTGTTCCCATTGTGTTTAAAAGAGCAGATATTGGATCGACCAAACAAGGTAGCATCGTGATCATAAAGCCAAGGTCGACCTAATATAATACTACTAACACCCATAGAAATTACATCGCACCAGACCTTTTCCTCATAATTTTGCAATTTGATTAGTATTTGGCATCTGACTTGATTGGGATAGAGGTGGAATCTACCCACGAGACCTTATAGGGACTAGGATGGGGAACCGTGGTCAATCCTAAGGACTTAACTGTATTTGTAGAGACGGTATTGACATAACTCCCACTATCCACTATGATCTTGAGCACCTTATCCCCTATTTTAACAAAAGTCTGCAGGATGTTAGTCCTACGCCAATCTTCCTGGTCCTTAGTTTGAGTCTGGGTCAAGATACATCTAACCACTCCTAGTAGGTCTTCAGACTCAAATGTTTCCTCCTCTCCATCGTACTCATCTATCAGATGGGTATCAGCCTCATAGACCTCTCCCTCAGGCTCAACTAGGGACTCGGATTCAGTCTCAGGTAACTCATCTATATGAAGGGATCTGACTGGGCACTGACTGATCATATGTCCCGGTTTGTTGCATCTAGAGCATTTGATCTAAGGGTTGGAATTTTTTTGGACCTCTACATATTTGCCCTTATCCTCTCTCTGGGGTATAGGGGTACTATTCTAGGGTCGACTCAACTTAGTTCGGTTTGTACTGGGTCGGCTAGTGTTGGGTCGACTCAGAAAAGTCTGGCGGGGGTCTGAGTACTGGATAGGTCTAGGACGACTAGGATAGGTCTAGCTAGATCCTGGATATGGGCTAGGGCTCTTGGTAGCCTCTGATCTACGATAGGGTGGCCCTCTCTAAAAACGTTCATAATCCCTAGCAACTTGGTAAGCTTCTTCTAAATCGTGTACCCTTCTTAGATAGAGTTCTCTTTGAATATCTACTCTCATGCCATACCTAAACTTGGATAGGGTGACTTCCTCAGACTGAATGATATTACACCTTATGGTATACTCTTGGAATGTAGCAATGTATTCATTCACAGTTTTACTACCCTGAATTAATCCCTGCCACTGATCCAATAGGCTCTGTTCATACGATGTGGGGACATAATTGGACCTAAGTCTAGCCTTCATAGAGTTCTCTTTGAATATCTGCTCTCAGGCCATACCTAAACTTGGATAGGGTGACTTCCTCAGACTAAATGATATTACACCTCATGGTATACTCTTGGAATGTAGCAATGTATTCATTCACAGTTTTACTACCCTGAATTAATCCCTGCCACTAATCCAATAGGCTCTGTTCATACGATGTGGGGACATAATTGGACCTAAGTCTAGCCTTCATGGCGTGCCAGGTGACTATGGGGTCTCTTCCCTCTAATAATTGCCTTCGCTCTAAAGTGGCCCAGTATAACCTAGCCTATCATACTAACTTGAGCTTGGCAAACTTAAACTTACGCTCTTCAGACATGTCGTACCAGTCAAAGTACTGGTCCATCCCTTCCTTCCAATCTAGGTAGTCCTTAGGGTCCATAGAGCCATCAAAAGTAGGTGCTTCAAGTCTGATACTTCTAAGGGCTCTTTCTTTTTGGTCTACTACCTCATGATTGGGTCTCCTAGGGAGGACATCTAGGACTGGATCAGGTCGAAGTGGTCTCCTAGGGTTTGTCCTTGTGTAGAGGTCAGACTGTTGGGCTCTCCTAGGATGAGGTGGGGTCTCATGATCAGACTTAGTGTGGGACTCACGAGCTTCTTATAGGATGCCCAACCTAGTTTTGACTTGATCGAACCTGGATCCTAATCTAGCCTCAGATTGCTTGATGTCTTGGTTCATTTGGGCTAGTTGTTCAGTGATGATCCTTAAGTGATCATTAATGCTTTGATTAGCCATGGGTTCAGCCTGTAATGGAGGTGGTGACGACCGAAAAGATGCTCCTGATCTAGTGCACATGCAAGCACAATCAAGCATACAAGACTCAGATTGACTCGTACTACGGTATGCTAGACCTAGTCATCCAGAGTAAAGGATTTGGCTTAATGTAAGCCAATCTAACAGTAACTCTTCAATTGGCCAGTTGGAACAGATGGAAGGGGGGAGGCTTGTCCCGCAAATTATAGGTGCCTAATTAGAATAACCCCAACACTCCGCTTAAGTCGTTTGATATTTGACCTTCCTTCTAGACACCAATTTCAGAGCATACGCCAGATTGATTTGTACTAGTCTCCTCCAGTACACTAAACCGACTGTTGGTGTCCCTAGCCCTCTAGGGCAAATGTTAATTAAGTTGCTACTCAGTTTTAGATTAGAGGCTTGGGATCGGAATGCACGGATGGTTGTTTTGGGCCAAGGAAGGAGTCTCAATCCCTCCCTTATCTGACATCAATGAAAGCCCTTAAGAGTAATTTAATGCAGATGAATGACATGTAAAACACAAACCCTAATCCAAAATCTATAAATAGCAATAAATCTCAGAATTTTTTTTTATTTTTTTTCACAGATCAAATTAAATTCTCAAAAAATAATAAAAATACTTTAAATTATAATGAATCTAGAGAAATAAATTTTGTAATTTTCTGATGTGTATGCAGGCAGAAACAATTTAATTAATAGATGATATACTGATAATAAGGTGAATTAAAACTAAGCCCTAACTATGCTATGATACCAAACTGATGCAGTAATTTTTTTTCTTTTTTTCAATGATTAATAATTGCAGTTGATTATTCTCCCAAAATAATAGCCTAAGAGAGATTCAAAAAAATTTATAATAAATCCGCACGCGAAATAGTTCCTAAAAAATAAGGAAGAAGGATCGTCGAGGCTAAGAAGCCCCAGTATGGCTTGCTCTCCTACAATAAAGTTACTAGTAGATTAGAAGGGTGTACCTGGCAAGAGGAGAAAGATCAAAGTGTTGAAGGGGTTGCTCTGCCTGGCGGATGCGCCCTAGTTGACCAAGCCTTGAGCCCACGGATCTGCGGCCAAGTATCCGCTGACCTAGATTACGATCACCTTAAATCCTGGATTTATGGCTACTGAGGGATCTGCAAGATCACTATACAAGGGTTAAAGAATAATAGAGAAAATTTAGAATAGAGGCAAAGAGACAAGGAAGGAGTAGAGAAAAGGAAGGCCGGCCAAGGGCTCTTGGGCGTCCACTATTGGAAGACAAAGGTAGCGGCCAGGGTTTCTCCTAGAGACTTGGGATGTTGGCACGCGCAGGAAGAGGGAAACAAGAGCACTAAAGAACCAATTAACAAAAATCATAATAACTCAAAACTTGGATTGATTGATTAATAATAAAAGATACATCATTCATACAAGAGGGTCTCTTTTATAGAGCAAGAGACTTGGAGCCCAATAAAATACAGATATGGAAAGAGAGAAAAGAAGAAAAAGGTGCCTTAATCAAATTTGGCATGAAATATGTAGCGTCCAGATGAGGAAGGTGATGCGGCAGCTGGATTCGGCATAAAATCTGTGGCGTCCAGATGAGGCAGGTGATCTTCTAGATATGATTGAGATGCAATCAGCAGCAGCTTAATTTGGCATGAAATCTGCAGCATCCAAATGAGGAAGGTGATCTTCTAGATGCAATCAACGGCAGCTTAATTTGGCATGAAATCGGCATCGGTCAGATGAGAAAAATGATCATCCAAATCGGAAAGATTGCTTGCTCCGCTAGGTGGCATGTGGGCTGCTTGAAGTAGGTGTGGCACTAACTTGAATTTAGCAGCTGCTCTATCTGACTGTGATGGACTTGTCTTCTGCTCCAATACGGATGTCTCCTCTTGTAAGCTGATGAACTTACTACATGACTCACATTAAAATAAACTGAACTGGATATGACTCAATTTAGAATAAAATGAGCTGGACGGGACTCAAAATAAACTAAACTTTATTTCTCAACTCAAGACTTGAATCATAACTAATCAAATATCCATATAGGGTTAAGAATCCTCTGCTTGATCCTGGTGCCTGCACCACTTTACCTCTGATAGCTTAAACCTTTAAAGGAAAAAATCAAAAAATAGAGACAGAAGCAAATATTGTTGCTTCCACCATGACTATAGCCACAACACAAAGGAGTATAATCAGCTCAAGGAGGAGATTGAAAATGCAACAACGTTGCCTTAGAAAGTATATCTAAGGTCTCAAGTACCCCTTGGATAAAGATTAGGGTTGATTAGAGGCTCTCAAACCTAACAAAAATTGGCCTTTTGTAAGAGTGATTAACATCATCACTAGTAGGGTAGTGGGTCGAAGCAATGATCCACTAGTTAAGAAAGAATATTGATCCGAACCAAGAAAATTGAAGAGGTTGAAGGCTATAATGATCACTAGTTCTCTTCTCTTGGTATTAACCAACTATCTAGTCAGAAGAATACTGATTGATAATGGAAGCTTAGTAAAATTTCCTAGATAGAAACCTTGGAGAACATGAGAATGGTCAGGACATTTGAGGTCCTTCTAAGAGAATAGATAACTAGTGTGTGTGAAAGAACTCTATTCAAAAGAGAAAGAAAGCAAATTCACCGAAAGCCACTACAAGAACTCTCTTCATCGAGGAAGTGAAAGGGAACTACTTCAGCATAAAACCGACTTGCTTGAAAAAGCTCTACTCGAAAGAAAGAAAAAGCAAATTGTTACATGGAGCAATTTTCCTAAAGAATATTTAGAAATCTCGTTGCAGAAAAAAGAAAAGTATTAGTCTAATCAAATGCATGAGCATCTAGATTGTGAAACCAATAGGCTTAATGTTGGAAATGAATGATAAAGGGCCTCATATGAGCTCAATGCCAAGAAAGCAGAACCCGATGGGTTTGAAGTTGGAGATACTCGCCCTAAGATAAGTTAAGGGGCTTCTAGGCTTGCTAAGGGATTTGGTATAAAAATTGAGGAAGGAGAGATGGACTCGTAAGGAACAATCATCCCTAGAGTAACAAGGGGCACCCTCACTGGAAGTACCTTGCTACTAGCTCTAAATATCCCATCACTAGTGGGACTTTGTCTTTGTCATGGCCTACTCGCAGTGCGCTTATGAGTTATGTCATCCCATAACACTGATAGCCCATCTCTACAACAATAGATCCAACAATTGACACATTCTTAATACTCAACCAATGATCAAAAGATAGAGTCATTGCTTTATACCCTTAATCTGTTTCACCAGGCCCCATTAGAAGGGGAGGAGCCAATTCTACTAATGTTAGATTCAACTCCTTGAAGAAACAGCATGCCTCCCAATGCTAATATCCAACAGAGCAAATACTACAACTTTCTCTCTGGCACTAAGATGGGGCATGTCCACCCAGTTTGATGATGGTTTGGACCACACTTAGTAAGTATGGTTGAGCCATTGCCATTAGGCATAGAAGAATTTCTTCTTATATTTATGGATGAAAAAAAGGAGACCTAAGGAAATAGGGAGGGAGAAGCCCTTCTTAAAAGTAAGATAGTACCAACCTCCAACTATTTAGATGATGTTTAAGAAGGTAAAAGGCTCGAAAGATGGAAGGGTTGAAGCCTAGGTGCCTCAACAGAGCCACATACCCAATTAGAAGTCATCGAACGTTTCGGACAAACTAGGATGGTGAAATTTTGAACTTGCAATAAGCCCTTAGGAGAGATCCATTAATGACAAGCTTAAGCCCAAGGACCAAGACATCCATATAAATGCTTAGCCAACCAAAATGAGGTTGGCAAGTTATGTCATACTCTAACGGTGCTATGAAGGTGACCTTTGGAGGAATCCTATATTGACTCCACTTTTGTGCAAGGCAATCATCTAAGATTGAAGAAAACTCATCCAAAGCCCAAAATAATAATAGAAAAGCTTCATAATAAAATACCTGAAAACCTAAAACGCTGAGTGGGCATAGAGGAAGAAAGAACTGAATCAAAAAGGAAGATGATCTGATGACTTCTACGAAAAGGAGAGGAGCTAAATGACTACATATTAGCGAGTCATACAAGCAAAATCATGCCCTCGGCGAGTGTGGCAAAATCGCATTAGGAATGATAAAGGCACGAAAAAATCAAGCCCGCCTAAGCACTCAGAGAAGCGATGCATGCCCTAAATAAATTAAATGTCATGTAATCATTGCACAAACACCGTGCTAATGAATTGAGGAGGCATTGAAATGGTGGTATAACAATATGTGGCATTTGAAGAAGTTTGGGCACTCATCCTGCCAACCACTAGTGCTATGAAAGAAGAAGACTTGTGCTCCATGGCCTTAAGTTCCATAAGGTTGGCATTGATGTTTGGAAAAAAAAGGCTAACTAATTAACAATATAGAAGACTCACGTGTCAGATGATAAAGAGGCCCAAAAGCCCATTCTAAGTGTCAAAACCTATAGACTAACATCTGAGAGCAAGAGAGCTACTTCGTCATTCAAGTAGACTACTCCAACCTTAAGAATGGGGGACGTGATGAAGACAAATCCCTCACCGCTAGCTGAACAAGGGATGTTATAACGCTACACATGTTAGCAGCACCGACGTTTGTTTTAGAATCATGCTTCCGGAGACCGAAGGATGGTGTGTACCCAAGTGAAAGTGAAGTGATGACCATCCCTTAGCCAATAAAGTTGCCCATACTCTGCAATAAAGGCCATCCGTACTCCTAGGCATGGGCACCTATAGACTCACCTTTGCACTACTTCATGTCATGGTACTTTCAACCGATAGAAAACTTTCATGTCATCATCAGCAAGACTTCGTCATCGATTTCATTAAATTAAAATCGTCACTCTACAATTTCATTTGAGTTGATATTTGAAGTGTCATGTACTTTCAACCGATTGCTTCATTGCATCATCAGTTACGGATGCCCTACATAACCAAAAACAAGGTATCCTTTGAGTTTCTCTCTGTGCTCCCTAAATGTTTACTTCAATTTTCTTCACTTTCTTATGAGACTATCTTAAGCATCAAAGGACCTATTAAGCAACCCTTAGCTTTTGCCTTATCAAATCAAACATTACTCTGGTTTCTGACTCATTATTTGTCTGATCATTCTCGTTGGCTAAAAAGGTCCTCTTAGCTGGGATTTGATGCCATTATATTTTAGATATTTAAGTTATATATATATAATTTAGAATATTTAAGATAGATAATGATTTAGTTAATTATACAAGTACAACTAAAATCAGATACAACCAGAATCTTGTATCAATTTTTTTATGAGTACTAAAATTTTATCTTAATAAGGAAATTCAAATTATAAATAGTTATATCTTTCTTAATTATTTTTGTTCATGTTAATTTAGGTCTATCTCTATATCTATCAGTATCATGGATTGTTAAAAGATCACACTTTCTACTCAGAGCATTCAAAGGTCTTCATTATATATGTCCAAACTACCGTAATCGATTTTTTCTTATTTATCTTCAATTAAGGCTACTCCTATCATTCTTGTATATATTTATTTCTAAATCTATCTTTTAAAGTTTTACCATATATCCATCTTAACATGCATATTTCTATTGCACTTAATTTATTCACATGTTGTTTCAGTATTGTCTAGCACTCTATTCTATATAGCATAGTATTATATTTAATAATGTTCAAAATAAAATAATGATTAAATAACTCATTATTTACAAGCACATGAGATATTTCAAAATCCAACTTATTGCCATGTGTTGACCTTATATTGATTTTGATGACTACAAAATAATTAAGTATAGTACTAATGACTTCGTTGTAGAGACTGTTGACCTTGTATTGATTTTGATGATCACAAAACAATTAAGTATGGCACTAATGCATTTGTTATGGACAGAAAGATCATTACAGAAAATTACAATGTACCAAGAAGAAGGAAAAGACTTCTCAAAGTTCAAACTTAAAGAATAAATACAAGGAAGTCATCTCAAATTTCTACAAGCCCAAAGGAAGATAAATAAGAGGTAAAATAATTTAATCAAAGGGCTCTTCGGTTGTTTTACAACGTCAAAATCCAGTTTTCAAATAATTAAGTGCTTGTCAAAATGTTTTCCTAAAGTTTTCCTAGTGTTTTTCATCAAAATTTTCAAACTTCCCTGGGAACAACTGATCCTCTTGGATCTAGTAAATTGAAATGTTTTCTTTCCATAAATGGGCAGAGAACTCTTTGGATTTAGTTGATTGGAATTGGCTCTAGTCAACAAAAATGGCTTTTCTTTCCTTGGTTTGGCCGAGAGTTCCTTGATTCTATTCAACTGATTTTTCTTCATCCGGTCAACTGAAATGCTTTTTTTTTCCTTGAATAGGAGAGTTCTTGATTCTAGTCGACTGGTTTTTCTTTCAGTCAACTGGAATGCTTTTCTTCTTGGATATAGCAGAGAGATCTTTGGATCTAGTTGACTGAAATTGGCTTCAGTCAACTAGAATGGTTTCTTTTCATGGAATAAGGCCAAACACTTTTGATTTTAGTCGACATGAATTGGCTCCAGCCACTAGAATGTTTTTCTCTCTTGGATGAGGTGAGAGCTTCTTGATTCCAGATGACTGGAATTTCTTCCAGCCGATGGAATCGTGTTTCTCCTTGGAAGATCATGAGCTTCATGGATCCGGTCGACTGGAAAGAAATACAGTTGATTGGAGTTGTGTTCCTTGGCTTCCAGACGTCTTGAATCTTTTGGAAAAGGAAGTTTTATATCCCAGCCGATTGGAATGAAATCCAGCCGACTAGAATGACTTTTGATTGGCCTTCTCCATGTCCCAGTCGTCTGGAGTTTGTGTTGGCAAGGGGATTCTCTTTGCTCTCAGCCGACTGGACATTATTTTCTTGAATTCACACAACACCCTTCTCTGAACCGAAGCCCTTTTCATTCCAGCCGACTAAGCCAACCGTTCGGTCGACTGAAAATAGTTTAACGGTTAGTTTTGGTTTTCCATTTGCTTCCTATTTTATCCTATCTTTTTTCAATGGTTTTAAATAGCTAGATTTTTGAAATGGTTGTATAAATACTTTTTCTAACAGTATTTTTGTAGAAGATTAGAAGTAAAAATAGAGAAGAAATTATGCAAAAATAGAGTAAAAATCTTGTTGAAAATCTTTGTAAGAAGTTATTGTAAAAGAAAAGGGTAGTTGTTGAGCTTTCATTTGAAAATCTTTACAAAAGTTATTGAAGTTTTATTCAAGTGGTTGAGAGCATTTAAAAAAGAGATTTGGTGCATTCAAGAAGCTTTCAAAGAGAAGTTCAAATTCATTGAAGGCATCATTCAAAGCTCCAACAATCACAAGAAGGCTTCATTCATTCCTTAAAACTCATCCTAAGAAAAAAGCTAGAATCCTCAAATTTGTAAAGTGATATTTCATTGTTTTATTTGCTCATTTTAGGAGCTTGTTGTACTTAAATCTTGATACTATTGTGACTATTGTGTAAGGCCCTCTTGTGCCTAAAAAATAAGAGGCTAGCCCGGAAGGCTAGGTTGTGCAAGGCCCTTTATGCCTGTAAACAAGAAGACTAGCCTGAAAGGCTAGGTGTAAGGCCCTCTTGTACCTGAAAATAAGTTGCTAGCCAGGTTGGATAGGATATTAATGGAAATTCCCAAGAGGTTCTTGGGGAGTGGATGTAGGTGTTGGGTTTGACACCGAACCACTATAAACCTTCTTCTGTTTGTGATTGCTTAATTGTCTCTCTTATCTCTTCACTTCACCTCACATCACTTGTAATTAAATTATAATTTCTGTTAAGTGCACATATTTGCTAAATAATATTAAGAAACCCAATTCAACCCCTTCTTTGGGTTGCTACATCTAGGCAATAGAGATAAATTGAGTTACAAGTAAATATAAATTACCAAGAAGAAGAAGAAGGCTTCCTAACTTCTAACATGAAGATTGAATCAAAGAAAGATATTCTGAATTTTAACAAGTCCAAATGAAGGTAAATCTAAGGTAAATAAGTAAACAAGGCATCTTTAAATGTTTTCTAAGATGAAAAGCTATTTCGAAAGGCCAATACATTTGTGTTCAAAAGATAAATGTTTTCCAAAAGATTAGAACCTTTTTCGAAAAGAAATTAAAATAAAAATGGCTTTAAATCAACTCATTTCTTCCTCCATTAGTTGGCATGGTACTCGGCTAAGGGCAAGGAATTTGCCACAAAGTAATTTCATAGAGAGTTTTCTTTGTTTAGTCAGCATTATAGTCAACTTCTGTGGTTCAAACAGAAGCTTCTTTGGAAGTAGTCAGCATGGTAGCCGACTATTTAAAGTTTTTCCCTACTTTTTTTTGAGTAGCCGGCATAGTAGCCGACTACAGGGAGAAGTAGCTGGCTACCATGCCGGCTACCGAGATGCCCAGTGCCTTTGTGTAAAAATGCAGAGAGAAGACCATGGTTAGCCAGCATGGTTAGCCGACTAATGGAAGAATATCCAGCTACCATACTAGCTACTAAAGCTTTTACAGTAAGCAATAGCTCATTAGCCGACATGGTAGTTGGCTAACAAAGGGAAACTGGCACTGAACATCTAGTTCTGATATAATTATGCTCTGAAACTCAATATCAATCACCTCCAATAGCTAGTAAACGTTGGAAACCTTGAAATGGCTATAAATACAAATTTAAATGGTGGTTTTGAGAGCCATTGAAGATTCTCTCAGAGCTATTGAAAGTTCAAGTGCATTCAAGAGAGATTTAGCTCATTTACTATTTCATTAAGTGTTGTGCAACAAGAAAAGTTGTAATTTCATTGAAGACCACATTCAAGAGACCAAGGAAGCTTCCATTATTCTTCAAAGCTCAGCCTTTAAGAAAAAAAAGCCTATTTGAGGAGTGAAATCTTCAAATCAGTAAAGTGCATTTATTTTGATATATCTTGTACACATATTATTCTTTGAAATTCATTAAAGTTTTTTCCTGCTTGAAACTTGTAAGGGTTGTGGTATACCATTAATATAATTATTGTAAGACTCCCTTATGCCTGTGAAATAAGAAACTAGCTGGAAAGGCTAGGGTTGTAATCATTTGGGACAACGATTGTGAGTGAAAATTTTTGAAAGATTTTTAAGAAGTGGATGTAGGTACTGAGTTTGGCACTGAACCATTATAAACTTCTTGTATTTCTGTGATTGATCATTTTGTGCTTGTATCATTGTCTCTTCACTTCACTGCATATCACTTCACTGCATATTAAACTCTGATTTTGCAAAAGTGCACATGCTTGCTAAAATTTTTAAAAGAACCTAATTCACCGCTCTGAACCTAATTCACCCCCTCTCTTGGGTTGCAATATCTAGGCAACACCATGGAACTTATGTTCAACTTAAATCTAATCCTACCAAGTATACTTAATAGTTAATTTCAACCCAACAAAGGTTGCTTCATTGATATTGATATGGTCACGTAGCCTTATTCAAATTTAAGCATAAAAAATAAATGAGTCCAATCTAGATTTTGAATTCAAGATAGAGATGGCAAAAGTTTGATCCAACAATCTGATATGAACTCGTCCAAAAAAACAGGATTAGGATTTTTACTTTTTTTATCTAAACTCGAAATGATTTGAAAATTTTAGAGTTAAATTAGGTCGGGTCATGAGTAACCTGAAAGACTAAAAAATGGAATGTGGGTAAGATATATTTTTGATTTTATTTATTTTAAATTTTATAAATTTATCTAGATGGCACTATATAATTTTATAAATTATTAATTATATGGTTTATGTAGTTTATATTTTAATATTTTATATTTTTAATATAATATAATTGATTCTAATATAACTCAATAAATAATAAATTAGAAGTATACTTTTTCAAGATATGTATTATTAAACGATCACCGTCAATAGCTTTAAATATTTTTAAGAAAGATAAAAGAAATTAAGCATAACTTTGCCTTTTTTAATTATAAAATTAAGTATATTTTTAATATTTACTTATTTTATTTTGTAAACTTATTAATAATTTAACATTATTATTTATTTAATTTAAGAGATATATTTAATTTAATAAATAAACAGAATTTTTTTTAGATTAGTATACTTGAGGTTAAAAAGATTTTGAGTAAAATAAAAAATGCAAAGGCATTAGGACCGGATGCGATCCCTATTGAGATTTGGAAAGGCTTATAAGAAATTGGAGTCATACGGTTAACCAATTTATTTAATAGGATTGTAGCACTAAACGAATACCGGATGATTGAAGAAAAATATTAATATCCATATATAAAAATAAAGAAGATATTCAAAACTGTGCAAATTATAGAGAAAATAGTTAATGAGATTAGTTAATCTATTTGGAGGCTATAGGTATGCATTTTAAAATTTTCTAAAATACATAAGCAATAAAAGCAATAAGATATTGGATCTAATCCAATATCGGCCTGCAACAGAATCAAGATATAAAAATTATATAAAGGTATAAAAGAAAAGTACACAGATCAAATCTGTGTAAATACAAATAACATAGATCATATTTATGTTTGTGGCCTAGTGCCTTAGATCATATCTAAGTCACCAGTAACTATAAAATCTTTTATCTTTGGATACTTAACGACTCTCTCAGCAGTAAAAAATGATAGTATGTAGTACTTCTGCAAGCCACACAAAGGTGTATGACCTACAGGTGATCCACATCGAGGTTCTAATCCTGATCAGCCTCTTCAGATTGCTAGCTCCTCTTCAAGGCTTCGACGATAAGATTCTTCTTTTTAACATCAAGGTTCTCTTGGAGTTGTAAAAGAACATAAAGGATCCAATTAATCGAAAGATTTCTCATGGAGAAAAACCTTTTACACCTATCCCTTTCACCCTAAAAATCTCTATCTCCCTATCTTTTCCTTCTTTTTCCAATGTTTCTAGCCAAAAATGCCCCCTTTTAATGTCAATCATGAGTCCCATAAAATGAAAATGGTGGGAAAAAAAAATGTTGAAAGATAAGGAGGTAATCCTTCATCTTCTTATTCAGCCAAAAATCGCTCATAAAAATAAAAACCGTAGAGAAAAAAGAGGTAAAGATAAGAGGAATAAATCGTTTATCTTCTTTTTCTACCAAATAGCACCCCTTTTAACACTAATCATCAATCCCATAAAAATAGAAACCATAGAGAGAATAGGGATGAAAGATTAGAAAGAAATCCTTTCTTTTTCTTTTAGCTAAAAGTCACCCCTTTTAAAGCTCCTATAAAAATAAAAACTGTAGAGAGAAAAAGAAGATAAAGAATGAGGGATAATTAGGGAGAGGTTATTAACATTCATTTTAAATTCAAATTTAAATTTAAAATTCAAACTTAAATTTAAAATTTATTTTAAAATTTAAATTTATAATTTAAATTTAAATGGGCAAGGATGTTAACATTTGGCTTACCTAAATTGAGCCCAAACTAAATCCTATTTAATTTGACCCAGATTTTTGTAGCTTAATCAAATTGAGCTAGCCAGCAATCGTATTGCCAATTTAATCCTTCAATTAATTTACTAACATTTAGTTTCTCAATCATCAAGTCAGGCAGAATCCCCTATGGTGTGTGACCCATAGGTTCGAACACTAAGCTGATAGCACTGAACACTTTCAATACTAATCGAAGTCATCATCTAGCAATGACACCGATATCCAGATAAGCTAAAGGTTGCAGAGCAATAATCAAGAATCTCTAGCATATGGTTACCATATAATTTATCCCTTTGACCCTCAATACTCAAGATGACTTAAGGTTTAACTGCCAACCCTTAATCAGCTTATCCATAAAGTGTCTAACTTCATAAGTCCTGTGACTTCTCACAAGGACTATTCTAGCCAAGGTTTTGCTAAATTGAAATACAGTGAGACATTTATTCCAAACTATTTGGAGGGTTCAATTCCATCTTGATCCACTCACTGCTCCACAAGTACTTTACTATACCCAGAAACCTTCTGTCACTAGATTAAAAATCTAGGTAGTCCAGCATCAAAGTATAGTAGGTTGCTCGCAAGCTACCATGGTGATCTTAGGTCAGAGAAACACTTATATCCATATCTCTTAACGAACACCTCATCTGCATGTCATACTAGTGTCACCACACTCCTTGGTAAAGAGGACAACCAACCCATATGACATACAACGACCTATACTTGATACATAGTTGTTCTATAACTATTTATCATTTGGTCGTGACTATTTTAAGAACCACTCAATAAATCATCTCTTTATTGAATCGATTATGGTTCCAAGGACTCCATCACAAAAGAATTTATTTCAGAAAGATGCAATGTGATCCGCCAAATAAACATTTTATTGATTAATTCATATATATTTACAACTTACATAATTATCTACATGTTAGTTGATTGGCTTTAGGATATAATTTCCAACAGATGAGTCAAACAATAAAATTATGGAAGAAAGTAATAGAAAATTGAATAAGAGCTGCAACTTTGGTGTCAAATAATCAATTTGGATTTATGCATGAAAGATCAACCATAAAAGCTATTTATTTATTAAGAAGATTGATGGAGAGGTATAGGAAAAAGAAAAAAAGACTTTCATATGACCTTTACTTTATTGATTTAGAGAAAGCATATGATAGAGTACCTAAAGAAATAATATGATAATTTTAGAGAAAAAAAGAGAGTTACTAAAAGGTACATAGAATTGATAAAAGATATCTATGATAGAGTAATAACTATTGTTAAAATAATAATAGAAGTAACTAGTGAGTTTTTAATTACTATAGGTTTATATCAAGGATCTGCCTTAAGTTTGTATCATTTTGTATTAGTTATGGATGAATTAACCAAACATATTTAAAATAATATCCCATAGTGTATGTTATTTGCAGATGATATAGTGTTGATGATGAAACTAAATCTGGAGTAAATGCTAAGTTAGAGATTTGAAGAGAGGCTTTAAAATGTAAAGGTTTTAAGATTAGTAGAACTAAAACTGAATACATGAAATATAATTTTAGTGGGAGTAGAAATACAAATAAAAAATAATGGTGGATTAAGTGGATGAGTACTTCGGAAGTATTGTATGATCGATTCATTAAAATTAAAAAAAAATCTATAAAATCGCTATTAGCCAGCTATATTACATAGAACAGAGTGTTGAACAATACTGAAACAATATGTGAATAAATTAAGTGTAACAGAAATGCGCATGTTAAGATGGTTATGTGGTAAAACTTTAAAATATAGAATTAAAAATAAATATAAAAGAAATGATAGAAGTAGTCTCAATTGAAGATAAAATAAAAAAATTGATTATGATGGTTTGAACAACAAAGACCTTTAAATGCTTCGGTTAGAAAGAGTGATCTTTTAATAATACATGGTAAGGATAGAAGTAAAGGTAAACTTAAACTAACCTGAAAGAAATAATTAAAAAAATATAACTATTTATAATTTGAATATCGACTTAATCCTTAATAAAGCAGTGGAGGAAGCAGATTCATGTAGCTAACCCATGTAGTTGGAAAAAGGCTCAGATGAGTTGAGTTCTATTACTTAAAATATTGTTTTAATATTTTATAAATTTATAATTATTTTTTTAATTTCTAATTATGTCATCTATCTACTCAAGCATTTAAGGTAACAAATGGATTAAAAAAATCAATCATTAATAAATTACTTAAAAAGAATAAAAAAATGCATGTATTAATTTTTTTAAAGAAAAACCTATTCGAAATGATTCATTATTTGATCCTAATCTAATTATTTAAATTAAAATTTAATTTTTATAATTTTAATTAAAAATAATTAAATTTTTAATAACTTAATGGATCTTTATAATCAAGATTTTAACCCGACCCCTCCGCTGCAATGGGGTGCCATTCTCGTTAGATGATGCGAGAGCACCCTGGGGGTGACGTGGTTTTTTTAAAAAAGGTATGATTTAATGAGAACGGAAGAGCAAATCCGTTTTGGATAAGGATAAAATCCTCGTGATTCGGAGATCTCGATCGATTCGCGGATTTTACTTTTTTTACCTCCCCAATCCGACCGTAGCGGAAAAAAATAATGATCGCGTTATCCGCTTTTACCATACCGAATGCCTTCCAGCCGTTGCCAACCGTACTTGCCGCATCCAATCATCCAGCTGTCGTCCCTCATCTCACGGGACTCTGCGAAGATCTCTCAAATCTTACCATAATAAGTCAATAAATCACTCGGCCACTCTCCCTTTCCAACTTTGATTTTATCGTCTCGACCGGGATATCCGGATCACGTTTTCCATCAATTATGACGTGTAAACATTTATCCATTTAAAGGTTATCTAAAATCTACGGCTACGACGTAACAGGAACGCGATCGGTTTACGTTGCTCCCCATGCCTCCATCTCGAGGACTTTATCTGTGATAGGATTTTTTTATTATTATTATTTGGGGTCCAGTGCTTTATATATTCGCGTATCCTTCGTCCAACTTCTGAGATCATCCTTTGGTTTTGTTTTCTTCTTCTTCTATTCCTGGCATCGGACAGGAGGGTCCGGGTTTGCCCCTCCTGTTGCTTAGTAGTGGGTTTGCCTCTCCTTTTGCTTAATTAGTAGTGGGTTTCGAAGGCGAAAATGGCTGGTTTTTCTATTTCAAAAGAAGACGACGGTTCCAAACAATTCGAGGAAAAATTACGGTATATGTGGTGATATGTGGGATAATTGCTGCTACTGGAGGATTGATGTTTGGTTATGATGTTGGGATCTCAGGTATGTTAAAAAATTTATAAATATTTGTGTTAGATCTTGTCGTGTCATCGCTGTTATGTTAAGACTCGGCTACTTTGCTTACGTATAAGTCGCAGTCTTATTTTTCTAATCCATCAGTGGAATACTTGAAGTTATTTTGATGGTGTTTTTCTTTATTGATGACCAAGGAAATTAATTGTAAAAAAAAAAATCTATATATTTATTCTAGAAGAAGCAGGCAACGGAATTTGTTTCTTATGCCCTAAAAAAAATAAATTCATATCATACCAAGATAAATATAGATGCCCGGAAATTTTTGGATGAATGAATGTGTTTAGATAGGTGTAGTGTATTTATTTCATGTAAGTTGTGCTTTGTATTGCCATTGCTTCCTTTGAATTGCCATCATAAATCTGCTGTTATACGAAGCAAAGTAATTGGTGAAAGACATCGATCGACTGATTGTTTTTAGTTGTTTTAGCACCGCTTTTGTGGTTTTGTTTTTAGGATTTTGTTAACGAGTGCTGGGCACTCATTAAGGGATATTTTATATCTCATTTACCTGAAGAAAAATTTAAAAAATTTAAAAGATATTTAAAGAAGTATTTAAAAGAGTCAAAAAGTTAAGAGAAAAAGAAAATTTTGCATCCCAATACCTTTATAAGCATGTTTTGAAGGCCTTGTGACATGAAAATGTGTTGCTTTGGGATGCAAAATTTGTACTGAAGAGCCTTATGGAGGCTTGAACGATGATCATACAGAAATAAATGGCTATAATTATATTTAAAAAATAATGAAAGCATTATTAGTGTCATACAAAAATTATGGATGAAATAGATATAAGTGCAAAATATTTTATGATATAAAATTTGTATCATGAATAATTCTATTTTGATGTTGTGTTCGTGGGTCGTGGCAATGGCATGTGCAAAGATATTGACGTTGTAAAATTTATTTTCTTTAAAAAGAGTTTATTATCGTGCATTAATCCTATTAAAATTTTTTTTAGAAGTTTTTCTTCTTCCCTTATTTTCAACGGGAGTATTAAATGCTCCGTGGGGCACCCTTTTTTTTTTTATCTTTCACGGAAGGCAACCTCAATTAATAGTTATAGAAAAGATAGTTGCCTCATTTCTCTTTTATCATCCATATCCAGCCTTGCTGACTCATATAAGCATGGAAGAGATCATATGTTGCTTGACCATCTTACTATTTACTATTGTAATTGTAACTATATTGTGCAAATAACAGCTGATATTTGATCGATTATTGTTCATTTGAATTTTACAAATAATATTTTGCATAACTTAAAATCTCTATGTCATCTAGAAATTAATCCTAAATGATAGCATAATTAAATTAAATTATTTTCATTTTGCTGATGCCGTCCATTGTGACCTTTATATAGGCCAATAACAGCCATTGTTTCTTCAATAATATGAAGAACGCAATAGAAGGTATCTAGATGCTTATCAAATTTTAAAAAAAAATGAATTTTAAAAATTATATATTTATATTTTTTATTTCATGCAGGATTGTAGCTAACTTTATACTGTAGGGCAATCTCGATCTGATTTAGAAAATGGCAGAGTACTTATAAAAGTTTCTGCACTCTTTTTTTTATTTTTTTTTTTCATTTTCTTTCTTGTAATATTTTATGATTTTAACAAAGTTTGCCCGTGAGGATTGTCCTAAAAATAAAAAAAAACAAACAAAAAACAAAAGGCATCTATTATTCGGATCCAGGCATTTTATAATCATGTTGACTTTCTATATTTATTCAAGACTTCTTCAAACCTTTCATACCTTTAAAAACCGTCTAATAAATTTTTCATAAAATTACTCCTATTTTTTTATAAAAATAAAATTATTTTTTTAAATAAAATTATTTCTTTTTTTTTTTACTCGACTTGCTTTTTTTAATGGCCATGGGCAGTACAATTTTCCAAAAGATCTAACCGGACCCCAAATAGCACAGTAAAAATAGGTTGCGGGTAGAGTAGGTGGGGCATGTGTTGCTATGTTTAACCCGAGGCAAGCTTTCCTTTTTAACCCGAGGCAAGCTTCCTTTTGTATTTCATAACTTTTGTAATCACTCAAATTATAATGTCGAGAGTGTCAATTGTTACTGGTTCAGTTGGCTGAGTCTTCATCTCTTTCTCATATATAGAAAGAAAAATATCGAATAAAAAAATAAAATAAAAAAAATGTAGTTATAAAAAAACTCTAGTTAAAAAAATTAAAAATTAATTACTATTTTTTAATTTTTTTAAAAAATAAATTAAAAATTAATTGAAATTAATTAACAAACTATTAAAAATTAAATTAATTTAAAAATTAACTTTTTTTAATTTTAAAATTAATTTAAATAATTAAATTAATTAAATTTTAAATTTAAAACATAATTATTTTTATTTTATTTTTTAAATTATTTTTTTAAAAGTTAATTTTTTTAATTTTATTTTAAATATTAAATTAAATTAATTAAAATTAATTTATTTTTTTATTTTTTTTTAATTAATTTTTAATTAATTTAATATTTAAAATAAAATTAAAAGAATAATATAACAATTATTCTTTTAATCTTAATTAATTTTATATAACAAAATATTAAAAAATAAATTATTTTAAAATATAATAAATAAATTTGATAATTAAAGTTTAAGAATCAAAAAAAATTTTGAATAAATGTTTGAAGATTAAAAATATTTTTAATCTTAAAAAATAAATCTAGTATCTTCTACTTATATAGAAATACTTTGACTTAGAGTATTTTTAGTATTTTAAAATTTAATAAATTTAATTTAGTATATGAATTTAGGGTATTTTAAAGATTGATGTTATATAAGCCGTGGTAATTATCTCGTAGGTAATACCTTAGACTTTTAGTATAGCGTATGTGCTTGGGTGAAACAGTTTAATATGTGTACTGAATTAGACTTAGATTGTTAAATTTTAGATTTTATTCTCTAACTTTGTTTTAGATTGTGTGTTGATATTCTTATGTCTATTCGGAGCTAGATAGATCGAAGAGAGAAACAACATGCTATACTGATAACTGCCGACGTTTCTCCTTTTGCTCTGAACTAGTTCTTAGCATGTTACTTATCATGCATGTTAGTATTAAAAGTTATACGATCGAACAGCAACAATAACATCGTCAGCTGGTTTCTTTGTCTGTTGATCTACAGGAGGGGTGACATCAATGGATGACTTCCTACGGAAATTCTTCCCTCGGGTCTACGTGAAAAAGCACGAAGTAAAGGAGGACAACTACTGCAAGTTTGATGACCAAGGCCTGCAGCTCTTCACCTCATCTCTCTACCTTGCTGCTCTTTTGTCAAGTTTTTTGGCCTCGAGATCATGCACAAAATATGGTAGAAAGCTGACGATGCAAGCAGCGTCTGTCTTCTTCTTGGTCGGTGTCCTTCTTAATGCGGCAGCTCGAAATCTAGCCATGTTAATTATAGGACGAATCCTCCTTGGCGTTGGTGTAGGATTTGCTAACAGGTGTAGTTTCTTTTACTTATTTATACACTCGATCGCCATTAAATTACTTGAATTTCTAAGATGGAGATTCGTATTCTTCTACAAAATAATTTTTAAAAAAAATGTGTTTTTTTTCTTGGATTATAATGAATTTTCATCACAAAAGAGTACAATTGGCCCCATTAATATTTATGCTGTTAAACTTTTTCTTGCAGGCAGTTCCTCTCTTTTTGTCAGAGATCGCACCAGTACGAATTCGAGGAGCTCTCAACATCCTCTTTCAGCTCGACGTAACAATCGGGATTCTCATAGCAAACGTTGTGAACTATTTCACTTCATCTATCAAACCATGGGGATGGAGATTATCGCTGGGCCTAGCTGGCGTACCGGCAGCAATTCTATGCTTAGGCTCCTTAATAATCACTGAGACTCCCACAAGCCTCATCGAGCGGCATAAATTGGATGAAGGTCTGGCCATGCTGAAGAAGATCAGGGGGACGGAGAAAGTGGAGTTGGAGTTCAATGAGATGGTGCAAGCTAGCAAGATGGCTGAAGAGGTGAAGCACCCGTTTCGAAACCTCATGATGCGATCGAGTCGCCCGCAACTGGTCATTGCGATCTTGATGCAAGTCTTTCAGCAGTTCACTGGAATCAATGCCATAATGTTCTACGCACCGGTCCTCTTCCAAACAATTGGGTTCAAGAACGATGGCTCCTTGCTCTCTTCGGTTATAATGGGTTCCGTCAACGTTCTATGCACCTTTGTTTCAATAGGCTTGGTGGATCGGCTTGGGAGGAGGATGCTGCTGCTAGAAGCCTGCGTCCAGATGTTTATCTCACAGGTTCGGAAATGAATCTTATAATAATAATAATAATCTTAACTTCTCGTTTTAATCGTGGAACAATATTATTGTCAGACTGCGATTGGTGTCATTCTGCATGCATACATGAAAGCGAACAACGCTCTCAATCAAGGGGTTGCCATTTGGGTGGTGGTGTTGGTTTGTCTATTCGTATCGAGCTTTGCATGGTCCTGGGGACCTCTGGGTTGGTTGATTCCGAGTGAGACCTTTCCTCTGGAGACGAGGACGGCTGGGTTCGCCTTCGCTGTCAGCTCCAACATGCTGTTCACCTTCATCATCGCTCAGGCTTTCCTTTCCATGATGTGCCACATGAAGGCAGGGATTTTCTTTTTCTTCGCCGCATGGATTCTGATCATGGGACTGTTCGTTGTCTTCCTGTTGCCGGAGACGAAGAACGTGCCCATCGACGAGATGACGGAGCGGGTGTGGCAGAAGCACTGGTACTGGAAGCGATTCATCGATGGCGGAGAAGATGATAATAAGACAAAGGATATTGAGGATGCTATCCATTGATATCAATTAAGAAGGATATATTGAGATGCCATTACTAATTGATTTCTTTCCTTCTTCCGTCAGTTTGTTTCTTGTTGTTCGAATATTGACTGGTTCAAAAGCGGACTGGCCTTGCCTGCCACTTCTCTAGATCTACATACAATTCAATCAAATAAAAATATTTCATAATTAAGTTTATGTAAAGCATATATACGTATGAGAATCCTCATGAAAATAGCCTTCTCTATTGCAGGTCGATTTCATATCTACGCGGACATTCTATTGAGTGAGTAAAATAATTTATATTTCAAGCTATATATATGGTCCAATGACTAGATGATTGAGGTTCGTTCATATGGAGTCACTTCCTAGCAAAATCACGATTATTGATATATCAAGTTTAGCAAAGATTGAAACTATATATATATTATGTATTTTAATTTTACAGACCGCAATCAACAAAATATATATGTTTTAAGTTACAATTTCGTTGCTAATTTTCCTCTCTCTTTTTTTTTTCCTTATTATCTTCTAGACCAGTCTCAAGTTCAGCATGGACATTGACTGGGGACCCAACTGTGGATGTCCGGCCACCAATTGACTAGACGCTGAGTAGACTTTAAGCATACTTTTACTCTTCTTGTCACCCACTCCAATGATTCCCGCATGAGGCAAGCCTGATGCAAGCATTTAAAAGTGCTATGATAGTTGATAAATTGAATCCAACCTGAAAGCATGGAGTCCACTTCAAGGTGGCCAGGCTCATGCTTGCTGCCTCTACTCCTTAGAACGGAAATCACTTGTCTACAGTGGGACCGGACTCTCAAAGGAGAAAGAATGACCTCCAAGCCAAGTATACATGGATTTAATTAAGCCAGATGGCACACAAAGATGAACATTATAGTTTGAATCATGATCGTTCTGGTGTCATGGTCTTGGTTACAGCTTGGATTTGAAAGCAATCCTGGTGATTTTAATAGCCCAAACAAGGTGGGTGACTTGAGGAATGAGGTGGTCCAGTCAATGACCATCGTAATCTTGCCAGCCTTTGAGAAACCTGCCATTAATTAATATGCCCAGTTTCTCCGTTAAGCAAAGGTGGGAAAGCTGGAGGGTGAGTTCACCAACTGGGACTGGATCCACCCTGGTGGATTAGGCGATGGTCCACCTTAGACTTAGAGGCAGCAAAGTTCTCCTAGATTGACTGGTGGGCCCATTTGGTCGACCACCATCATGGCTCCGTGCCCACAGGTCGATTTAATTAATTGTTGAACCGCGTAAATGGTCAAGGTGCGTTTAATAGCTTCAAGGTAGCTTACAAGCAAGCACTGTTTTAAAAATAGATCCAACGAATTGGTCGAACCAAAAATTAGTTCGGTTTAATTTTATTATTAAAATTAACTTTATATATCCAGTAAAAATCAAAAAAAAATTATTAAAGATTCAATTTGATTTTTAAATTTTTATTTAAATTATATTTTATATTTATTATTTTATATTATTAAATTAAAATTTAATTATAATATTATTTGGTTCAATCAAATCAGTTCATTCGATCAAACTGATCGACCTACGATCCAAATGTTAACTTGATTTATTGTTCTATTCACAAGAAGGCCAGGAAAAGATTATAACGAAAGTGGGTGAAATGTCCAAATTATAGCAAAATCAACCTGAGAGGAGGCAGATACAGCCCACCACATGCTCATTCCCATGTAAGGTATCTTTTGGTTGTACCATACATGGCCATCCCCATCAAAATCGAGCGGCAGCAATAATAATGTTAATGATTATTAGTGATAAGGATCCAAATATTCTCCAAATAAATGCTTATGATTATTGGAATTTATAAAATTACTTAAACTGCACTTGGTTAGAGTATGGTTTGACTGCTTTTGACCTATCTTAACAATTATTCATTAAAAAAACAGTGAAAATAATAAAAATTCTAAAACTTTTCCGAAAATGAGGACATTCTATCCATGAAGATCTAGGGCTTGCTTAGGATAATGGCAACCATTGTCTGGTATAATATCTATTACAGAATAGCTTAAAGGCCTTCTAGCAACCAATTTAAATGAGGCCTTAAATGCCAAGCAGTGGAGGATATTTAATTTTTGTTATTAAAAACATCTAAAAAAATCTTTTCATACAAATTGAAGTGCAAAATATCCGTGCTATACCGATTTTTTTTTCCTTTTTTTTTTTTTTTTTTGCCTTCTTGCCAAAGCAAGGCCTATAGAAAAAGATATCCAAAAAATTAATTAAATTAGAAAAATAATCTAAACCATGGTTTCAATTTAATTTGAATGATCTTTTTAGCAAATTTTTAAAGTCAAAAAGTTAGTTTAGTTTTGATTTAAACTTTTAAAAATAATATAAATCAAATTGAACCATGAATATATGTATAGGCTCTTTTTTATACCATCGTTAAAATTTCAATGAATATTGCACGCATGTATGAAAGACTAAATCATGCATATATAAGACATTGGATTTTTTTTTATTGTGACTAATTAAGTCATCACTTAGTTATATAAAATTTGCTATGAAGTCAGTCTAAGAAGAATAGTGCTTCAAAAATATTGTATGGTCAACGTATTTCATTAAAATTAAAAAAAATTATAAAACTGCTATTAGGCCAACTATGCTATATTGAAAAGAGTGTTGGACAATATTAAAATAACATATGAATAAATTAAGTGTAACATAAATACGTATGTTAAGATGGATATATGATAAAACTTTAAAAGATTGAATTAAAAATAAACATATAAGAAAAATGATAGAAGTAGCCCTAATTGAAGATAAAATGAGAGAAAATCGATTACACGTAGATTTTTAGATGCTTCAGTTAGAAAGGATGACCTTTTAATAATTCATGTAAGAATAAAGATAACCTAAATTAATATGAATAAAAATAATTAAAAAATATAATTATTTATAATTTAAAAATCGACTTAATTCTGAATAGAGTAGATTCATGTAGCGACCCATGTAGTTGAAAAAAAAAAAAAAAAAAAGCTTAGATGAGTTAAGTTGCCATGGAGTCAGTCTCATTAATTTAAATTGAAATCAAACAAAATTTAATACGATTTATTGAAATAATTATTTTAATATCAAAATTACCCCAAAACGGATTCGACGTCAGCCAACACCCAACTCCCCTACCGAATTCTACGGAACTCTGCGACTTCCATCAATGCGCTCATCTTTCACATCATTTGATAATATCATGGGTTTTGCTCCAGGATCGCTCAAACATGGCGAAACTCTGTTGTGTCGCATAAGCAGAGTCGAATTCAAGATGCTTACAGCCAGAACACAGATACAAAATAATTTTTAAATTCATGTAGCAACATCTAAACCCACTCTCTTTTGGTGCACCGTGTCGATGAACTAGCTGCAGCTTGCTAACATTCTTGTTGTCAATTTTATTTTAAATTATATTTTATTTTAGTTTATAAATCAAATATTTCAGTATCAAATTATTTTGATACGAAATATATATATATATATATAAAAAATTTAATAATTCACGAATCGATTTTCAAAATATATTTTGTCAAAACGGTTAAAATATGCCAAAAATGCATAAAATAATAAAAAAAAATTTCGAAGCGAAACTTAGGTTCATCTTTCCGAATAAATAAGTAAAATCGTAAACGAAATTGACAACTTTTGATCTTACCCCTAATAAACATGGACGACCAATGGGAACGAACAGAGCAATTTTGCTTACAAGTTACGCTTTTATTCTTTGACCTCTTTAATGCCTGTCATTGTTTTTCTGAGGATAAAATGCCTACCATTCTTGAAAAGAGAACATTCCCATTACGCAGGACATCCCTGGAAAAGAAACCGATATAGCACCACACGGAAGATCTGATTCATAGTTCATAGAACAACAGCCACAAACCATTGGAGGTGGCACTCAGCCAGCCAACAAATTAGTCACGAAGCATTAAATTAAAACTTCTAAAATATGAGATCAATAACACCATTCTAAAATAAGTCATGGACAGCATATCTCATTTATGTGTCAACAACAACCAAAATCACATAACCACCAACCCAACCCTGCCCGCAATATCAGAAATTGTTCAAATCCTCTTCTCACCCACCAAACCACTAAAAATAACCACAAGACTAAATAACCACAGAGCCAACTCGGTGTCCACAAAGAAACTTCAAACCGTCGAGCTATACTACCAAGGAATGATGAGACCCCCACCAAAGGCGGCGGCGGCGACGGCAAAGGCAAAGGCAAGCACAGGAAGGGCAAAGCCGGCCTTGGAGGCGGCGGTGGTGGCGGGGGCGCCGCTGGTCCGCGGGCCCGGGGCGGGAGAGGAGGCACTGCCGGTGGCGGGTGCGAAGGGGCGGCGGCTGGGCGCCGAAAGGGGCAGCAGAGGAGGCGAGCTTGGGGACACGTATGTCGACTTTCTGGCCGAGGCCGCAGTGGCCGGGGACGCCGCAGATGAAGAAGTGGTGGCCCCGGCGCTTAATGGGGATGGAGTCATTGCCCGTGGTGTAGGTGGCCAGTGGGGACCCATTGTTACACGCCTTGTAGTCATCCTTGCTCACCTCCATTACGTTGTGGAAGTTCTTGTTGTACACAAACACTGCACCACCACCATCACACCACCCAAGCAGTAATTTTAAGTCGTTACCGGTAACAAACTAAAAAAAAAAGTTGGCACGCGTATTGTTTTTTAAGGTGGACTTCGCCACAAATTATAAAATAATATAAAGATAGATTTAAAAATGTTGTCGACCATCTATCTTCCATGATGAGATAATTTTAAATTTTGTATAAACTTAAAATTAAAATAAATTAATTTAATCCCAAATTTAACTAGTACTACTATGTAAGAATCAAGTCAAGCGATTAGAACTTGCCCAATGTTTTAACATTAAGGACAAAATAAAATTAGCTGAATTAACCAATAAAAAGTTACTAGCGATAAAACATGCTTAATTTGCTCCGATGAAGTTGGTGGGACTCGAGAGCGATCGGGTCCCGCCAACGCACAGCTGTGCAGAAGAACATGCCATCCAGAAAGATCTAAAGCTGATCGCAACGAAACAAAAACAAGACATCATAAGTAGCGAACCGATAGCACCCGGAGAGTCATAAAGAGGCTCTCCGAGATCCAAAGGCCAGCTGTAGCCATGCCACTCATCTCTCATCTCGCAGGGTATGGACAAATCAAAGGCCCTCCCTCCACCCCTCCTTTCGTGGTCCGAAGACACTGGTAATCATTGTACTTGAAATCCTTACACGAAACCCACCTGCTACCACAGTTACATGCGGTGCATGAATAGTTTATGGCACCAGTTGTACTCACTGTGGATTTCAAGTAATATTCCAAACTAAATTTAATTTTTTGCTCGCATCTCAAAAGAGAATCCCAAAAAGAGGCCAGGGAGGAGGAACGCATCCCACCGCTCGATAGCAAGACGTAGAGTAGCAAATAGCTCGGATTCAAACTAAAAAAATAAAAACATGAAAATATGGCAAGGAGGAGGAGGAGGAGCATCAGCAGCAGCAGAGGGAGAAGAAAGAAGAAGATGATGATGATGATGATGAAGAGAACATTCAATCTAATCTGAGCTTGCAGTGGAAGAAATAGAGAGAGACATACGATTAAATCTCCAACACGGATGGTTTGTTTATCAGCCCAGGCGGTGTAGTTCACGTTGCCTATGATGGTCCACCCAGCTTTATCTCCGACCGTAAAGACCTCCCCCGAGGACAAATCCACACAAGCCAAAGCCACGAGGGCAGCGATGACCATGGCCTTCTCCATGGCAGCAGAGAAAAAGCGCAAAGGAAGAAGAACCAGAGCCTCGGGGAAAGAACGCAAGAGGAAGAGAGAAAGGGATGCCCCTTTTCCCCTTTTTTTATGTTTTTTCCTCCCCTCTCCCTGTGGTTCTCTCTCTCTCTCTCTCTCTCTCTCCTCTTTCGAGCGTGCGGTCCACCACTATATAGTCCCCTTTGGCCTTCTCACACCCTCAATTCCAATAATGCCCCTCTGCCGCCCGCGTCAATTTTTAACAAATCGTTTTAGACGTGGGAAGCAAAAGTTAAGACACGTTTCTACCCCTATCCGGCGGTGAGGAGATCGAAGCTAGCCTTGCCGTTGGATGCTGATCCAACAACGGTGATCCTGAGCGTCGGCGGTTGGAGCCTTTCAGAGAAAGATAGCAAAGAATAAAAAAAAGCTTCTCTCGCCAAACGTTAATTGAGAGTGCTGGCGCATGCTCGCATGCTCTTATTAGCCGTCGGATGTAGATCTAAAGGGCTTAAATTTAAATTAAAATTATGATGATTGTGATGCTATGGCCTAATGGACCGACCATACGTCAAGCTTATGTCAGACTTACCAAAGACACTATGTTGAGTTGTTCAAAATTGATCCTGTTTAGATGAGTCCAGCTTGGGTTCAATTCTTGGGCCGTATAGGCTCGGTCATGCATGGCCTAGTTAAATTTCTAGGCAAGAGCATCCGTGGCCTGCCATCCTGATGCGAAGCTTTAGCACAAGGAAAACACTTTGTACATCGTCTCCGATGCAGCAAGGTCTACATGGGCTGCACCGCTCCTTCCTATTGATCCACATGGATTCCATATGGCCTGACATGATGGGACAGAATAGCAGAAAGATAATGTTACTTTTTAATCGTACATCCATTAAAAGTCGTTCAGCCTTTCACCATTGGTGTGAAGACGAAAATGCCCTTTCCCTCCAGCCTACTTCAACCGCCATCTTATTTAGATTTTGCTGATAAAAAATCGTAAGGTTCTGACCTAAAAGAAGAGTATCCGAAGGAGTGGCAAAGCTCTGCCCGACGACATCCTTGCGCGCATTCAAGAGAACAAGATTCCCATCGTCGTGGAGACTGGCTGAAGCGACGGAGGAGTTGTGAGTGTTGCTGCTCCAGACCTTAGCTCCCTTCGAAGAGTCGAAGAGAACGAAACCTCCGGCCTCATTGAGTTGAAGAAACGAATTATATCCGACAAAAACATGACGCCGACAACCTATACAGGTGCCTGCTCGGAGGACGGGATCGATCTCGAGTTGAAGCGAATGCCGACTTCATACTGGTTAGGTTCGTCAGGGCGGCTAAGGAACTCCAATGCAAAGTTCCCATCGGTTCAAAACCTTAAGACAAAGCATCAGTTCAAACCCACGACACCCTAGTTGGAAACCCACGACACCCTAGTTCATAACCCACGACACCCTAGTTCAAAACCTTAAGACAAAGCATCAGTTTAAACCCACGACACCCTAGTTCATAACCCACGACACCCTAGTTCAAAACCTTAAGACAAAGCATCAGTTCAAACCCACGACACCCTAGTTCATAACCCACGACACCCTAGTTCAAAACCTTAAGACAAAGCATCAGTTCAAACCCACGACACCCTAGTTCAAACCCACGACACCCTAGTTCAAACCTTAAGACAAAGCATCAGTTCAAACCCACGACACCCTAGTTCAAAACCTTAACATAAAGCATCAGTTCAAACCCACGACACCCTAGTTCATAACCCACGACACCCTAGTTCAAAACCTTAAGACAAAGCATCAGTTCAAACCCACGACACCCTAGTTGGAAACCCACGACACCCTAGTTCAAAACCTTAAGACAAAGCATCAGTTTAAACTCACAACACCCTAGTTGGAAACCCACGACACCCTAGTTCATAACCCACGATACCCTAGTTCAAAACCTTAAGACAAAGCATCAGTTTAAACCCACGATACTCTAGTTGGAAACCCACGACACCCTAGTTCATAACCCACGACTTTTATTTTCTTTTGAGGCTGAGGCTGAAATTTGAGCTGGTTTTCTGCAGGCAAAGGATATGAAGCTGGACGGAAGCCTCTGTTCGTTGCCGAGGAGCTCTGCGTTCGGATTGGGGATCACGGCACTTGTCTGCCTCTCCGTAGCCCAGATTATCGGGACCTCTGCGGCAGGTACCAAGCTTTGCTCTGGAAAGAAGAAGGCTCGGAGAAGTCGAATTTACAAATAACCCTCCTAGTTTCATCTTGGTATATCTTTTATTTTCTTTTCTTTTTTCTTTCTATTTTTCTGAGCCCGGTAATGATAACAGAGTTTTCTGATGCTGTTTCTCCATAACATCGATCGTCTCACCGTAGGATCACCTTTGGATTGGCTATGATCCTGCTGGCAACCGTTTCGAGCATGAACGGTGGTCAGCGGTATGGGAAAGGTTGGATGGATGGGGATTGCTACATCGTCAGGAGCGGAATATTCTTCGTGCAGCGATGTTGATCGTCACAACTGTAGTTTTCGTTCTTGGATTCACATTGATGACAGAGGCAACAACACCTTCACCGCCGGCCCAGACGAGGAAGGAAGAGCTCGTCAACGACGGAAGGAACCTAACAAGCTTCGCATTGATGACTCTGACCGCCCCGTTGGTGGTCCGATTGGTGGAAATTCACTGCCAGACCAAGGAAGGAGGACCCCAATAGAAGACGGAACGCAGTGGAAGATGACCTGGGGGGCTCTTGTTGGAAAAATGAAAAAAGACTAAAATATTGAGAGACAAACCAGTGAATAAACTGCAAGTAATCTTTCTCATATCCTAAAGAGAGTCCAGTACAAGGCTTTAAATAATGCTGAGAGAGCAACAGAAAATGCTAAAAAATAGGAACATAAACCCATGACTGATTTATAACTGACCACTAAACAATAACTAACCACTAACAATAACTGTCCACCAACACACTAACTGACCACTAATTAAAAACATGATCCAAAAAATCAGTTATTTTGAATCATTCTTTCAACACTCCCCTTGATTCAAAATCACATACTCCCATTTGTGAACTGAAAAACTGATGCTTTGCTTGGGGAAGAGATTTTGTAAAAATATCAGCTGCTTGCTATTAGTGCCACAAAATTTCAGCACTATTCTCCCATCAGCTACTAGCTTACGAATGAAATGATGATGCACATCGATATGCTTAGTTCTGCCATGAAAAGCGGGATTTTTTGCCATTGCAATTGTGGACTGATTATCACAGAATATCTCAGTGGCTTCCTTTTGCTCAAGACTAAAATCAGAAAGAAGTTTTCTAAGCCATAAAGCTTGTCGTGCTGCTGAAGTTACTGCTGCATACTCTGCTTCGGATGATGATAAGCTATTGTTTCTTGCTTCTTTGAACTCCATGTCACCGGTCCAGAACCAAAGCTAAAAACATTGCCTGATGTGCTCTTTCGATCATCTAAACATCCTGCCCAGTCACTGTCAGTGAAACCGAATAATCTGAAATTTGGTACTTTGCAATAGCAAATACCAAAATTCACAGTCCCTGCAATATAACGAAGAATCCTTTTTGCTGCTCCAAAGTGTTGTTTTGTAGGACTATGCATAAATCTGGACACAACATTAACAGAGAAAGCAATATCAGGTCTAGTGTGTGTCAAATAATTTAAACCACCAACTAAACTTCTAAATAGTGTTGGATTAGCTTTCTCAGTTCCATCTTCACGCTGTAGCTTCTCATTGATATTCATTGGTGTGGCTGCTACTTCACAATTTTCCATGTTAAACTTCTTCAAAAGGTCTTCACCATATTTCTTTGACACACAAAAATTCCTTCATCGTCTTGTATGACCTCAAGTCCCAAAAAATATTGCAACAAGCCCAAATCTGTCATCTCAAAAGTTCTCAACATACAGGACTTAAAATCATCAATTAAGGACTTTGAGGAACCCATATAAATCATGTCATCTACATAAAGGCAAACCACCAAAAAATCTACATTACCTTGTTTTTTTACATAAAGAGTGGGCTCATTTTCACTTCTAGTAAATCCACTATGTTGGAAGAATGAATCAATCTTGCTGTACCAAGCCCGCGGAGCTTGCTTTAGTCCGTAAAGAGCTTTTCTTAACCTGCAAACCTTGTTTTCATTGCCTCTAATAACAAAGCCCTGAGGTTGTGAAACATAAACCTCCGCTTCTAAATCACCATTCAAAAAAGCGGACTTCACATCAAATTGATACACAGGAAATTGCAACTGAGCAGCCAATGCCAAAACAATTCTCACAGTTTCAAATCGAGCAACAGGAGAAAAAGTCTCTTCAAAATCTATACCTTGTTGTTGTGTATACCCCTTTGCCACAAGCCGAGCTTTGTGCTTTTGAATGCTTCCGTCAGCATTGTACTTTGTTCGGAACACCCACTTGAGCCCTACGATATTCTTGCCTTCTGGAACATCAACCAACTCCCATGTTGAATTTCTTTCAATGGCCTGCATCTCCTCTTTCATAGCACTTCGCCACTCTGGTTGTTCTGCAGCTTCTTCAAAAGAAGTTGGGTCAGCGACTAATAGAGCAAAGTTGCATGACTCATAAATTTCTCTAATAGATCTGAATTTTCTCGGTGGTGTTTCACTACTGCTGCTGGAGGACCTTGATGTTGGTGAATCATCACTTGCAGGTCTTGTAGTACTGCTATCATTAGGTGAGGAAGGAACTGAACTTGTAGGTGATAGAGGAGTTGAACTTGCAGGTTGTTCAACTTCAAAATCTGCTAGAACATTATTTTTCATGCCTTCCTTGCTAAAATTCCACTTCAAATCTGCTTCTTCATTAAACACAACATCCCTGCTAATTATCACTTTGCCATTTGTAGGATATATAAACGATATGCTTTGGATTGAGTACTATACCCAATGAAAATACATTTCTCAGATTTTTTATCAAGTTTAGAACGAGAGTTGACCAAAGCATATGCTATACAACCGAAGACTTTTAAGTGGCTTACCCGAGGCTTCTTACCCATCCAAGCTTCATACGGTGTTCGATTCAAAACTGCCTTTGTTGGTGAGATGTTCAAGAGATATACTGCTGTTGCAACTGCTTCTCCCCAAAACTGGTCTGGAAGCCCTTTTTGTTTTTAATAAGCTTCTAGCCATTTCCACCACTGTTCGATTTTTTCGCTCAGCGACGCCATTCTGTTCTGGTGTGTATGGTGCTGTAAGTTCCCTGCGAATGCCATTCTCATCACAATAAACAATGAAATTATTAGATAAGAATTCACCGCCTCGATCAGTTCGAAGTGCCTTTATGCTCTTTCCACTTTGCTTTTCCATTAGTGCCTTAAATTTCTTGAAATTCTCAAAGGTTTCAAACTTGAATTTCAAGAAATAGACCCAACTCATACGGGTATAGTCATCCGTAAATAGCAGAAAATAGTGACTTCTACCAAGTGACTCAGTTTTCATAGGCCCACACAAATCAGCATGCACAAGTTCAAGACACTCAGAAGCCCTCCATGATTTTCCAATAGGAAATGACCTCCTATTCTGCTTCCCATAAACACATCCCTCACAAAAATCAAATTCACCAATTTTTGGCAACCCAATAACCATTTCTTTGTTACTCAGAAGTTTCAACCATTCACATTCAAATGCCCATAACGTAAATGCCACAGATTTGCCTTATTATTCCCTCTAACAACTAAGGCTTTACTCAAAACATTTGAGACATCAAGAGGAAACATCCTATTTTGTCATATGAACAGTTGATATGGTTTGACTAGATTTTTTATCTTGTATAACACATGAATCGTCATTAAACATAACAGAGTATCCACTAGTCATCAACTGTCCAACACTTAGTAGGTTATGAGCTAAACTGGGCACAAATTGCACATCATAAAGAAGTTTAACATCACCTTGCACAGTTTTGATGGAGATTGTACCTTTCCCTTCAACTTTCATTTGCTTGTTATCCCCTAGTCGAACTTCACTTTTCTGTGACTCATCAAGCTCTTTGAACAATGACTTGGTTCCGGACATGTGATTGGAGCATCCACTGTCCAAAAACCATACATCTTTGCTGTTGACATCCTCTTGAATCGGCAAATGAGCCATGAACAGCTTGCTCTCCTCTTCAACTTTCTCTGTAAAATTTGCTTGCTTTTGTTCTTCTCTCTGTTTGATCCAGCAATCAGCTTCTTTGTGCCCCCATTTGTTGCAATGCCTACACTGGATTGAACTCTGTTCTTCTCTCTGTCTGATCCAGCAATCAGCTTCTTTGTGCCCCCATTTGTTGCAATGCCTACACTGGATTGAACTCTTATACTGACGTGATTCACCAAATTGGCCTCTTCCTCTTCCGTTGCCACGACCTCGTCCATGAAATCCACCTTTGCCTCTGCCACGGCCTCCCGAGTTTTCTATGTTTCCCTTGGAAAACTCTCCCTTCACCTGAAAAGCCTTTTCCTCTGACTTTTCATGAGACCTGCCAAGTCTTGCTTCATGGGCTAACAGAGAACTCATCATTTCATCAAAAGTATAAGTAGACAAGTCTTTAGTCTCTTCAATTGCAACAACAAGATGATCAAATTTTGAGGTTAAACTTCTTAACACCTTACTCACAACAGTTTCATCACTTACAGTTTCACCATAGGACTTCATTTGATTAACAATTCCAGACACCCTAGACAAGAATCTTGTATAGATTCTCTGTCTTTCATAACTAGAGTCTCAAAATCACGACGAAGAGTTTGTAATTTTACAACAATTACCTTTTTGTCGCCCAAATATTCTTGCTTCAAAATCCCCATGCCTTTTTTGAGGTGGCAGCTGCTGAGATTCGGGGAAATATATCATCCTCCAGCGCTGATTGAATGAACAGTAAGGCCTTTGCATCCTTTTTTCGATTTTCTCGCAACTGCTGGTTGGGTTCGGCCGGTGCCGGATTCGGCTCTTCATACCCATTCTCCACCAAGTCCCATAGTTCTTGAGACTTGAACAACGTCTTCATTTGAGACTCCAAAGATGATATTTTTCACCTTTGAAAATTGGAATTAGGGGCTGTGCTGCTGAGTTTGATCCATTACTTGCCATGGCTTCTCTCTTACTTTACTTTTTCCCTGCGTGAGGAAAAAGGACCGAAACCTGGTCTTGGATTGCTCTGATACCAAGAATGTTGGAAAAATGAAAAAAGACTAAAATATTGAGAGACAAACCAGTGAATAAACTGCAAGTAATCTTTCTCATATCCTAAAGAGAGTCCAGTACAAGGCTTTAAATAATGCTGAGAGAGCAACAGAAAATGCTAAAAAATAGGAACATAAACCCATGATCTGATTTATAACTGACCACTAAACAATAACTAACCACTAACAATAACTGTCCACCAACACACTAACTGACCACTAATTAAAAACATGATCCAAAAAATCAGTTATTTTGAATCATTCTTTCAACAGCTCTGTGGAAAAAGGACCGCCTTCCAGAGTGGATTTTTTTTTTTTGTTTTTTTTTTTTGTGAAATCTCTGCTTTTCCTGGGCACAACAAATACAGAGACAATTACAAATTCTTTAATCTCTTGTTACAAATTCTGCTGAGGGTTTGCTTGAACATATTTGACGAAGGAAAAGGAGTGGCAAGCTAGGTTAGAATCCATGTTGTTTTGAAATAAAATATATTATACGTTGGAGAATGGTCTTCCAAGGCCTCAAGCTTTCTGCACACGTGTGAGAATGTCGCCTTTTCTTTTAGGATAAGTTCACAGTTGTTTATTTGTAAATTCGACTTCTCCGAGCGTTCTTCTCTCCAGAGCAAAGCCTGGTACCTGCCGCAGAGGTCCCGACAATCTAGGCTACGGAGAGGCAGACAAGTGCCGTGATCCCCAATCCGAATGCAGAGCTCCTCGGCAACGAACAGAGGCTTCCGTCCAGCTTCATATCCTTTGCCTGCAGAAAACCAGCTCAAATTTCAGCCTCAGCCTCAAAAGAAAATAAAAGTCGTGGGTTATGAACTAAGATATCGTGGGTTTTTAACTAGGGTGTCATGGGTTTAAACTGATGCTTTGTCTTAAGGTTTTGAACTAGGGTGTCGTGGGTTATGAACTAGGGTGTCGTGGGTTTCAACTAGGGTGTCGTGGGTTTGAACTGATGCTTTGTCTTAAGGTTTTGAACTAGGGTGTCGTGGGTTATGAACTAGGGTGTCGTGGGTTTCAACTAGGGTGTCGTGGGTTTGAACTGATGCTTTGTCTTAAGGTTTTGAACTAGGGTGTCGTGGGTTATGAACTAGGGTGTCGTGGGTTTGAACTGATGCTTTGTCTTAAGGTTTTGAACTAGGGTGTCGTGGGTTATGAACTAGGGTGTCATGGGTTTCCAACTAGGGTGTCGTGGGTTTAAACTGATGCTTTGTCTTAAGGTTTTGAACTAGGGTGTCATGGGTTATGAACTAGGGTGTCGTGGGTTTGAACTAGGGTGTCGTGGGTTTCCAACTAGGGTGTCGTGGGTTTGAACTGATGCTTTGTCTTAAGGTTTTGAACTAGGGTGTCGTGGGTTATGAACTAGGGTGTGTGGGTTTGAACTGATGCTTTGTCTTAAGGTTTTGAACTAGGGTGTCGTGGGTTATGAACTAGGGTGTCGTGGGTTTAAACTGATGCTTTGTCTTAAGGTTTTGAACTAGGGTGTCGTGGGTTATGAACTAGGGTGTGGGTTTCCAACTAGGGTGTCGTGGGTTTGAACTGATGCTTTGTCTTAAGGTTTTGAACTAGGGTGTCGTGGGTTTCCAACTAGGGTGTCTTTGTCTTAAGGTTTTGAACTAGGGTGTCTTGTCGTGGGTTTCCAACTAGGGTGTCGTGGGTTTAAACTGATGCTTTGTCTTAAGGTTTTGAACTAGGGTGTCGTGGGTTATGAACTAGGGTGTCGTGGGTTTCCAACTAGGGTGTCGTGGGTTTGAACTGATGCTTTGTCTTAAGGTTTTGAACTAGGGTGTCGTGGGTTATGAACTAGGGTGTCGTGGGTTTCCAACTAGGGTGTCGTGGGTTTGAACTACTAGAACTGATGCTTTGTCTTAAGGTTTTGAACTAGGGTGTCGTGGGTTATGAACTAGGGTGTCGTGGGTTTAAACTGATGCTTTGTCTTAAGGTTTTGAACTAGGGTGTCGTGGGTTATGAACTAGGGTGTCGTGGGTTTCCAACTAGGGTGTCGTGGGTTTGAACTGATGCTTTGTCTTAAGGTTTTGAACTAGGGTGTCGTGGGTTATGAACTAGGGTGTCGTGGGTTTAAACTGATGCTTTGTCTTAAGGTTTTGAACTAGGGTGTCGTGGGTTATGAACTAGGGTGTCGTGGGTTTAAACTGATGCTTTGTCTTAAGGTTTTGAACTAGGGTGTCGTGGGTTATGAACTAGGGTGTGGGTTTCCAACTAGGGTGTCGTGGGTTTGAACTGATGCTTTGTCTTAAGGTTTTGAACCGATGGGAACTTTGCATTGGAGTTCCTTAGCCGCCCTGACGAACCTAACCAGTATGAAGTCGGCATTCGCTTCAACTCGAGATCGATCCCGTCCTCCGAGCAGGCACCTGTATGGTTGCCGGCGCTCATGTTTTTGTCGGATATAATTCGTTTCTTCAACTCAATGAGGCCGGAGGTCTCGTTCTCTTCGACTCTTCGAAGGGAGCTGAGGTCTGGAGCAGCAACACTCACAACTCCTCCGTCGCTTCAGCAGTCTCCGCGACGATGGGAATCTTGTTCTCTTGAATGCGCGCAAGGATGTCGTCTGGCAGAGCTTTGCCACTCTTTCGGATACTCTTCTTCCAGGCCAGAACCTTACGATTTTTTATCAGCAAAATCCAAATAAGATGGCGGGTTGAAGTAGGCTGGAGGGAAAGGGCATTTTCGTCTTCACACCAATGGTGAAAGGCTGAACGACTTTTAATGGATGTACGATTAAAAAGTAACATTATCTTCCTGCTATTCTGTTCCATCATGTCAGGCCATATGGAATCCATGTGGACCAATAGAAAGGAGCGGTACAGTCCAAGTAGATCTTGCTGCATCGAAGGCGATGTACAAAGTGTTTTCCTTAGTACAAGCATTTATGCAGGCGGTGGAAGGGAGATCCGGCCAAGACTTGTATCCGGATTTAAAATTAGAATTGTTAATGGTGAGTGGAGGAATGCTATGGTTTCCTACCGATATTCCTTATTCTCCGTTCTCATCAACATTCCCTGTTTTCCGACGTCAAATGGTTCGCTTCTGCTTTCATTTATTTAGAGAAAACGATTCGATCGTTATCTAATTTTTTTTATAAAAAAAAAAAAAAACTTGTCAATGATATGGTACTGAAGTGATTGCTCCACGTTTCCATCATGAATACTTGTACAAATCAGCCATCGTTCACCAGGTGGGTGCTAAGTCGCAGCACCCATCACAGCTTTCACGTCAGACCAGCGAACAGCGATAGGATGAGTGACCTGCCTTTGCCTCTGATTGGCCCGATACCGCGCCAGCCTCATCCCACCGCACGAAGTGAATTTCTATTTGCACCGCTAGAATTTCATGTGCATTTTTTTAATTTTTTTATATTTATACTTTTAAATTATATTTATATTTTTTTAAAAAATTAATAATTTTAAATTATTTTTTTCGTGCACCTTTCATTTCCTCCTCTCAAATCATTTTGCATATCTCTTCTCAATGCACCGTTTGATCCATTCTTCCTTCTCTTCCTACTCCTTCCTCGGCACCAAAAGAGCCTCGTTCCGGCGATATTCTTTCTCAGCACCGAGCGACATTCCTAGCACCTTCTTTTCCGGCACCGGCAGCAATTAGCGACGGTAGGTTTCCTAAACCCATCGCCTCCGCCTCCCTCGCCTCCATCCCCCATCCCTCCCCTCCGGCCTTCTCCCCGCCTTCCTTGCCTCGTCTTCGCCCTCCTCCATCCCTCCCTCCGGTCCCCTTCATCCCCTCCGCCCCCTCCAGCAAAGGCTTGGGTCGAGCATGGGTCGAGTTTCTGTTCGACCCATCAGGCCAAACAAAGATTCTTTGTTCAGACCTGGTGGTCCGAACAGAAATCAATCTATTCGGCCTAATGGACCAAACAGAGAACCAAGGAGTTACGATTTTAAATTTTTTTAATAAATTTAAACTTATTATATAAGTACTTTTATATAAGTAGTTTAAAAAAATTTATATTTAGTAAAATTTTTAAATCGATTATAAATCGGTATAGTTAAGTTTTTCGAAAAAAAATTTGGACATTTTTAATTTATTCATATTTTAATCTTGCGTATTAATGCTGATTAATGCCATGTTTCAAATATAGATGCTGGTCCCTCACGAGTTAGACCCACAGACCCACAGCGTCAACCAGGAGACGTCGTGGCGATATGTTGAGTCAGAGGTTCCTGTTGCACCATCGCCCCCAGCTGAGATAGTAGACGAGGACATCCCAGCTATAGATGTTGATGATGAAGCAGATGGGCCTTGTCCAGGCGGTCCAGAGGATGAGTCTGTCCTTAGTAGTTTCAGGACACATATAACACCCTCCATCTGGAGGCAATAGGTATTGTTTATTTGTTATTGTAGTGTATTTTCTTTAATGCATTATTACGATACTGTTATATAATTTATTCATGTTATCCATTTATATTTTACAGGAATGGACCCCACTGAAGTGCATGAACCATGCTGCTAAGGTAGGTGAGTGGCAGTGGTGGGCATCGGAGTAATCAAATAGGAAGTTTAGAGCATTAGTTCAGCAGTCGGGCCTCGTTGAACTAGTGCACTGCTCTTATCGGTTCGCCGATAAGATTCTTGTCCGGGCTTCGTAGAGAGATGGCAGCCCGAGACGAACACCTTCCATCTTCCCTTTGGCGAGATGACGATCACGTTGGATGACGTTGTTGTCATATTAGGGATTAATGTCATAGGTGCCTATAGCTTATCTTTGTTGATAAGAGCGGGATGAGGGTGCCTATAGCTTATCTTTCTCTACTTCGAGATCTGGATAGGGTAAGCACATATGCCTGGGGTGCTGATGCCTTGGCTCATTTATATCGGCAGTTGGGGATTGCATCTAGAGCATCCGTTAGATAGATTAGTGGATGATGCTGCTCTAGGCATGGATTTATGAGCATTTTTCATTTCTCACTCCTCATCCAGCCATGGATTATACTGATGCTAGGCCCCGCGTGCACCGATGGATTCCCGGCAGTCCACCACGTACCACGATGAATCATTTAGTGATTCTACGCGAGTCATTGAATGTTTTGAGGGCTAATGAGGTATGTACCTTAGACCATGCACTTGTATATTTCTATGATTTGCCATATATTATCAAACTGATTAGGATTTATCTGTTGCAGGTAGTTTGGGATCCCCATCGCCATATTTGGAAGGATCGTCCATTCCTAGATATTGCATTATTTAGTGGATGCCTAAAGTGCATGGATGTCGTAGAACCCTATCATCCTAAAAGGGTTCTACGACAGTTCGACAGGATACATACGATCCCCCGTGTGCCACTAGCCCCTGAGCGAGCTAGCAGAGGATCGACAGCAACATCGTACCACATCCAGTATGTCTTCTATGATCAGATGTGAGAGAGGTAGGAGGATCACCTGCTGAGCCGAGCGAGCAGGAGCCATCCGGTGACCCGACCATCAGATTGCATGCCAGAATATATGGATTGGTATTTTCGTATCATACACCTGGCAGTTCACGCCCAGAGAGCCAATCTGGTATCTATTCCCGATCACATCCCGATGATGTTGATGCTGACGTGCAAGGGCGACGTATTGCAGATGCCATTAACATTTGCACCAACATTCTATATGGGTCGGGAAGAGGTTACATCATAGAGGATTGACCTATACGATGTTATTTCTCAGATGTCACAGGTGTTTAGGGTCAGCATATTTTATCAGGTGAGCCTAATGTACCCGGCCCTAGTCATGCATCGCTACAGTAGTACAGGCGTCAACAACGGCAAGATGGGATTGATGATGTACCATGTGTCTTTTTTAGCTTTTAGCACATCTTTTTGTAAAATACATTGAAATTTGAATGAAAGTTTGAATTTCCTTTAAATGTTCTTTTTTGTTTCAGAGTCCATATTTGAAGATTAATATCAAATGCAATATACAACTCAACAGTCTCGCTAATTATAAATTAGTAAACAATCACATGCTAATAATAATCTCGCTAATTATGGGGTAGAGTTTGATAAATAAACTGGACACGTGCTGGCACGCCCCATCATCAATCAACAAAGACAATTAATGACACATCAATCAATAATGAGGTGTGCTATCAACTTTCATAAACTTTATGATAATTGACACTCCTAGACATGCATCAGCACGCCATGGCATGGGCACAGAATGCCCCGGCACGCATCGGCACCCTCCAGCACAGGTCAGCACGGGCCGGCACTCTTCGGCATGGGTCGACCGGCATGACCCAACTTGTGCCGACATGCATCGGCATGCTCCGACATAGGTCGATACGCATCGTTACTCAATGGAACGGGTCGACCGGCATGCCCCAACTAATGCCAGCACGCTCCAACACGGGTCGATCGACCGGACCGTGGGCATGGATTACTGAATTTGCGAGATCATGGCATCAATCAACAAAGACAATTAATGACACATAAATCAACAATGAGGTGTGATGTCAACTTCCATAAATTCTTGATAATTGACACTCCTGGACATGCATCGGCATGCCTCGGCACGGGTACGGTATGCCTCAGCATGCATCGACACGGTCAGTCAACTAAAAAAAGCACTATATATAAAAATTTCAAACATTATACAACTTTGTATATTGATAAAACTTACACTCTACAACTCAACAATCTCGCTAATAATAACATCTAACGAGATAGTTTGTTTGAACTGTTGAATCCTAGATTCATAAGAAGTTGTTCATCCGGAAGCATAAGGTAAATGATATCTTCGCCAGTTGCTTGCTATTAGGGGAACGGGATGACCCGGCAACAGAAACACTTACAAAATAAATAAATTTGTAAACAAAATGATTTATGAGTCATTTAAGGATGAGTAAGAGACATTTAATTAATACCTCCATAAAATAATTGCCATTTACGAATGCTACTGCAATGTCTTTGCCGGATGAAGAGGAAGAGGCACCGATGTAAGAGGTAGAATGTAAGACATTGTTGCAAGGAGAGGTGGTATAGGACAACATTATAGCAGGACGCTATAAGGTGCCCCATATCCAGCAATGTCATCCACCGGTCAGATGGTGGACAATTCTCAAAATATGATAATGCTTGAGCAATCTCGTCAAACCTTCCTTCGACAATAAATAAAGCACGATAGTGCTCTGAATGACTTTACAACTCATGTAATAAATCTTTCCTAACATGGAGCCAATCCTCCTCTTCAAATCCAAGCAAGTCAGCTATTGCTCTGAATCCGCAGTTGCCATCAGCTTTATCCTTGATATGCTGGATGAACGACCCTAACCCATCTGGAATTTGATCAATATAGATTGTTAGCTTATATGAATGGGTTCGAGGATGAAAAACCTGCAAACCATATCAAATGATATTACAAACTATCGATTGCTAATAATTAACAGCTAATAACAAACAACACAAGCCGTGCACACATCGGCATGCCCGATACACACCAGCACGATACTCCATGCTTCTTACCTTCTTCCTCGGTTGCATTTTTTGCACTAGAGTCAGTAGGGTGCCCGTACTAGGTGAGTAACTATCTTATCCAGAGAGAACCAACTCAAAGGCAGAAGGATCACGGCGAGTAGATGTATCAACCTTCAATGAAGTGTGGCCATGTGAACCAGTCATCCTTTTTGCAGGTTCTTCAAGAGAAGTACCATCTGAGCTTGCAATCTCTCTCAATTTCTTAACATCTGCAATTTAGAAGCCCCATCTAACTGCTTGAATTTCTTAGCAATTATATCCAACTCTGGTTCACAGCTCAGCTTCATAATTTGCACATTTGAAGCAGGCACCATATCAAGTTTTCTTCAATAAGGATCTATGCAGTCGAGGGGAATAGGCCGACTTCCATTCTGTACTGCACAATCTCATGAGCGCATGGTAGTCCATGTGTGCATCGAATAGCATACCCACAAACTGATTCATCAATCCCAACTAATTGGTTTGGTTCTTGGGTGAGGATATAATTTAATGCAGTTATAGATATAAAACCTCAGTTCTTTGAATTCAATAGGCTTGAAGTTGTGTTGCATAACTGTCAAACTCTTTTCAAATGAGGCTTTGATGTCACTGTGCTGCAACTCAATCAAATTATGAATTTTTGTCCAAGATGACTCGAAAGTCCCTTGGCTTGATCCAAGCTATCTTTTAAGCCTTGCATGTGCACTTTCAGCCCTAGTAAAGTAAATATAATTAAATAAAAGTTAGATAACAAATACACAATTAAATTATAAATTTCTAAACTTAATCAATTTCTTGTGATACCTATTAGTTGTCACATTCCTGTAGTGCCTACGTGCGTCCGTCCATGCTGCGATAAATCTTTCCTTGAACTTGCTCAGCCAAGTATCTACACATACTGTAAAGCATCTGGATAGGTACTAAACTCTCTCTGGAGTGCACTCAAGTATACTCATCTTCTGTGGTTGACAACACTAGTACATTCTAACTCATTATAAACTTATCCCATTTCTTCTTCGTTTCAAATAATTTTTTGCACTGGGTCAAAACATTCCTATAATATGCCATCTACATAACAAATGTGTTGTCATAGAAAATACCTTCTAAATTGTATTTAATAGAGCCAAGTCTTGATCTGTGACTATCACCTCAAGCAGAACATCAGCGTCCATGATGCTGCGCAATCTCTCTAATGCCCATGTATAGTTATCTTCCTGCTTAGAGTCCATGTATGTAAAAGCAATAGAAAATGTGAGGTTAGTTGATGTCACCCCCACAATCTTTAAGAGAGGAAGACGATATCTATTCGTCTTGTAAGTGCAATCCATTATCAAAACATGAGGAAATGCACGTAACAAATCTATACTGCCAGGGTGAGCCTAAAACAAGTCACGCACAACATCAGACTCAATATAATTCCTATGCCACTCAATGTACTTATACTCGGATAATTTACCCAGAAAATGTTGCATCTGAGATCTCCAAGCTTTCTCTACAACCTTACACCTCTTCGTGCATTGTCGATCGTCTTCATGCACGTAACATTGAGGGCATCCCTTTGTTTCAATGTAGACAATATGGCCTTTGGCTGAACCAAAGTCTTCAACATATCCACTAACAATGAAGTCTTCTGCTTCGATAATCGTCCAGCATATGAGTGCCCCTCGAGATGCTTCGTAGCCAGATGATTGTGCAATCCATAAATGACCATTAACATCCAATCATCTGCAGTGTCCAATTTCTTTCCTCTTAATGCAAAAGGACATCCACACTTCTTAGTGCCACTGGCCCTGGTCTTTGATCCCTTTTCCTTTATGCTTTACTTCTACAGGTACCACTCCTCTCGTAAGCAAGTACAATTCTTGGTTTCTTGCTATCAGTACTCGAATCAAAAGTTTTAATAATAACAATAAATCTATTCCTCCTTCCAGCTTTCCGACACCAATTACACAAGTCTTCTCTACTTTGAATATCTGCACAATAAAAAGTTTTATGTTAGTAGACAATTTTACACATCGCCTAGGGTACTAATAAAATAATTGCAATCAAAATTATCAGACCTCGTAAGTTGTAAATTCATTTGTGCAAGCCATCATACATTCAGAGCCAATCATGCTGCCTTCGGTTGAAGATCGTCCTACACGATCAAAAAATAATCAATTTAAACTCTAAGACTAAACCCTAAACCCCACCCCTTGTTCGGCCCTATGTGGCCGAACAGAAGGCAAACTGAAAGCCTTCTGTTCGACCGGAAAGGGCTGGATAGAGGGCCCCTGTTCGGCCCATCCTGGCCGAACAGAAGCCTTCTGTTCGGCCACACAGGCAGAACACAACGCTTTTGTTCAGCCCTTTGTGGCAGAACAGAAGGCTTCTGTTCGGCCACACCTGGTCGAATAGAAGCTCATTGTTCGGCCAACCAGAGCCAAACAGAAGCCAAGGCCTCTATTCGGCCCTGTGTGGCCGAACAAGATGCAGACCATGAAAAAAAAATTCTATACAAGTCAAAAAATGAACCTTTCTGTCCGTAGATCCTTCCCAAATCGCTAGTTGCTTGTTCATTGTTCAATTGAGGGTTGAAATATCTTCAAACAAAGACTCAATGGATTGATTGAGCAATTCCTTTTTTCCATTCGTTTGGAGAGGGGAGGGGAGAGGGGGAGGGCGAGTGGGTGTGCGGTGGAAGGAGGAGCTATTTTTGTTGAGGGGTGCACAGAGTAAAAATAGGGGCATTTTGGTTCATTATTATAAGGGTAAAATTGAATTTTTTTTGTTAAGTGGGGGTGCATAGAGCAAATCGAGTGGTGCAAATAAAAATTCCCGAAGTACCATCCCACCACACGAGCACTCAACATTGTGGGCTAAGCGGGGGGATGAAAACGGCACATTGGCTAACATGATGAGCCCACATCTCAGTGTTCTAGATTAATTCATTGCCATTTGTGCCGAGATTGAATGAAATGCAGAAGAACTCGTACGAATCCCAGGTTTGGAAAATTCAAGAGATATGAGTTTTTAATGGATTGTTATGAAGCATTTTGGACCATGGCGATGTTCTCACGGCTAATCATAGTTACTGTTATTGTCAAGATACCTCTTCGATCATCGATGAGCTTTCGATCATCTTCTCTAACAGATTAATGGTCTTCGATAGATTCCTCTCATTTAAAAACCTGCAAAAAATTTCTGAACCAGGGATTCTGATGAGAACACTTCAATGCTCAAATTAGTGCTCTAGAAAACAACCGTAAACTTGAAGGAAAGCTTCACTGTTTGAGCGTGTATGTGATACTTACCTAATCAAAGATTTTTCTTACCTATTTATAGGAGCTGCTGGAGCTCATGAAATAACTATATTGGTGGAATTCGCTCCTCACGTACCGTAAAAGTTGGTAGGATTCGCTCCCCATGCACCGTAACTATTAGCAAGATTTGCTTTTTATGTCCATGGTGGAAGGAATATTTCTGTCGAGATTCTGAATCGTGGAAGAATTCTGCAAACCGTCATGAGCGACAAGGGTTATGCGCATGGGCCTCACAAGGAGTCCGATCCAGATGGCTAACTGGAGGTCCTATTCAGGTGACCGATTAGAGGTCCTACCCGGGTGATTGACTAGAGATTGTCTGAGAGTGTGATTATCACCGTTAATTGGGTACAACCCCATCAATCCTATCAAATGCCAAGCGAAAGGAGTGTAAAGCTTCATCGCATCAAGATTTGGGCATCATTAACTGTAAAGCCTAAAACGCGCAGAGGGCATGCCTTCAGGGAAGTGTGGTCTTTTCACATTGAGAAGAGGGTTGAGGTAGTGGGGTGCAGTACCGTTGGCAGACAACGAGTCATCGCGTAGAATCGAGGCAACATTCTTGAACGATGAGGAGCCGCATGCCATCATTGCTCTGCCATAAATTGCATTCTCTCATGCGCCATCAAAATGCCACTTTTCGAGTGGTGAAAAGTCATTCATCGATTGAGATGCTAGCTCCCAATCGTGAACGTCCACGTGGTTATGCCATTGGGCGGGATAATTTTTCTATTTTGAAAATCCTTGAATAAAATCCTTCTGTCCTCTCCATCAAGCTTTTTGTGCTTCCAGTGCTATAAGAGTTTCTTCTCCTTTCGTTCTCTAAGTCTTCTAGGTCTCTTTCCTTATTCCGCAGGTTGGTCTTCTCCTTCTTTCTTCGGATCGCTCCTTTAGGGTTTTGGACCTTCTTTAGGGCAGTGATGGGTCTTGTCCCCCTTCGTAGGAAGGGTAAGAAGTTTGTAATAGAAAGTTCTTCTTCTTCTTCTAAAGAGAACGTTCCTCTTTGAATGCATCATAGGGTTGGTGGCGTAGTGGCCCGTAAGCCCTCGGCAGCTCTGGTTCATCTAGCGCCTTCTCTAGCCATCGTTTCGAGTTTGATTGGTCGAAGAGCGTTCCTTCGACCATGATCTGATCGAAGGTGGATGAAATCAGGGCCGTGTATAGAGTGCCAAAAGATATTAGGTTGTCTATTCCTGGTCTCGATGATAGGTTGACTGCCGGCCTTGTCGGAGGAGTCATCTTGTACGATGAATTCTTTAGGGCAGGACTTTGCCTTTCCTTCCACCCTTTCATAGCGAACCTCCTAAGAAGGTATAACCGCTCAACACAGTTGTCCCCAAACTCTTTTAAGACCATTTATGCTTTCATAGTGCTCAGCTACTTCCATGGCTTAGTGGCTAGAGTCTCCTTATTCAGAGCCATGCACTCCCTTGTCGTAATGCCGGCCATTTTTGATGATGACGGTGTGGGGTAGTCCGAAGTGGTAGATCATGGACTTCTAAAAGAAGGACTTTACATTGCCTTCAGTGATGCGCGCCAGTGCCTCAACTTTGATCCATTTGATAAAGTAATCAATGGTGACAAGCAAGAACCTCTGTTGATCTGATGTTGAAAAAAATGGACCAAGGATGTCCATACCCTATTAAGCGAAGGGCCACGGGGATAAGAGCTAGCTTAGGTGGGAAGCGGGCTACCACTGGACATGCGCATGTCATTGGTAGCTGTTGCACTTCCGAACCAGCTCAGCCGCATTCTCTTGCATGGTGAGCCAGTAATATCCTTGGTGAAGCATATTATACGTTAGCAACTTGCTCTCTAGATGATTCCCGCAGATGCCTTCATGTATCTCCCAAAAGACGTAGTTGGCATCTGCTAGGCCTAGGCATTTGAGTAAGGTGTAGAAGAATGACCTTATGTATAGCCGTTTGTCCATTATTACGAATTTGAAAGCTCTCCTTTTGAGCAATTTGGCTTCTTTGTAATTATCTGAAAGAGTGCTATTAGTGAGGTAGCAAACATAGGCATCCATCTAAGTCGGCTCATGTTTGACCAGCAATACTTCCTCTATGACGTCAATGCTTAAAACTTTCATATATTCAATGTAAGTCCTTTCCAGGGCATTATTTGCTAATGTGGCTAGCTGGGATAGGGTGTCGGCCTTGTCATTTTCGCCCTTGGGGTCGTAGTTGATATCAAAATGGACTAATGTAGAGGCTTGCGATCGGACTTTATCTAAGTATCGAGACATGATGGGGTCTCGGTCTTCGTATTCTCTCTTGATCTATCCGGCGACTAGTTGGGAGTCGGTGAAGGTTCTAAGAAGCTTTATTCTGAGTTCTCGTGCAAGATTTAGTCCCGCCAACATGGCTTCATATTCGGCTTGGTTAGTAGTTGCTTTGAAGAGGAATTGAAAGGCATACTCTACTAATGTTCCCTTCGAGTTTGCAAGGATTAGCCCTGCTCTACTCCCTTGGGAGTTAAAGACACTGTCGACATGAAGGATCCAAGTCTCTTCTGTCTCAGCTAATTCGGCAATAAGATCCATTGGAGGAGACTCCTTTGGGTGGTTTTTGGCTCAGGTGCACTCGACCATGAAGTCCGCTAGAACCTAAGCCTTCATGGCCAACCTTGGTCGGTAGGAGATGTTGAATTCTCCTAGTTTGATGGCCCACTTGGCGAATTGTCCAAAAGTGTTCAGTTGAGTTAGTATAGCCTTCAAGAGTTGATCCGTGAGGACCATGATCGGATGAGCTTGAAGTAAGGCCTGAGATGCTGAGCGAAAACAATTAGTATGAAAATAATCTTTTTAGCTTTAGAGTATCTGATTTTCGCATCATGAAGTACCTTGCTGGTATAATAAACTGGCTTCTGCATCCCATTGGAGTCAACTTAGACAAGCACAGAGCTGACCGCTTCTGTGGATGTGGTGAGGTAGAGGAAGAGATCCTCTCCTTCTTTCGACTTCAACAACAAAGGCGAAGAAGATAGGAACTCCTTCAACTCCTTAAAGGCCTTCTAGTACTCCTTCATCCAATCAAAGCCATTCATCTTGCGTAAGGCCTTGAAGAAGGGTAAGCACCTCTAGGCATATCTTGACACAAAATGACTTAAGGCTGCCACCCTCCCGATGAGTTGTTGCATCTCTTTCTTGTTAGTGGGTTGCCTCATGTCGAGGAATGCTTGAATCTTTTTAGGGTTTGCCTCGATGCCTCGCTGGGTTACCATGAATTCCAGAAACTTTTCTGTAGCGACTCCGAACGCACACTTGCAGGGGTTTAACTTCATTCGGTATCGGTGGAGGTTGTTGAAGGTTTCTTTCAAGTCGACAATGTGATTGGCTGTGTGAATTCTTTTGACTAGCATATCATTGACGTATACCTCAGTATTCTGCCTAATCTAGTCTTTAAATACTTTATTTATCAATCTTTGATAAGTGGCCCCTGCATTCTTCAATCCAAAGGGCATTACCTTATAGTAGTAGATACCTCTCTTAGTTACAAAGAAGGTGTTCTCTTCGTCCTTCAGGTCCATCCATATCTAGTTGTAATCCGAGAAGGCATCCACGAAACTGAGAAGCTCATGGCCATACATAGCATCGACTAACTAGTCGATCCTGGGCAGTGAAAAGTTATCTTTCGGGCACGCTTTGTTCAGGTTGGTGTAATCGATACAGATTCTCCAACTCCCATTTGCCTGTGGACCATTACCATGTTGGCCAACCAATTTAGATAATGAGCTTCCCAAATATGGTCGGTTGCGAGCGGCTTGCCAACTTCTTTATCAATGGCCTTCTGCCTTTCGGGGACGAAGCTTCGCCTTTTGGGGACGAAGCTTCTTTTCTTCTGTCGAATTGGCCGATACTTCGGATTGATGTTGAGTTGATGGATGATTACCTCCGAAGGGATCCCGAGCATGTTCAAGCTGAACCACGCAAAGACATCGAAGTTGGTCCGCAAGAAGGCAAGCAGTTGATCTCTTTATTCTACTGGCAAGAGCACTCCGACTTAGATCATCTTTGCCATGTTGTCTTCCAGCGAAGATGTCAGCAAATATTTTGTTGGTTCCCTTCTCTTTTTCGACTCCCTTAGGTCTAGTAGTATTGGAGTCGATGGTGTGATTGTTTCTCGAGGGCTAGGGGCCATGTGATGCACAATTGCGCTAGACTCTGGTTACCATGCATTTCACCAATTTTGTTTTTGATAAGAAATCTGACAAAGAGGCGTTTGGTGGAGATTACCGTATCTAACAGGTTCAGACCGAGATGCCCGAGTATGGTGTTTAGGCCAGTGGCACTCGAATGACCAAAAACTTCATGAACATAGTGCTTTGGCAAGGCGAAGTCCCAACCATACCGGGGAAGGTGATTTCACGTTCAACCCTTACAGAGTCCCTTGTGAATCTGACTAGGGAAGTGAACACAGGTTTGAGGGAATTGGAAGAGAGGTTCATCCAAATAAAAGCATCATAAGATAAGATGTCTGTAGAGCTTCTACTATCAACTAAAATCCTCTTTACAGGGTGCTTGGTGATCATCATGGAAACAACGACGCCATCATTGTTTGGGTTGTTTACCCATTCTAGGTCTCTTTTAGAGAAAAGGATTACATTTTCTACCCCTTCTCCCTCCTGCGACCTTTTGGAGGCATGGCTTGCCCCTCGGGAGATCATGTCGATTGTCCTCTCGATTGGCGCATTATCGACATTGGCCTAGGTAGGCAGAGGGCCTGCCGAACGTGGAGTAGTTGGGGTCCTTTCTGGACATATTTTTTCAAGTAGCCATGATGAATCAGGTCTTCAATGACTCATTTTAGATGGTGGCATTCTTCAGTCGTGGTTGTAGTCCCGATAGAATCGACAGTATAGATTTCAATCTCGAATGGTTAACGGCTTCAGAGGAGGGGGGCGCTTAAGGTATCGCTCCTCCTCAATCTCCATCAGAATATTCACTCTAGGAGAGAAAAGAGGGGTGTAGTTGTCTTTCATAGAAGCAAAGTTTCTTTGTCTGGTGTCTGATCGGCATGGAGGCTCTGACTTCCTAGGGTAAGGTCCGCTTGGCCCCTCACGGGCCTGCTTCTTCTTGGGCCTCCCATCCGTCTCCCTTCTTATATTATCAGCCTTATTGATACGGATGTATTTCTATGCATAATTTAGAAGCTCCGCATAGGATTTAGGAGGCTTCTTATCAAGAGAGTAAGTAAAGCAAGAGGGATAGAGGCCTCGCTTCAGAGCTAGAGTGGTCATGAAATCACTAAGGTGATAGACCTTGAAGGTAGCCATCTTGAAGCGGGCCACGAAGTCCTTCAGGGGCTCTCCATCCTTTTATCGGACGGAGAAAAGACTATTCGCCACTCGAGAGATCTTCCAGCAGGCATCGAAGTGGGCCAAGAAGCTCCTCTCCAATTGCCTGAAGTAGTCGATGCTATGTGGATTGAGGCGAGAATACCAAGCGTGGGTGGCCTTCTGGAGAGTGGCAGAAAGGCGATGCAAACGAGGGCATCAATAGTTCTTTGGACCCATATGAGAGCTTTATAGCTCTTTAGATGGTCGAATGCATCCATAGTGTCGTCGTACGAATCCAGTTGAGGGAGGTGAAACCGATGATGGACCAATTCCTTCGTGATGCAATGAGTGAGGGGGAACGAGTGTCGTAGTCCCTCTTTGGCAAGCAGCGAACCTGTGACTGAGTTCTTTCAGCCAATGATTGTACTCATCAAAGCGTCGCTCCGCCTTGTGATTGATTGGTCCGTCAGTGGACCCCTATCCTGATGACTCAGGAGATGAATAAGAAGAGGGAAGATGTTAATGCCCTCGCTTGGGTTCCTTCCGATGCCGCCATTCATAAAAGGGGGGGCTCTTTAAATGGCAAGTGAGAGATCGAGGCCGCTTGGGGGCTTCACAGTAGTGGTACTCTTGTTGATGAGCTTAATGGCCGCTTTTGCGATGCAATGGTGAGGCATATCGGCGATGAATCCCTTGATGGGGAGATCTCCCATGAGTGGATTGATGGCTGGCGCGAGTAGTAGCCACAGGAGGAGTGGAAGCCCATGGCTGCTGCTGTATGGCCACGGAATGGTGCTCCTGCAGCACCAGTGGTTGAACTTGCTGGGTGAGGGTAGCAAGCTGATCCGGCTAGATGGTCTGAGGCGGTGGTGATAATGGAGCAGAAAGGTTGGCCTCCTACTGCTCCATTTGCCTCAAAGGCTCTTCTACGTGGCTGGTGGAGGCCTCTTTAGCGGGTGTTGTCACCGTCATCTTTGATCTAGAGGGGATGGGATTAGCAATCTGGTATCACTAATTCATGCTATTTCCCTACTTAGTGCGCTAATTTGTTATCACCAAGATACCTCCTCGATCGTTGGCGAGCCTCCGATCGTCTTCTTCGATGGATCAGGGGTCTTCGATGGGCTTCTCTCACTTGGGAACCTATAGAAAGTCCTTGGATCGAGGATTTTGGTGGGGACACTCTGATGCTCAAGTCAGTGCTTTGGGCAACAACTATTGGCTTAAAGAAAAGCTCCTCTGTTTGAGTGTGTATGTGATACTTACCTGGTCGAAGGTCCCTCTTACTCATTTATGGGAGCCGCTAGAGCTCATGGAATAACTGTAATAGCAGGATTCGCTCCTCACGTACCATAACAGTTGGCATAATTCACTTTCCCCATGCCATAACTATTGGCAGAATTTGCTCCTCATGTCTTTGGTGGAAAGAATATTTTCGTTGAGATTTTTGATCATTGGAGGATCCTATAAACCATCATGAGCGGCAGGGATTATGCACGTGGGCCCCACAAGGAGTTTGATCCGGGTAGCCAACTGAAGGTCTTACCCGAGTGGCTAATTGAAGATTGTTTAGAAATGTAATCATCACCGTTAATTGGGTGCTGCCTTATCAGCCCCATCGATTATAATGCCCATCCTTTTGCTGGTTAATAGTTGCATTCTATGATGGAAAAATTTACACAATTTAAATTATGTCAGATCTCACCAATCCATGATACAAATTCATGCATGCATCCTCTCACTTTATACAGACAACCAAATAGTTGTTTGGTTAATTGGTTTAATGAATGTGGTTTCATGTCAAGATATCGAATTAGCATGTGCATAAAAAATAGTACTTAGATATGCTTAATTTCTAAAAATAATCCTATTTTTAAATTTTTATTTTTATTTTTATTAAAAATATTTATGAAAACATGTTTAATGGATAAAAATAAAAATAGCTTTCCAAGAAATAAAATTTTAAAATTAGAAAAAATAATCAAAATTTATTTCCACTATTTTTCATCAAATCATCAAAAGAAATAAAAAGATAATGAACAAAGGATCTAATTTGTGTCATTTTTATTTTTATTTTTTATGTAAAAAATATGTTTGATTAAACTATCATTACTTATTATTTTTAAAAAAACATTTTTTAGACATAAAATAACTTTTAGAAAATTAATAATATTTTTAATTAATATAGAATTTTATTATATATTAACATAATTACATATTGTTTATATATTTATAATTATATTATTATTAAAAATATAATATTGCATATTATTATATTATAATATTAGTTATGTGTTACCATAATATCATCAATATTATATTAATAATATTTATTATATGTAACAAATATGTAATTTATAATAGCTATACTACAACAATAGTTTATTATAAGATTCTAATATTATAATATTGTAGTATACAATAATATGCTATAATTAACATTACATTATTATTATATATGCTATATTAATGTTAATTATATGTATTATGATATTCTTAATAATATAATATTAATAATATAATATTATAATATCATTAATAGTATATTATTATTATGATATTCTTAAATATAATATTAATATATAATATTATAATACATTATATATTATATATATATAACAAATATATAATACATTGTAATATATATTATATAATAATAGTTTATTAGATGATTGTAATTTTATAATATTATGATAATATAATGTCATAATATAATAATATTATATTATTATTTATTATGATATAATATTAAATTTTATATATTATAATATTATTAATTTATATTATTATTTATATATTATACATAATGAATATGTAATTTATCATACATTATAATAATATATTACATAACCTATTATATAGCATAATAATTGTTTATTATAAGATTGTAATATTATAATTATGATAATAAATGTTGGGGGGTAAAATCGTCATTGCATCAATATTCGTGCGAAGAGGCTAAGACCAATCCCGTCCCTCCGCCCGTCATGATGTCCCCGAGCCTCCATAGCTCGGCTCTCCCCGAGCTTCCATGGCTCGGCCTTTCCGAGCTCCTATAGCTCGGTTCTCCCCGAGCTTCCCGCAGCTCGGCTCTCTCCGAGCTCCCATAGCTCGGCTCTCCCCGAGCTTCCATAGCTCGGCCTTTCCGAGCTCCCGTAGCTCGGCTCTCCCCGAGCTTTCATAGCTCGGCTCTCTCCGAGCCCCATAGCTCGGCTCTCCCCGAGCTTCCATAACTCGGCCTTTCCGAGCTCCCGTAGCTCGGCTCTCCCCGAGCTTCCATAGCTCGGCTCTCTCCGAGTTCCCATAGCTCGGCTCTCCCCGAGCTTCTATAGCTCGGCCTTTCCGAGCTCCCATAACTCGGCTCTCCTCGAGCTTCCATAGCTCGGCCTCTCCGAGCTCCCATAACTTGGCTCTCCCCGAGCTGCCATGGCTCGGCCTCTCTAAGCTCCTATAGCTCGGTTCTCCCCGAGCTTCCTGCAGCTCGGCTCTCCCCGAGCTTCTGTAGCTCGGCTCTCTCCGAGCTCCCATAGCTCGGCTCTCTCCGAGCTCCCATAGCTCAACTCCCCCCGAGCTTCCATAGCTTGGCCTTCTCCATAGCTCGTCTTTCCCGAGCGATCTATGATCCGATACTCACCCCCGCGGAACCTGGCGCAGGAGAGCCTAGACTTATCGTAACGGCATCTCAGGCAAAGAATCATACTGAAAAGTGGCCTAGAGCCTAATACGGTTACCTGGGACCTACGCACCTACTAGATCTCAAGCAGTCGAGGAGCTCTCCTGGCCGTCGATCCCTTAAAAAACAAGATATGGATCCCAACAACCTGATTCGATCCATCTCCGTATCCTAACAACCCTCGAACCTTCCAGAAGGCGCTCAAGACCCAGGTGACAACCTATAAATGTAACACTCCCAGATTCCCTCAGGTATGCGCGCTCACTCTCACTCTCCTGCTCTCCCCAGCCACTCGTCGGTGCTCCCACCTTGTCTGAGCTCCCGATCGGCCGCCCTTGGAGAGACTCCCCAGAGAGATCCACCTCCCCGTTTTCTGTTGATCGCCGATTCCTCTCACCGACTTGAGCATCGGAGGGTCTTCCGCGGAGGGCCACCCCCAACGCCTCTCGCACGAGGACTTCTGTGCAGGTCCGTCCCAGGAGATTGACCGCGTCCGAGTTGGAGGACGGATCCCGACGGCAACAATAAATATATATTATCACATTGTTAATAGAATACTAATCTTATATTGTAATATGTAAGGCTTTATTGTTGTTATTGTTTTTATATTGTAATATATAATGTATATATAATGTGTTATAAAGTTATTATAATAATATAATGTATTATATATTTATAATCTATGTTATTATGTAATATAATATTATATAATTCTTTTATTTTTTTGATTATTCTTTTGAAAGATATTATTTATAGTGAATATAAGAAATAGAAAAATACGTTTTGTTTTCATTTACTAAACAATTTTTTTTAGAGATGAAATATAGAATATAAAAATTATTTTTTGAAAATTAAAAAAATAAAAACAAAAAATTTTCTTAAAAATTCAATGCGCTTTTCACATCTGCTTACCTTACATATATTTCACTATATGAAATTGAAGTAGCATGGGATTGCCGATCTCTAATCTAACTAGATTATAAAAATAGAAGAAGGACCAATTGCCAATCACACACTTATGCTTTCAGAATATCGATGAAAATGAAATGATGGAACTCACACACATTTTTTTTTTTTTTGATAAAGACGGACGATCACACTAGTCTAGTGTAGGTCAGTTCAGATACATCAGAATGCAAAATTTATAACAACACATGGGGACATGATTCACCCATCGTCCATATTCTATACATCAGAATTCAAATGCTTTATTTTTTTTTTTTCTCAAATACAAGAATTCAACCGCATTCAAACCATCATATCAATTGCATCCTTATTCTTCATTTTGATTACACTGTCATGGAATTGAATTTTCACCCCTAAAGTTTCCATTCTCATATCATAGGTAATTAATTGCAGCCAAAGGAATCCTTAAAAATATAATGTAAAATCGATACGATAGATCAACAAGATTGTGGTAGGATGGTGATGGCAATGCCCAATTTGGATAGGGAGCCTCCGCCCTTGCAAGCTTGAAGCTTGGCTCACCCAACCGTCAATCGGCGATCACTACAAATTTGGCAAAGTTAATAACTGTTCCCTCTCTACCTATGGTACCGCCTGAGCGCATTCTATAAATCAGCCTCATCTCCACTCATCAGAGCCGTCCGTCCACGCATCGAGTAGAAATGGTGAGGTGCACTGTTCGGTAGCAATCTAACGCCTGAGAAACTTCTGGTCCGAGGTCCCTTATCCGCACTTCGTCGCCCCCTTCGCCTTCTCGCACAGCCGTCCGCGATGGCACTTCAGCCCTTGTCGTCCGCCACCGCCGCCGCTCGGAGGCTGGCCCCTTCGTCTCTCCTCGTATCTCCCAGAGCAGGTGCCTTCCTCTCATCCTTTGTTTTTAATTTTTTTCATCCGGAAGAAATCAATCCTACAAGTGAATAAAAACGACATCCTATAGTATTGCATCTAGTAAATATACAATGCAACGCATTTCTCTGTTCAAATTCTTCAGGTCATCTTGATATCCTTGAAAGTTCGATGCCTGTGTTAGGATCGTCTCTCCAAGCTTTCACCATCGCGAACATGAACTGCTGTGATACCCTGTTGAAATCTTTAGCCATGAATGTGAATAAAACCTTGTTAAAAATCGCCTAGGGTTATTTCGAACTGATGTTTTGCGCGTAGAAGTCTATTTCCTTGGCAGTTAACATGATCAAGAAACCCAGTTGATTGTTCATTCCTGACGAGATGCATTCGACACACTCTGATAGAAGCCCATATCTTGGTTCATCGTGTTTAACAATCCTTGAGTATTCTCAACGACTAATTCATCCTTCTAAACCTTCTATAGCTGGTAAATCTTCATGCTCTTAATATTTAATATTTGACTTTGCTGGTTTGACTGGGCCTTTGTTCCCAATTTCCCAGTGGAGCCGTCATACATTGGCTATTTGATTTCTATCCTCTGCTTGCATATGATGAGAAGTCAAGAGACTGCATGGTAACTAAAGCAGGAGAGGAATTATTTTTAGTTCCGTTTTTCTTTTTTTAAAATGATCTTATTTCTTTGTTTGTTTCTTTGTTTGTTTTTCGTTTGATCTTTCTTGGAGTGTTTACTCAATCTCTATCACCATGCAGAATGAAACTTTAAGTTGCTCATTCGGTATTTTCTTTATTCTTCTGGGAAAAGTTATCCTGAAAGGAAGAAAAAGAAGACAAAAAATAAATATCACTTTATTTTCTGTTGGAAGACAAAAAATCTTCGTAGGAAAGTAAATAAGGGGAGAAAAGATAGGGGTAATTTTTCCCCCAACCAAACAAGGGGTAAATGACTTGAGGATTTATGTTCAAAGAAACCTCAAGACTGCCTACAATTCCTTCATGCATCTCAGACTTGATTTGAATGGAAAGTAAATATATCTCACTGCCGTCCAATTAATGACACACTATTCCAGATGTTTCAATACAATTTAGTAAGAAAAAAGATAGGGGAATTCTGAGATATTTGTCAAACAGGAAACAGTCACTCTGGATGCACTGGTATATGCATGAACATGTTCTCATGGAGCTCTACTGCAAACTATGTAAGACTAGAAGTGGGAACTGCATTCTCAAGCAGGCATCTGGCTACTGAACTCATCAAAAAGAGGCAAGTGCATCTCTTAAGAATTTTGCTTTTTTTTATCTGACTTTCAGAGTGCAGATTTTTCCACATTCATATTATGTGTCATCCTCAGAGCAGGAGTCTTGAGGTGTGCAACTATTGAAGAAATTGAAGCTGAGAAATCTATGATTGAGAAGAATGCTGTAAGTGCATTTCTGATGATTTTTTGGAACTAGAGTTTATTTCTGGAAAAGTTCTTGTGCTGTGTTGGTTTTGTCTTTTGTGCATTCAGTGAGCTTAACTGTATTTCAGAAAGAGAGGATGGAAAAGACCATAGAAACAGTTCGAGGAAATTTCAATGCGGTGAGGACAGGGAGAGCAAATCCTGCCATGCTTGACCGAGTTGAGGTATATAACACAGCTTTTTATTGCAAGTATATACTCCTTCATGTACTTCATCTGTTATCCAACTAGCACTTGCCAAAATTTAATTTTGATTGGTAGTGGTATCAATATAGACATGCTGTTGCGTCTATCAAATCTGGTTGCAAAATTCTGCTAGCCTATTGCTATTCTTAATTTACTTAATTATGTGGAGTTTCCTTCCTTTATAAGCGTAATTACTAAACTTATACTTTCAATTAACATGTTCAATGTGGGAGAGAAATTAAGTTGCAGTAGCTGTTCTTTGTTGTCTGTGCATCCTAACAAGCATAGAAATATAATAACATTATATTCTGAAGCTTTCAAGGGTATCTTTATTGCTGTTATTTGGTTATTATTATCTCAGTTTAAATGTGGAAGTAACAAAAGGCAGTATATTTGTAAGTGGTTTGGAGCTGTTGCTAGTAATACCAGCATTAGAAATAAAGATTTGGAATGCTGGTTCATTTTGTAGGATACATATAATTCTGCCAGATAAGTGCACAAAATGGTTCATGTTGGTTGTTTGGCACAAGTTGTTGTGGGCTGATTCAAGCTAATGTCACCGGGCCATCTTTTTTCTTTTTTCTTTTTTTTTTTTTTGGTGTGGGCATATAAGTTTGTTTTAGAATTTCCTAACCTGTGGAACTAAATCTTTTTTTCCTCTTATTTTACTGTTGATTAAAGCCTGATTCTTTATGCTCTATTAAATTATCAAATGAGTTTTTTTGTTGTTGTGATTGTTGTTGTTGTTGTTGTTGTTGATGATGATGATTAAAGCTTAATTCTTTATATAGGGTTATTAAAACCTGGTTCTTTATGCTCTATTAAATTATCAAATTAGTTTCTTGGGTGATATGATAGTTTCACCTTGCTTGTTAATCATTAATATCTCAATTTCTTTTCAGCTACTTTTTGTTAAAGCATTTTCACCAAGCAAAGTTGCATTGTGAAGAATTTGAATGGAAACTTTCTGCCCGTTAAACTGATTATAGTCATAAACTGAAACTTTTACTAGAAATAATTTGGTTCTTTGTCGGATGATAATATTTGTTCTTCTAGGTTGAGTACTATGGAAGTCCAGTCAGCATGAAAAGCATCGCACAGGTCAACACTCCAGATGGAAGTTCCCTACTTGTGCAGCCATATGACAAATCTTGGTAAACTTCTTTACTATTTAAAATATAATTTTTATGTTTTGTTGGGCCTTCCCTGTCTTTTAAGTTTTGACACCCCAGATTTTTTTTGTCCAGCCTAAAAGCTATCGAGAAGGCTATAGTCAGTTCTGATATTGGTTTGACACCAAATAACGATGGAGAAGTGATAAGATTGAGCATTCCCCAGCTGACATCCGAGCGAAGAAAGGTTTGTTGTTTGCTTTCTCACTCTTTCTTGAAAAAAAATGCATATGATGGAGATCTGAATTAAAAGCATGTATGGACATGAACGAATTATGGCAGCCTTATATGGTTTGTGGAGATTTTTAAAAATGATATTCCTGCAGCTATGAACTGGCCTTTATCATCAAAGCATAAGCATTCTCTTCAATATAGTTTCACAGACTCGATATGTTTTTATCTCTCTCTCTCGTCTTATGTTCATTGACTACTTAATGAAAGATTTTAGAAATTTAGCTGTATTCTAGGTTTGGAGCCTACCAAAGTTATGGCATGAGACTTGTAGCTTATTTTAATGTTTAATTATATGTCCACTGAATGCAGCTTGCATGTAGCAAAAATAAAAGCAAGTTACATCAACTTTGATGGTCATCACTCTGAATCCTTATTACGTAGTGATAGTTATTCACTAAATCTTCTTCCACCTTCATTCATATTGAAATATACATACATGCTGATACACTAAATACAAATTCTCATGCTCCATTCTTCCCAGACATGTTCAAATAATGAATTACTGAATACTTGAACTCATGCTTCCCAAATAGGTTCTCAAAATCAAGCAGAATGGAGATAAATAATTCATGTAGCTAACTCCAATTAGTTTGGGATGAAGGTTTTGTTGTTGTTGTTGTATTACCTCTGTATAGTGATATCTAATTCATCTCAAAGGCGGTAGTGTCGGTACTTAATTATCCAACAAAGTACAAAGTTCAGAACATACCCAAGTACAATGAACATGTTTTCTTCCCTTGAAATTTCCAAAGTTCTTAGATGATGACTAATTTGCTTAGGATTATATCTTGACATCTCCCAGAAAGGACATGACCTTCCAACTCTATTGGCAACACTGTTATTGCATATTCATACTTTTGAATGCATATATTTCTATTGATCTTCTATGCCATTAAATTTATTTGTTCATTGACTTTATGTATTTAATTCTGAAATATGTCTGATATAGCTGCTATGATGTATATATATTACATTATTCATTCTTTATAGATCTGCCACTTAAGGGATTTAACATGGAAAAGTAAAGTTGGTATGGAAATATTTTCATAAGTTATTACAAAGAAGTTAAGCTATACTCTTTGAGCTTGGCTTGCTCCTTGGATACTTTAATTCCCATACATTTATAGCAAATGATTCCTTAGAAAAGATACTCACACATAAAAAATAGTCAAATTTTTCAATATAGACAAATTTGGTTGCGTATTGGCTCCTGTAAATCCAACATCCCCATTGAAGTACTTGATCACAACCTGATTTAAGCCATTTGACCTGTTTCTGCATTCATCAAGTCAAACACTATTTTTGGGTTAATTTGGTTGGATTCTTAGGATGGGGTTCCAAATCCAGCCTGCGCTGGGTTTAGTTCTAAGAAACAGATATTGGTATTTGTAAAGTTAAAATGTATAGATCATAAAACTTTAGGTAACTGCTAACCAGAGTTAGCTGTTTGACGTTCCTCTCCACCAATGAGATGTCAAGGGTCCGAACCCTCATGGTGGCGCTGCCATTGTGTTTCTTGTCAAAGAGAATTAAAAGAAAGAGCTATTTTTATCGTGCTCTTCAGTATAAGTGTACACCTAGTAATACATTGCTTGGAGACTGGGATGTATTAAATATTATTAATTGCATATACTTTTGCTGCAATGTTGATTAGGATTGTTTTGGGTTAAGTTGGGTTGTCCGTTATCTGTCCGAACGTGACCTAGCCTGAATTCAGGTTTATGTCTGTTAGATCAAACCCAGTCCAAGCTTTCCATGTTGCCATCTCTACCCATATTATGGGTCAGATTGGATTGGCCTCCCCTGATTAGTGTTCCTACCTGAAGAATAATACGTTTCAACTGATTTTGGAAGTTAATCATATTGTTTATTTTCATGATGCAAGATAAACATCAATTAAAAATGCTGAAAGAACTACATCAATGATCTAACATTTTGTTTTATGGTTGTAGGAGTTGTCGAAAGTTGTTGCTAAACTGGCTGAGGAAGGAAAGGTATAATACACTCATTTTATTGTTCCAAGTGATGCTTCACTACTCAAGCAATATCTTCAATTTTCTGATTGTTGGGACTTGACAGCTTTTGATTTATGACTGATCTTGTCCGGAAATATTCCCTTATTCTTTTGTGGTTTGCTTTGCATGATTTAAAGTTACAAGTATCCAGCCAGAAACTCTAAAATATGGTTGAATTATGGTCTGTACTTGTTAAGAAACTACACACATGAACTCCTAATTTCTAAATATTGTCCCACATAGAAGTTCGAGTACATGTTAATAGAACCCTTTTTTATAAAAGTAGAAGGGAATTAAGCTAATGCAATCTTCATCCAACCTTAAAAATGATGATGTACATCAATCAAGACTGCTAAGGTTCAGTTTCACCATCAAAGCAGTACATATTGGAATATGAATAACTATCTCTAGTTGTGGGTGAAGCCATCTGTCTGTAGTATTGGCAACCCACAAAATCTGGCAGCAAGCAAACTTATTTGCGAAGTAATGGTGTACATTTTTACTCATGCCAAATACTGCTTCTGTATGTTTAATGGTGCAAACTTTTTTTTTCGCAGCTTGTTAAATGGGTTCCAATGGTATGCTTTTTCAGGTAGCTATTAGAAATATAAGGAGAGATGCAATTAAAGCCTATGAGAAACTTGAGAAGGTTGCGACTTTTATTGCATAATATCATTTTGGAAGCTTCCATCTTTTTCTTATCATCTGATAGGTGCTAAAGTTTCCATCTTGTGCCTGTCTTTCATAGGAGAAAAAGCTTTCTGAAGATAATGTTAAAGATTTGTCAAGTGATCTGCAGGTGACAATATATCCATGCTCTTATGCTGCCAATCAATATCATAGTATTTGCTCTTCCTGCAGTTGCTTTGAATGCTAAATAGATGAGGCATCACGTTAAACTTTATCCACTTTATTTTGCAGAAAGTGACAGATGAATACATGAAGAAGATTGATTCCATCCAGAAACAGAAGGAAAAGGTATACTATCAAAGAGTTTCCAGTAGTTTCTAATCTCTCTACATTTTATTGTGAACACAGTGTCAGGCATCCTCAAAAAACTTTACAAATTATATTTTAAAATAATTGTTTTTGATATTTTATTTTTTTCATTATTTTAAGTTAAATTAATTTTTTTAAGATTTTTGTCCGGAGTGGAAGTACGTTAACTTAATATTTGCTAAAGTATTATTTTTTGAATTTGTTTTTGATGGGAAGTTGACTTTTTATTCTTAAATAATTTGATTTTTTGGATATTTTTGAATAGAGCAGAGTGAAGGAAGCAGATTCATGTAGCCGATCCCATGTAGTTGGGAAAAGGCTTAGATGAGTTGAGTTGAGTTGGATATTTTTGCTGAATTCAAATGTGAGGTATTTTCTTATTTTCATTAGAAATTTTAAGTAAATAAACGAAAAAGAGGAGAGAGAGCATGTGAGCTCGCATATCACCTAGCACATCCTTCGCCAAACCCTACCCCCCAATCCCACCACAAAATGGCTTGAACCAAGCGGTTTGGACTGGTTCCCTCTAGCTTAAGGTCCGAACTGAACAGATAGCCAAAACTGTGCTGGTCTTCAATTAGTTCGGCTTGGTTTGGGCCAAACCAATCAGTTTGGCCCTACCATGATCAGTAGGGATTAGCAGAAATATGTGCGTGCACACATACACAAGAACATATGTACATGGAGAAGGAATAAACAAAATGACCTACCCACAAGTCAAGTAATTGTTGAATATAGCTTGGTCCATATGTTCAAAGATGTATTCTCCATTACTTGATATGCATTCTTGAGTTATAACGACAATAATTCATTTTACCAGTTTCTTGAGAAGCCACTATTATGTTCAATTGGCATGTAAGTAAGAAAAATCTGGAATAACTTGTCACCGGAGCGCCCCTCTACAGTGGATGATGGCGTTAAGGACGTTTCCCTAACTAGCCGCTATCTCGACTCACAGATCATTCACAACACAATCACAAAGACAAGGTTTATGCAGGAAAACCTTCCTAAGGACAAAGCCCCCAACCAAAGTATAATGTTAATAACTTTGGTTTACACAAGATGGCCTGACTTGGTCAGTATTCCTTTCTTCCCTAACAAGAGCTCTTAAGTGCCCCAAACCCAGACTTGCCTCACCTCGGCTCTGCTGAGTCTGCCACGGCTCCACAGCCTCGTGCCTTGCATGCCTTGATGTGCACACCTGGTCGTGCACCTGTTGCCTTTGCCACGGGCCCCGCACCCTCCTGATGTGCATGCCTTGTCACTCGCCTTGCTTCGCCTTCGCTGTCTTGCCACACGGCTCGCACCCTCCTGGTGCGCATGCATTGCCGTGTGACTGTGCTGACACTTGCTATTGTCACCCACGCTAGGTATAGGCTTTTTTTTTTCTAAGTACGTAAGCGTCCTAGCATGGGGCCGGCTTTAGCACGCCTCGTGCTAAGTCAGCCTCCCTCTCTCAAAGTTGCGCAAAAGTTGTTGTGCACAATAGGGTGAGGTTGACCGAGACCTCGCCCTACAGGAACCCCAAGAACCCCACAGAACCATGCCCAGCCCAAACATAAGATGTACAGGGTAAACTCTATCCCAACCTCTTTGATTAATACAATCCTAAGAGGAAGACAAGATGAATGTGCCGTAGCATTACAAGAAATCTCTCACAGATCTCTCCCTCACCCTGCCTATAGGCTACAAAATCACTCACCCGTAGCCCGTGGATGATCGCCCGTAGGAAGCTCCTCGACGGCACCGATCGTCTTCTCGTTCTCCTCCTTCTCGCCCAAGGTGGAGATAGAAGCTGCCTTCAACGTCTTGAAGGTGTTGGACGGGAACCTCCTTGATCCCTCTCCTTCATTAATTGATTGATCAATTTAATTTTTTTCCTCACGAAGACCTCCCTCTTACTTATAAGGTTGAGCCACCGCCTCATCCAAAGCTGCCGTCCTTATCCCTTTGACACCCTTGGCCTTATCTCCATGCACGCCACTTTTGAATCACCGCTTGATCCTCTCCAAATCTTATTTCTAGATAACCGGTTGTGTAGGCTGATTAGGAGATCTCGTTGCTGCTGGGTAGATGCCTCCAAACGTCATCAAAAGGACTCCACCGATGGCTTAGGATAATGCCCAAACAACCATCAACCAACTCCCCCAAGAATCTCTCAAATCTTCAAGTTAGTTAGTTGTAGATAAGGGCTGAAAATCTTATCCAAAATCTTATCCAACATCTTATCCAAAACCTCCCAGCTGGATCCCCAAATCTTATCCATAGGATAAGGTTTGGATTCGTCTGATCTGGACGAATTATTCCCCCAAAATCGGCTTGGAAGTCTGTTGGGCGATTGAGGCGTTGCAGGTGCGTCTGGGCGGTTTTGGGCTTGCCGCACTCCGCATCGCTAAGGGTTGGCTCCGGGTCTTCTTTGGCCGCACATGCCTTGCTGAAACTGGGCTTGTTGATGCCGACTCCGCGTGCCATCGCATCGGGAGATGGGTCCGCATCCGGCCTTGGCGTTTGGTCCACCAACCTCGCACCAAGTGTCTGATTAAGTATGGGCGCGCCGGCCCCTTGGACGGACGTGCGCATCCCGTGGCACGGTCAAACTCCGTCCTAGCAGGTCCTCGGCCACCTGCCTTGCTCGCGCTGCGCGCCGCGGGCTGTGCTACGGCCCTCTTGGTCGTGCGCATTACTGGGGCGGTGACAATCCTCCCCCACCTGAAGACGTCGACGTCCCCGTCGCGCTCGCCCTCACGTAGGCCTGAATATCCTCGAACTGCCAAAGTTCTTCTGCTCGCCTCCAGGTGGCATCAGAAACATCATCTCCTTGCCACTGTACCAGTACTCCGTGTACTGGGGTCCTTGACTCGTACCCACCTTTCGGTCCGCCAAAATTCTTGCAATCTTCCTTGCAAACTTGGGTCGGATGGCATGGCGCATCCTGCCTGGGTTCTCTAACTCGTCTGCGACCAGGTCTCCATGGTATGGTTTGAGGAAGCTAACATGAAAGACTGGATGAATCTTCAGTCTGGCTGGCAAGGCCAGCTTGTAAGCCACTTCTCCCACCCGTCTGAGTACTTTGAAGGGTCCGTCATACCTTGGCACAAGGCCTTTATGGAACTTCTGCTTGGTTGTTTTCCTCCAAAGATAGGGTGTGATCTTCAACATCACAAGATCGCCCACCTGGTACTCCACTGGTCGTCGGTGCTCGTCTGCGCGCAGTTTCATTTGCATAGCCGCCCGCACAAGGCTGTCACGCGCCTTCGTGATGTTTTCGGTCCTATCCCTTGCAAATAGATGCGCCGCTGGACATGGGCCGTCATACTATCGTGCAACCTCCAAGGGCATGCTAGGCTGGTAACCTAGGCATAACTCCACTGGACTTTGATCTGTTGCTGAAGACCGGTTTAGATTGTAGGAAAATTGTGCCGCGTCCAGCAACTCAAGCCAGTTTCGTTGTCTTACGGTGACGAAGTGCCGCAGATACTCCTCGAGCAATGCATTTACCCGCTCGGTTTGGCCGTCCGTCTGAGGGTGATATGCTGTAGAGAATTTAAGCTCCGTGCCCACGATTTGAAAAGCGTGGTCCAGAACTTACCCGTGAATCGGACGTCGCGGTCATTGATGATATCGCCGGGAATACCGAAGACCTTGACCACATGGGTGAAGAAGAGCGCCGCACATGTCTCGGCCGTGCATGGATCCGGTGCTGCCATAAAGATAGCATACTTGGAAAATCTGTCCACCACTACAAAAATGGTTCGCTTGCCGTCCACCTCCGGAAATCCCACAATGAAGTCCATGGAAATAGATGCCCATGGTCGGCTCGGACGGGCAACGGTTGCAGTAGTCCCACTGGCTTCCTGCGTTCCACTTTGTCCATCTGGCAGATCAGACAACTTCGCACATAGGCCTCCACGTCTCTCCACATATTCGGCCAGTAGAAGTCACGAGATAGTAGGGCATACATTCGCTCCATGCCCGGTTGTCCTGCTCACCTTGAGTCATGGGACTCTTTTAATAAGTCGCGCCGTAAAGCTTCATTCTTTGCCACGACTAGCCTGCCTCCATGTGCGCGAAGCAAGCCGTCCTAGATCCAGAAGCACCGCACCAGTCCACTTGTTATGTCACGCATTAGCTTGGCGTATACCGCGTCTGCCTGTGCTGCTTCGCGGATGCGCTCTATAACGCCTGACTGCATGGTCGCCACCGCGGCCACGTACTCCTGTACGACTTGGCGGTTGAGGGCGTCGGCCACTTGATTCTGACGTCCTAGCCGATGCTTCCAATTGAAGTCGAACACTGCCAAGCATTCTTGCCAACGAGCTTGCTTGGGCGTCAACTTGCGCTGGGTCTTGAAATAGGTGTTGGCAACATTGTCGGTAACAATTTTGAATTTAGTTCCAAGCAAGTAATGGCGCCATACCTCCAAGCAGTGTATCACAGCAGTCATCTCCTTTCGTGCGCCGAATACCGCGTATCGGCGTCCTTGAATTTTCTGCTCTCGTATGCTATTGGATGTCCCGTCTGGACCAAGACTCCACCAAGTGCACGGTCGGATGCGTCCGTGTGCACTTCAAAAGGATCCTCAAATCTGGGTAACTGCAAGACCGACTCTGTAGCTAGGGCCGTCTTTAGTTTACCGAAGGCCTCCTCACAGTTGGAGGACCAACTCCACCTTCGCTCCTTGAGCAGATCGGTCAAAGGGCTGCGATGGCCGAGTACCCTTTGATAAACCTCCGATAATAGTTCATGAGTCCTAGGAACGATCGAGCTCGCTCACTGTGGCAGGTGTCGACCAGTCCAGGATGGCCTGGACCTTGGCGCTGTCCATCCGTATTGCGCCATGGCCAACAATGTGTCTAAGAAAATGGACTTCGGTGCATGTAAACTCGCACTTCTCCCTTTTGACGTAGAGGCGATGCTCCCGAAGTCGCTGCATAACTCGCCTCAAGTGCTCCACATGCTGCTGCAGGCTACCGCTGTAAATGACTATGTTGTCCAGATAGACTATGACAAAGTCATCCAGGAAGTCATATAGGACGTCTGTCATGAGATTGCAGAAGGTAGCCGGTGCGTTCGTCAGGCCAAAGGGCATGACCAGGAACTCGAATGAGCCGTACCGGGTCACACACGTTGTCTTTGCTTCATCTCCTGGCGCAATACACACCTGCCAATATCCAGAGCGCAGATTCAATTTGCTGAAGTATTCTGCCTTCGAAAGACGGTCGAACAGATCTGCTGCGTTGGGCACCGGATAGCGATTCTTCACGGTGACCTTGTTGAGGGCTCGATAGTCCACACACATGCGCAGAGATTCATCATTTTTGCGCTGAAAAAGGACCGGTGCTCCAAAAGGGGCGTGGGATGGCTGAATCAGTCCCGCGGCCAATAGGTCATCCAGCTGAGTGCGCAGTTCCTTCAGTTCTGCAGGGCCCATGCGGTAGGGGGCCTTTGCCAGGGCACGCGCTCGGGCTCTAGCTCGATTCGATGGTCGTGCGTGCGCCGTGGCGGTAATTCCTTTGGTAGCTCGTCGGGTATAAGATCGGCGAACTCCTGTAGTATCTCCCCCACCTGCGCGGGCACCTCCCCTGTATCCTTCGATTTGGGTTGAACCTGGACTAGTGCCGCGACATATGTCTGGTCTCCTTTCCTTAGGCCTTTGCTGAGTTGCTTAGCGGATATCAGTCCGCTATCTGGAACTGTGCGCGAACTGGTGCTGCTTGTCTTCTGCTTTGCAACGATCGTATGACCGCTGCTCTCTTCCTTAGCGGCTGGTGGCAATGCTGAAACGAACCCGGTGCTGTCCTCCGATCCTATCAGCATGCCATTGAGATGTGGAATGATCATTACCTTGGCTACCTTGAAGAACTCCAGGCCAAGTATGATCTGAAAATCGTCAAGTGGGATCACCAACAAGCTGCACGGCCCTCTCCAGGGACCGATTTCGAGATCAGCCTTTGCAAGGCCATTCACCCTCGCTGCCTTCGAGTTGATGGCCTTTATCATGGTTGCAGCGGTGGAAGTCTGCAAACCTAACTCCTTCGCTATGTCTTCCGCGATGAAGTTGTCGGTGGCACCTGTATCAATCATGGCCCTCAGCTGGTGGCCATTGACCTTCACCGAAACATAAAGAAGCCCTTTGCAGGATGGCGGCTTCTTGGTGACAAGCGCATTAATCGCTTGCAACGGGTTCACCCGGGAGGGTCCCTCTGAGTCACTGGATTCCTCGACCAGTTGGGAGATCAAGGCCGTGAGCTTCCCCTTCTGATAGTCGCACATACGATGTGCACCTCCGCAGATAAAACAGCCTTGGGGCCGCTCAGATTTGGTCGTGGCATCCTTAGACTGCTGAGTAGTTCCCTTCTCTTTTTGGGCTATCGTCTTCTTCTTCTTCCCTTGCTTCTTGGGACGAGACGTCTTGCCCTCCTTGGCTTTAGCTTTCTGCTTGCCAGGGGCGGGGGTAGGCGTAGTGGTACGAAAGTCGACGAAGCTCTCGGTAGCAACCATCGCCGAATTGAGATCTTTCACTCCTTGCCTTCGCAGCTCCACTTGCGCCCAATTCTGCAACCCCGACTGAAAGTTGAACAACTTGTCGGCTTCGGACATGTCAGGTATGTCGAGTAGCAATGAGCTGAACTCCTTGACGTAGTCTCTGATGGAATCCATCTTTCAGCTTCTTCAGTTGGTCCCTCGCCACCCACGTGACGTTGTGAGGGAGAAACTGAATCTTCAACTCTTCTTTGAGGGCCTCCCATGTTGTAATTCCTGGCCTACCGGCGTTTCGATCCTCCGCGTTGCGAGTACGCCACCATAGCTTGGCATCACCAGCAAGGAACACGCTGACGAGGCGGATTCGTTGCGCTTCCGGTATATTCATTGCTAGGAAGAACTCCACGTCCCATACGAAATTCTCCAGTTCCTTGGCGTTGCGCGCGCCGCTGAAGGGCTTCGGATCAGGTACGTGGATCTGGGATGGATGTGGCTGATTCGCATAGGGCTGGCGTGCGCGCTCTCTCCTCAGGGCGTCCACTTCATCTCCCAGCTCCTTGATGCGATTCAGAACCTCCTCGAGAACGGCTTCTCGCCCGTCCTGCTGGCCTTTATGGGAAGAGCTTGGCCCGGCTCCATTATCTGGTTGTGCCGAGATCGCCTGTTGGATCTGATTGATCTGCTGCTCCTGCTCCAGAGATCGGGTGATGAGATCAGTAAACCTATGGAGGAATCCCGACAATAGCCTCGAGCCTTGCTATTCGATCGTTGTGATTCACCATGGTTGATTTTTAGAAGAAAAAAAAATATGTTCTTGGGTTCTTGTATTGAACGCGCTCTGATACCTCTTGTCAGCTAGGTATAGGCTATTTTTTTTTCTAAGTACGGAAGCGTCCTAGCAGGGGACCGGCCTTAGCACGCCTCGTGCTAAGTCAGCCTCCCTCTCTCAAAGTTGCGCAAAAGTTGTTGCGCACAATAGGGTGAGGTTGACCGAGACCTCGCCCTACAGGAACCCCAAGAACCCCACAGAACCATGCCCAGCCCAAACACAAGATGTACAGGGTAAACTCTACCCCAACCTCTTTGATTAATACAATCCTAAGAGGAAGACAAGATGAATGTGCCGTAGCACTACAAGAAATCTCTCACAGATCTCTCCCTCACCCTGCCTATAGGTTACAAGATCACTCACCCGTAGCCCGTGGATGATCGCCCGTAGGAAGCTCCTCGACGGCACCGATCGTCTTCTCGTTCTCCTCCTTCTCGCCCAAGGTGGAGATAGAAGCTGCCTTCAACGTCTTGAAGGTGTTGGACGGGAACCTCCTTGATCCCTCTCCCTTCGTTAATTGATTGATCAATTTAATTTTTTTCCTCACGAGACCTCCCTCTTACTTATAAGGTTGAGCCACGCCTCATCCAAAGCTGCCGTCCTTATCCCTTTGACACCCTTGGCCTTATCTCCATGCACGCCACTTTTGAATCACCGCTTGATCCTCTCCAAATCTTATTTCTAGATAACCGGTTGTGTAGGATGATTAGGAGATCTCGTTGCCGCTGGGTAGATGTCTCCAAACGTCATCAAAAGGACTCCACCGATGGCTTAGGATAATGCCCAAACAACCATCAACCAACTCCCCCAAGAATCTCTCAAATCTTCAAGTTAGTTGTAGATAAGGGCTGAAAATCTTATCCAAAATCTTATCCAACATCTTATCCAAAACCTCCCAGCTGGATCCCCAAATCTTATCCATAGGATAAGGTTTGGATTCGTCTAATCTGGACGAAATTATTCCCCAAAATCGGCTTGGAAGTCTGTTGGGCGGTTGAGGCCGTTGCAGGTGCGTCTGGGCGGTTTTGGGCTTGCCGCACTCCGCGTCGTTAAGGGTTGGCTCCGGGTCTTCTTTGGCCGCGCATGCCTTGCTGAAACTGGGCTTGCTGATGCCAACTCCGGTGCCGTCGCGTCGGAAGATGGGTCCGCATCCGGCCTTGGCGCTTGGTCCACCAACCTCGCACCAAGTGTCTGACTAAGTGTGGGGCGCGCCGGCCCGCGCATCCCGTGGCACGGTCAAACTCCGTCCTGGCAAGTCCTCGGCCACCTGCCTTGCCCGCGCTGCGCGCCGCGGGCTGCGCTACGGCCCTCTTGGCCGTGCGCATTACTGGGGCGGTGACACTATTGTGCCACGCGGCCCCACACCCTTTTGGTGCGCACCCTTGCCCTGCGACTGTAAAGGGGTTCAGAAGGCAACAACGGATTCTACAAAAATCCACAAGAAAATCGGCCCACTGAATTGTTCTTGCTCACCCTCCCGATACAATATATGCAAGACATCCAGCCAAAGACTACCCCGGGTGTCACACCTTTGGAATCTTCAGTGGAATTCAATCTTCTTTTGCTTCGGAGATCTTCCAAGGGGTGCGGCGCCAAGGCTGCACATGCCTTGGCCAGCCCTCTTCTCGGCGGAGCCTGAACTTCAATCAGGTTGCGCACCATGAACTCGTGTTCCCAGCTCAGTCTGACGGCCAAATAAGGTCACTCCTTGCTGCTTGGCTGGGTTGCGTCCTCCCGGCAATCTTCCTCAAAGATCAGCCCAGTACATGCAACACAAAGTAAGGTATGAAAGAGGAATGGCATGCATTCCTAGCATCAATCTGGATTACAGCCCAGCCTTCTACAAGAAGTCTTTCAGCCCTCTCAAGAACCTCTCTAAGATTCCTTCCACAAGAGCTCTCCCTCTCTCCTTGGCTGAGTACAACAGCAAGCATCCTCAATCATCAAAGCCCTTCTCCATACAATGGATTACAGGACTCTCTTTGGATTGCTCACCATGCGCACCGTCCAGCTCCACGTCCAATCGCCTCCTGCGCCTTGGACCACTCGGCATCCATCCGAAACCATTGATTTGGACTCCGCCTTCTCTCCCCTAATGTGCGCCCAATCTAACTAAGGCTATTTAAAACCTTATCCTAACCACCTTGGCCGTTTGCAACCAGCCAATCGGGTTAGGCCACATGTGCCTGCCAATTGCTCCAGCCGCATGCCATCCTGCGCGCATCCAGCCTGTGCGCTGCTCCGGTGCAGGTTGGCACTCGCCCAGCTAGGCAATCCATGCTCAGACGTGTCCGCACGCGCCTCGACCTCACCTTGGCCGCATGCAGTCCGTCTGGTGCTTCGCACATCTGCGTATCTTGTCTTGGCCCGCCACGCTTTGCGCTAGGGATGACAATTTTCTTTGTTTGGCCGTTTATTCGGTCGGTACCATTTTTAATGGGTCAGGAATCCCTGGTCTAAATGGCTTAACGGGTAATGGGGATTTTTTGTTAACGGGTAAACGGACGGTATTCTCCCCCATCCCTATTTACCCATCTTCGTTCTCATTAACTTTAATATAATATATTTAAATTATATATATATATATATAATATACTAAAAATTAAAAATTAAAAATAAATAAAAAATATATAATCCTTACTCTTACTCTTATTTCACGTAGCCGTCTCCATTAGTCCATCGTCTATCTTCGCCAATCGTTGCCCTATCGACGCCTTCCAATACCTTTTTTTTTTCTGGTATACACTCATCTCTTTAGAAAGATATCACTTTATTTTTCTTTGAAATTTGAATGTATTTTTTTGTACGATTATTGTGTTGAAAATCTTTATTTTTGATTTTTTCTTGTTTTCTTTCTTACTTTTCGTTTTCTTCTTTCTTATCCCAGAGTCGAAGAATCTCTTATATATATCAATATCATCATCTCGATTAGTCTCTATCTTATCTAAATAGATAAACGGATACCCAGTGGGTACCGTTTACCCGACCGGATATCTCCATCCCTGTCCCGTTAATTATAACGGCTTAACGAAACGGGGAATGGGAACGTTTTTTCTAACGGGAACGGGACTGGTATAGACCGCCCCGGATCATCCTGGGCCGTTGCCATCCCTACTCCGCGCCGCTCACCCGCAACGTGCTCGAACGCACCGTGCAACGCTTTGCGCACCACGTCGCCTCTGCACTCGCGCATAGCCCATGCCGTCCAGTCTTGCGTGAGCCCACGCATGTAGCGTCCGACCTGCGTGCTTGCTCGCCTGCGCTGCACCCTGTCTGGGTCCACGAACCTCAACCTCCCGTGTGTGCGCGCTGCCCATGCGCCGCTCGGTCCTGCACTCCCTATAGAACATTTGGCTCATGCCTTGCCGATGCCCGACACTTGCCCAATTCAGCGCGCAACCGTGCGCCTAGCTTGGCCTATGCCACGCCCAACCTCGTCGGCACTTGGCCATGCGGATGCGCGCCAATGCACGATGTCAGGGTGGTGACACCGAGGGTTCCAAGGTCACGAGGAGCATTGCATGCCTCGGCGTGGCCATCTTGGGCATTTGTGCATGTCAGTGCGTGCACGCGGCCGGCACCTCCTAAGCTGTGCCTGCGCGCTGCTCATGCCCGGCGCCTCTTGCGCCGTGCGTGCCTGGCGCTGTGTCTGTGCGCTGCGCGTGCCCATTTGGTGCTTCTTGAGCCGCACCCACGCCTGCTTGGCGACACCTACGTCGCGCCCGGGTGTGCCTGTGCGGGTCTGAGCGTGCCTTGGCCTGCTTTTCCACCTTGCAGGCATGCCTCCGCCACGGCACGCCTCGTCCATGGGCTCGGCCGAGCCAAAGCATGGCTCGGGCTTGAGGAGCACTAAGTCACCACTGGGCCGGTGACATACCTCTTGTCGCCTGAGAACTCGATGCCCTTGTCGAGCGATGCTGTAGGTGGTACATGATATCTTCAAACTGCCAAAGTGTTGGGCCATGCTTCCAAGTGGCCTTTGACTCATCCTCTCCCTGCCAATGGATAAGGTAGTCCGTGCGTCAGATCAGCTTTGCTGTTGCCTACCGTGCGATGGTCCAACACATGATGTATCTTCTTGATGAATTCCATTCGAATCAAGGGAGGGGCTCTCCTTGGCTGCTTTGCCCTAGGTCATCATCTTCATAGCAAGGCTTGAGAAAGCTTACATGAAAAGTTGGGTGGATCTTTAGTCTTTCTAGAAGAGCCAGTCGGTATGCCACATTGCCAATCTGCTCAGTTACCACAAATGGTCCATACCACTGGATCAGCACATTGTGGTATCGCACGGGCGCCTGTTCCTGTCGGCATACTTCATTCGACGCCGTGCCTTCTCGAGGCTCTCCTGCATTGCCTCAAGGAGCTTCATCTTGTCCCGTGCCCACCTGTATGCCGTGGGACACTCGCCTTGGTCATTCCTCTGTGCTACCTCCAATGGATTCATGGGTTGGAATCCCATGCACAGCACGGCTGGACTATGGCCGATTAAGAAAGACCGATGCAGGTTGTAATAATATTGAGCAGTGTCGAGAAGGTTTAACCAATTTCTTTGGCTTGCCATGACAAAGTGCCTCAGAAAGTCCTTCAATAAGGCATTGATCCTCTCCGTCTACCATTCGTTTGAGGGTGGCTTGCCGTGGAAAATTATAGCTTCGATCCCATCAGCTGAAACACCATCGTCCAAAACGTCCCTGTGAATCGAGCATCCCGATCACTGATGATATCGCTTGGGAGCCCAACACTTTGACTATGTTCCGAAAGAATAAACTGGCTATTGTCTCTGCTGGACAACGCTGGGGTGCTGGTATAAAGACTGCATACTTCGAGAATTAGTCCACGACAAGTACCATTCTCATACCCTGTACCTCAGAAACCCGTGATGAAATTCATGGAAACCAACGCCCATGGTTTCTCTGGAATGGGTAAAGATTACAGCAATCTGGCCTGTTTCCTCCTCTCAGTTTTGTCCAGCTGACAAACCGTGCAGGTCCGGACATGGAACTCCACATCCTTGCACATCTTGGGCCAGTAATATGAACGGCTTAGGAGGGCTGTCATCCGTTCCTCTCCAGTGTGGCCAGCCCTGTGAGTCATGGATCTCGTGGATGATCTCTCGCCGCAGTCCTCGCCTGTCGGTATGTACAATCGTCGTCCAAGTGCATAGATGAGTCCATCTTTGCACCAAAATCTCTTGGATTCGCCCGCCTCAATCTCCGGGCGCAGCTTCACATACGCCGCATCTATGCTTGCCTGTGCCTGGACGTGTTGTATCAGATCGCCCTGCAAGGTGGTAAGGCCGTCGCATAGGCTTGCGCCTCCCTGCGACTAAGTGCGTCCGCCACTTGATTGAGCCTTCCTGGACGATGCTGCCAAGTAAAATCAGCAAGGTACTCTTGCCATCGTGCCTGCTTTGGGGTCAACTTGCGCTACATGGTGAAGTCCGTGTTGGCAACAATGTCTGTCACCACAGTGAATTTGGTGCCAAGAAGATAATGCCCCCAGCATTCCAAACAGTGAATGATTGCTGTCATTTCCATCTCATGCGCAGAATATCGCACCTCTGCATCCTTTAGCTTCTTGCTCTCGTATGCCATTGGGTGTCCTTCCTGCATTAGGACACCACCTATTGCCCAGTTTGAGGCGTCCGTCACCACCTCGAACACCTTGCTAAAGTTAGGGAACACTAAGATTGGTTCGGCTGCCATGGCCTCCTTCAGGTCTTCAAACGCCGCTTGACACTCGGGCGTTCATTCCCATGTGCGCTCTTTCAGCGTATCAGTAAGGGCCCTTGCGCATCGCGAATACTCCGCAATAAGGTGCCGGTAGTAGTTCGCCAAGCCCAAAAATGCGCACAAGTCTGGGATCCGTCCAAAGACTGGCCACTCTACTATGGCCTTCACCTTGTCCTGGTCCATCCTGATCCGCCCTTTGCTGATGTAATACCCCAGAAACTTGATCTCCCTTGTTGCGAATGTGCACTTCTCCCTTTTGATGAATAGCTAATGCTTCTTTAGCGTCTCCAGAACCTGCCTCAGGTGAGACACATGCTCTTCCGTGGTGTTGCTGGAGATCATGATATCGTCCAGATAAACCACCACGAAGTGATCGAGGAAGGCATACAGCACATCATTCATCAGATTGTAGAAGGTTGCTGGTGCGTTTGTTAGACCAAACGGCATCACTCTACTACTCGGTGTTTACAATATGACAGAGGAAGACAAGTTGTTCAATTTCCTTGCTGGGCTGCAAGGATGGGCCCAGGCCGAACTTCGATGGAAGGGGGTGAAGGACATCCCCTTGGCCATTGCAGCTGCCGAGGCGTTGGTGGATTTCCACGGGAGCACCTTGGGAGGCAATGCCAAGGAAAAAGGCAAGCGCAAGGATGCTTCTCCACTGAAGACTCGAGGCACTAAGAAGAAGTTTCCCCAAAAGAAGCCTGCTGATCGCAAGGCAGTCGCACCAAAGGGAGCGGCGCAACAACCACAACGGCCGAAGTGGGGCTGCTACATCTGCAGTGATCCACATCTAGCACGGGATTGCTTGAAGCGCGAGGCCCTCACTGCGCTCATCGCTAAGGAGTTGGGCGTTGGACCAAGCCAAGGGAAAGCCGGTCCATTCCAGGTGACACCTCTCCAATTGCTTAATTCTATGTTTGCGAAGAGGGTCCCTGCAAACATTAGGAGTAGAGGTGGACACTGGGCCGTGCCTGGCACGGCACTGCTCAGGCCCATCGTGCCTCTAAAATTACCGTGTCGTGCCATGGCCCAATAACAAACGGGTTGTGCCAGGCATGGCACGGTAAAAAAAATTCAGATCCGGCATGACCTGTGGCCCATTTTGGACCACGGTCCGTGCCGGACCTGAGCTGTGCTGGGCCTGGCACGTGCCTAGGCCCGTCACAGGCGTCCTGTGCCTAGCTGTGCCTAGGCACAGCGCACCCTGGCATGTCGGCACGCCTGGGCTGTGCGCCGGCACGCCTGGCATAGCACACCCTGGCGTGCCGGCACGCCTGGGCTGTGCGCTGGCGCGGCCCGATGGGCTGGCCCAGACGCGTTATGGGCCGTGCCGTGCCGGTTCAGTGGAAATTTTTTTTTTGAGCCCGGCACAACACGATTTACTGGGCCGTGCCGTGCTGTGGCCAGCACGGCCCAGTGCTTACCTCTAATTAGGAGCCTGATGTATGTGCGAGCGTGGGCAAATGGCAGGGATGTGCGTGCAATGTTGGATACTGGAGCAACCAACAATTTCATTGCAAAACCCGAGGCAGATCGGTTAGGACTTCAGATTGGAACCAGCATCAGCAAGTTGAAGGTTGTAAATTCAGGCATGTCCCTGGTGCATGGCATGGCCGAAGCTAATGTGGAGCTTGGAGCATGGTCGGGCAAGTGCTACTTGATGGTTGTGGACTTAGATGATTTTGATTTCATTTTGGGATTGGACTTCTTTATTGTTGCAAAGGCCACCTTTATTCCCTATCTGAAAGGAATCATGATTGGGAACGAGGGGTCCCCATGTTTCGTGCAAGCTGCTGAAGTTTCCCCACTGGTAGAGAAGGGGAAAGCGGAAATGGTGTCTGCTAAGCAGATGGACAAGGGGCTGCGGTGTGGGCAATCCACTTACTTGGCGGCCATGGTCAAAGTTCAGCAAGAGGATTCGAGCGATGCTCGGGATCAAGTTGAGGAGCTGCTGCAAGAGTTCAAAGATGTTATGCCAGAGCAGTTGCTGAAGGCTTTACCTCCCCGACGGGCCATAGACCATTGTATAGAGCTCGAGCCGAGGGCTAGGCCTCATGCTCGAGTGCCATACCAGTGGGCCCTACTGAGCTTGTGGAGATGAGGAAGCAGCTTGACGAGCCTTTGGATACAGGACTGATTCAGCCGTCCAAAGCCCATATGGCGCACCAGTTCTTTTTCAGAAGAAAGCCGATGGAAGCTTGAGGATGTGCATGGATTAACGAGCGCTTAACAAAGTAACCATCAAAAACAAGTATCCGATCCCAAATGCCAGTGACTTGTTTGATAGGTTAGCTAGTGCTGCGGTCTTCTCCAAGTTGGACTTGCGGTTGGGATATTGGCAAGTCCGAATTGCCGAAGGGGATGAGCCAAAGACCACGTGCGTGATGCGGTATGGCTCCTTCGAGTCAGAGTGATGTCGTTTGGTCTGACAAACGCGCTGACAACCTTCTGCAATCTGATGAATGATGCATTGTATGCCTTCCTGGATCACTTCGTGGTGGTTTATCTAGACGATATCATGATCTACAGCAACACCATGGAAGAGCATGTGTCTCACCTAAGGCAGGTTCTGGAGACGCTAAGGAAGCATCAGCTATTCATCAAAAGGGTGAAGTGCACATTCGTAACAAGGGAGCTCAAGTTTCTGGGGCATTACATCAGCAAAGGGTGAATCAGGATGGACTAGGACAAGGTGAAGGCCATAGTGGAGTGGCCAGTCCCTGGATGGATTCCAGGCTTGTGCGCATTTTGGACTTGGCGAACTACTACCGGCACTTTATTGTGGGGTATTGGCGATGCACAAGGGCCCTTACTGATATGTTGAAGGAGCGTACATGGGAATGGATGCTCGAGTGTCAAGCGGTGTTCGAAGACCTGAAGGAGGCCATGGCAGCCAAACCAGTCTTGGCGCTCCTAGACTTCAGCAAGGCATTCGAGGTGGTGATGGATGCCTCAAACTAGGCAATAGGTGGTGTCGTAATGCAGGAAGGACACCCGGTGGCGTACAAGAGCAGGAAGCTGAAGGATGCAGAGGTGCGATATTCTGCACATGAGAAGGAAATGACAGTAGTCATTCACTATTTGGAACGCTAAAGGCATTATCTTCTTGGCACCAAATTCACTGTGGTGACAGACAATGTCACCAACACGTACTTCATGCAGCGCAAGTTGACCCCAAAGTAGGTGCGGTGGCAAGAGTACCTTACTGACTTTGATTTTACTTGGCAGCATCGTTCGAGAAGGCTCAATCAAGTGGCGGACGCGCTTAGTCGTAGGAAGGCGCAGGCCTATGCGACGGCCCTGACCACCTTATAGGGCGATCTAATACAATGCGTCCGGGCATAAGCAGGCACAAATGCGGCGTATGTGAAGCTGCGCCAGGAGATTGAGGTGGGTGAATCCAAGAGATTCTGGTGCGAAGATAAACTTATCTATGCACTTCGGCGACACTGTACATACCGACAGGTGGAGGACTGCGGCGGAAGATCATCCGCAAGATCTATGACTCACACTGTGATGCGGGATGTACTATACAAAAGATTAACGTAGAGCAACGATTTAGATTTTAAGGTGCTTTACTTTTCGAAACGAGTAAGAATAAACTAAGGATGAATATGCGAAGAGTAAAGTAACTATATGTAGAACATGATTCGCTAAGTAATAAATAAATCAGGATCCTAAGGTTGAGAAACTACTACTTAGAACATGCTCTTTCTTCAACAAAATAGAACTTATGAGAATGGATGGGTCTGATTACCAGGCAATGATGGTCTTCGTCTAAAAGATTGGATCACACAACTCCCGGGATGGGCGTCTGAAAGAAAAAGCTATGCTTTCGCGGATATTTTGGCTTTTCTTCAGATGGTTCCAGAGGCAAGGAGGACTTCATTTAAGGATTGTAGCATCTTGGCATCTTGAGGCTGGGATGCTTGGAATAGGTGTTAGAACGGGTATTTATTGGACCTCTCACCCTCTTCCTCACGGAGTGTCAATGCTCAGGAGCACAGAAAAATAGAAGACTCTTTTTCATTAATCATCAATTGTTCTCTACAAGAAGAAGAGAGGTTTTTATAATAAACCCTAACCCTTGAATTACATGAAAAAAAAAATAAGGGCGCCATATTGTTTTCAAATAAGGAGATAGGCGGCATCTTGAAATAAGAAAAAGAGATCAGGGGATAGCTTTTCAAATAAAAAGATAGGCGGCATCTTGAAACAAGGAAAAAAGATCAGGAGATGGCGCCATATTCTACTTTTCGTAAGGGGTGGACGATAAGTCACCTTCCATAGGGGGCTTATTTGCTTTCTTTTATACTGAAATGACTTTATAAAAATTTTAGAACATCCTAATTGAGTAGATGGCGCTTACTTTGACTGGGATTCCATGTGGTTGCTGAGGTGGCGCACTGAATGTGGTCCTTCATGATCTTAAGTCTTCAACTTCTTACATTTTGACTCAATAAATCTTGACTTAACTCAAATAAAATTACTGGACTCATACTTGACTCAAATAAAATTGCTGGACTCATATTGACAAAACTTGATTACATGACTTAAAAGACAAACCAATATAAAGTAAGAAATTCATAATGACTCTGGACTCAAATGAATTGGTAGGAATTAAAAGTCTAATTACATCAATCAAAAATCCATAATGAGCTCACTAACCTTTATCTGATTCTGATGCCCGTACCACACTAGGCTGGCCACCCTAGAGAGGAATGGATGATAGCCCTCTTGAGCCGTTTATATTACTAGCTCAAGATGCGCGAGGATGTGGAGTTCCATGTTCGGACATGCATGGTTTGTCAGCTGGACAAAACTGAGAGGAGGAAGCAGGCCGGATTGCTACAACCTTTAACCGTTCTAGAAAAACCATGGGCATCAGTTTCCATGGATTTCATCACGGGGTTTCCTAAAGTACAGGGTATAAGAATGGTAGTTGTTGTGGTGGACTGATTCTCGAAGTATGCAGTCTTCATACCAGCACCCCAGCCTTGTCCAGCAGAGACTAGCCAATTTATTCTTCTGAAACATAGTCAAAGTGTTCGGGCTCCCAAGTGCTATCATCAGTGATTGGAATGCTCGGTTCATAGGGAAGTTCTGGATGATGGTGTTTTAGCTGATGGGTTCGGAGAAGAAATTTTTCACGGCAAGCTACACCTCAGACGGATGGGCAGATGGAGAGGATTAATGCCTGGAATATATGATTTTTTTTTTATTAAGCATATTACATGCCATAGAACATGGTAAACAGAGTAAAACATCCATTTTGATGGCCCATCCTTTGATTTGCATTAATATTACTCTTATGACTTGGGTGCACTGGTCTTTATTTAATTTGTTGCTATCTACACCTTTTTATATTTGTTTAATCTTATCATCAGATGAGATTTAGATTTCTTAGGTCATATCATGAGAAGGCTTGGCAGTCGTAAGAGATTTATGTCTATGATTATCTGTTTTCTTTTTTGTGTACTGTTAAATGAAATTAAGAAGGGCACAAACTAGCGAGTTGTATTAAAGAATGATGATTGTGGACACCCACCCTGCACTCCTGGTGCTTGCAAATCTGAGGTGCATAATGGTATCAACGAAGTACAAGTTGGTTTTGAGGACATGCTCTAGCTTCATGTGTTCCAGAGAATAGATGATTATAGGCTCTCATTGCATGCTAAGTATTTTTCACATTAGTTTGATGTGGCTGGTTGAGGCCTAATAGTATTTTTCACATTTTCATGACATGAGAAAAACCATGTTAACTTAGACAATGATACAATGCTCACTATGAATGCAAGGGTTTCGAAGTAATTCTTATGTTGCAGATATGCTCCATTTCTAGATGTCCTGGGGTTCGTACATGGACATCATCTCTTTGTATATATGTGTGTTTGTACATAGCCCAATATTTCTGGACCAAAAGTGCATACCATTCTAATTCTACTCATGCAACGCAGCCATATATGGCAGTGTGGTCTACTTTTGTAGACTCATGCATGCATGATTATATGGTTCTCATGTGAAGCATAATTATAGCAACCATGTCCTTTGCATGTGCCTGTGTCATGTAATGCACTGATTCAGATATTACCATTTTATCCAAATTGTATTTAGAGTTTTTTTTTTTTTTCAATTTTTTAATCATCATATGCCATCTTTGCTGTATTCTTCTTTTGATGGTCTGACTAAATATGTTCATGTTCTGGTTTTCAGGAATTGTTGACAGTGTAGCTATGGAAAAGCTGGTGCAAATTGCTGTGTGATATCAACTGGTAGTGTTAGCTGTAGAACTTACCTTTCCTTCATGTTACAAATAAGCTTTTTAAGAAACAAGTAATTGATTTCATAGCTTTCCAACATGGATGCTGAACACCGTGAATTCTGTTACAGTTGTCAGTTTTGGCTTGGGTATCTGGCAACTGGTTGTGAATAGAGTGAAGCTACAATACCTGTTCTTGATAGGATTTTGATGGATGATGGTTCCAATGAAGTTTGCTGAGAACTTGTCGCGGACTTGGTGTGGATCATGTTTCATGCCCATCTTTTTCTTCCCCTATTGATCGTGTAAAGATGAAGCAAAATTACTAAGATGTAGTATTAGCTGATATCAGCAAATCCTGCTTCAGTTCTCTCTTTCAAGAAACAATATGCATCTCTCCCTGTTATGGAATCAGAGTTATGCTGATTTTTGTTTGCTGCTCTATTATCTTTTTGGGAATGTTTGGTCTAATTATCTTTCGGATAATGCATTGAATATTCTGTGGAAACTGAATTAAGCCTGTTCCACCATGCAGTCAGACTATCCCTATAGAAACAGAAGAAGATAGCGAGCCACAAAATATCTGTTAATGTGAGTCAGACTCAGGCTGCTTTTCCTTCGCCTGGACTCCCTCCCAGTCCTGGGTTTCTAGATGATTGCAGAGAGATGTGGCAGAGCTTTTACGACGTCCTCAACCCTCAAGTTTCCATGCTTTACACCCCTCTTTGGCCCACGCTATTCTCGACTGCGATTTCACGCCAGTTTGTAATTAGTTTTCTTTGGTTGTGGACGTTTATTGCTGCCGTGCACTTTCGATAAGGATCGTCAATCGTCGGTTAGATATTGTGAAGTAACATTTTGCATCAGTTTATTTGTTTCCAAGAAGCAAATTCAAAGTCAGCAGCCGTACTGGACAAATTTTGGATGCCAAACCACCCTTTGAATCTTAAGGAATAACGTTGCTTTGATTCTTCCATGATACTTCGGTCTCCATAACTCGGTCCCTATCACTCGGGGATTATTCAATCTCTTATTTCCCCATCTAATTCTTCCAAGAGGTGCGATAAATGGCCGGACTGATATTTGTGGATTGAAGTTTGATGCTGTCCGATAAGGATTTATTCAACACTTGACGTGTCGTGCATGTGCTCGATGAGCCCCACCAATGAACAGATGCCGACCATATATTTTTTACGGTTGGCGACATGTCCACAATTTAGCAAATGCTTTGTTGCATGATACAGGATTCTAGGACAAGTTTTGAAGAAGGGGGGTGTTTTTTTCTTCAGAACAAATAATTTGAATTCTTAGATCCAGAGCAGTTGTAAATTGGTATCTGGACAACTGAAATTGTCTCTTAGAGAGCATCAAAAAGCCAGATGTGGTGAGGGATATGTATAATTTACATTAGGCTTTTTAAAATCCAGGTGATTGTGTAATCTTAAACTGCTGCTGGACCATAGACATAATATCTATTGCTTCCTCACAAGGGACTGATGGAGATAATCAGGTGAATTTGGCTTACCAAGGCATGGAAATGGCTGCAGGCTTCCGCAAGACACCTTAAGAAAGCATTGGTATGGAGAGCACCAACCTGATGCAGTCTTTATTGGACCAAGGCATTAGGTTTAGTATGTGCGTTTATTTTGTTTTTACTTGCGTGTTTTGCTTGCTCCATGAGCAAGCTAATATTATCAGCCACTTCATGATCACTTTCAATATTTTAATTGATCGTTTTCTAACTCTACGGATAGCTTAGGTGATGCGATGTGACAAAATCTAAAGGTCCTAATTTCTTTTTTTTTTTTTTTTTTTTTTTTTGTTTCCCATTCTCTCGTATATAAACGACTACATAATGGTTGGTTGAGCTAGCTCTAATAATTCTGGTACATGTAACCCATAGTTTATACGGTTGCCTCATATCACGTGATGTCAATGTATGTGAACGTATGTAAAATTGGTGGGGAAGTTTCAACATTTTTTATAAACGAATTTGGATGTCGACAAAGCCTTGATGCATGACTCCTAAAGTTGACCATAGAAAAATAATATAACATGATAGCAATTCTTTTATGACAAACAATTCTCACACAGAGCCATCCCAACTTTCCCTCCGTGAAAAGAACCACACACTTTAACGGGTGGGATGGGATGGGATGGCATGTCTCTTGTCAAAGGAGGATAATTGTGACCTACGAGAGTTTGCCATCGCAAAGGTTGGATAGTGATATTATTTATAATATAAACCAAAGTGATATCAGAGTGGATAGAACGCAGCGACAGCCAAGAATTTTAGTCTGAAGAGTGAGCTGGAAGCATTGGAAAGTAGATTTAGATGTTGAAGTGAAACAATGGTAACTTAAAGTTTAAGATTCTCGGTAAGAAGATTTTGAAACAATTGGCTCGAGATAGCGACTCTGACTCAACATGGCTGTGCAAATCAGCAATCAAGATTCGTGATGTATTTTATAGAAGATTGTTGGATGGTTTCCATAGGCTGCTCTCTGTTCAAGATTTTATTATTATGAGAATAGCGACAGATCGACTTTGCTCCCCTTGATTCGAATGTGGTCAAGGAGGGGACCAGCCTAGCTGGGTCCCTTCTTCGTATGTCCTCATGCAGAAGCCTTTTTAAAAGCACAGGAAAAAGGAAGAGAACAATTCCAGTGTCATGTTTCATTGGACCACCACCTCAGCTTGGTATGAGCATGGGCAGTAGTTCCATGTGGCACCATAGCACGTGAGTTTCAATCTTTCATAATTTTTAGCTCTTAAACTTATATTAAATCAGCATGAGCTGTGAGTATCTTATGATAATTCCACTCTAATGCAGTACCATTTTATACTGAAATTTTGCTCCATACATATAATCATTTTTTTTAATTTTTTTTTAATTTCACATAGTTTCAATCTGATTTCCCGAATCATTACCCTGTCCTGCTCTATCTAAGCAAGTAGGCTCAGATGAAAGTAGGGAGAGACGAGACAAGAGCTGGTTCTTTTTCCTCCTACGGGCCACGTACCCACCACGTTATCAGATGTGGTGGGGCCTCTCCGGTGGCAAGAACTGGTGATTGAAACGAGGATGATGCTAGCGTCCCAACGCTTGCAGACAATTTCTATCGTTCGGATTTTAGCTTCCCCATCATATCATCCATGTTAACCAATGCAAGTTTCAATCATGATTCCTTCCATCACTATTATTTCAATGTAATTATCATACAATAAAAATGATAATCATTATAACGATGTATTTAAATAAAAAATACTTTCGAAATAAAACTTTTATAACATGAAAAATAGCTTTTAGAGCAAACAAATGTATTTTTTTTTAAACAAGTTTGATAAAAATAAATATACAGAAACAATGACTGTTGTTTTTATTAGAATAGTAAGCAGCAGCGTTGGTACTGGTAGGGATGCTTGTTTTGTTGAATTTATGGCAGTGTATAAAGGGGCGGTCCACTACACAGTGCCCTGAAGTTGTGGGGCTCCCTAATCTGTGGGGCTCCCTCATCAATGCCCCTCGGCCTTGTGGGAGTTTTCATGAGAGAGGTCAAATCATTGGGGTCTCCACATTGGACCCAGCCCAACGCCTCGCAAAAGGAAACGGTTCAAATCGTTACAATTTAGTTCCTGTATTTTAAAAACATTGCATTTCCCATGTTTTATATCAAAAAATCAATTAAAATTAATAAAATAGTCAATATATTATGCCAATATACAAATATATGAATCGATTGATAGAAAAGCAAGTTACATATTCCACTAATTTTAATTGATTTCATATAATAATATGTTAAGTATATGAATTTTTTTACAATAATATTTTCTTAAAAACTATTTATCGAAGATACTCTGTAAAATTATTATCCCCATAGAATATTTTTTGCAATGGAAGACAGTAATAGAATGAATGCAAGAAAATTGCATCAAATTTGGCCATGTTTTTATTTACATCCATGGATCATGTTAATTGATTGAATATTTGCTAACAATCATGCTGTGCAGCAATATAAATCAACAGGATTTTGATCATGTGAATCCAAAATCATGTGCATGTACAAGCATAAATATGCATACAACATACATATAAAAATGTATAGAATTAAACAGGCCCCAACTATTAATGCATAATGTAGTAAATAGCCATTGTACATTTGTATATAGGCAAGTAGACATATATAGACATGGACATAACGAAATAGCCATTGATAACCATGTATGAATATAGTTATACCTGATAGGGATAACATTGATGACTATAGATGCTTTCACAGGCATATGGAAATGGCCATTGTATACATGATGTCTGAGCCAGGCCCTAAGATAACTTTTCATGTCCGGACAAAGCTTGCTTATGATCTGGACTCTTCTCAATATTCTCAGGGTACAATCAACTAATCGAAGCTTTGCTAGCTACTAATGATGGATCAATTTAGGACCTGGCATAGTATGTATTATGCCAAGTTAGATTAGATTCTAGCATGCTTGCCAACCACTTGTACCATAATATACCCATGCTGGCATGTCTGAACCATCAATGGGATAGGATTGGATTGAATACCACATTTGAAAAATAAAAAAATGAATTCATATGCCATTGGCCCAACCATATCACTGGTTTTTCATGCCTAAAAGGTTAGGATTAGCAAATCGATGGTCCCTTATGGATTTTGGAAGTCAATGGGATTTGATCATCTCAATCTTAATAGCAATTCAAACACATCCTTGGTGAATGATTAGCAACTTAGTTAATAGAGATGAAGTATAATTTTTTCTAAGGTTAGAGAAGATCTACTGATCATTATTTCCTTATAACATTGCAAGTTCAGCTTACTTATTATTGTTTTTAACATTTATTGTAGAGTGAGCATATGCAGATCACTCATAATTCTTGCCCATTCAAATAAAGCAATGAGCAATAGCCCAAAAGGGCTCCAATTCAATGGTCCTGAACCAAAGGGTGTTAGAGTTAGGCATGGAATGACGTTTGATAAGCTATTATATAAGATAAATAGCTTGCTAAAATTAAGATCAAATTAAAATGTGAGCAAAGTTGTGTATCAATTTCCGATTGTTTGTTATCATGCTATGAAATACATAACTTTCCAAGTTAAGAATGATGAAAGTTTAGAAATAATATTTAGTACCTATCTTTCGCAATCGAGATTAATTGCAAAGTAGTTACATATTGAAGTAGAAGCAGCTCTATTGAATGTATGGTTGCATGATGTCACAGCTATACAAGATACTAAAAATAGCATACCAACAAATATGTCCATCTTGGTGTTGAACCTAATTTTGATAATAACAAAAATATTAATTAAAAGACTAATGCAATACTTGAGCTTGCAATGATGGAAAGGTATAGAAGCCTAAAAATGGTGTTCATTTTATCTGACATGTATCTATTACAATATGAGTTCAAGTTATATGAGAATTAAAAGTCAAAAAAGATATTAACAAATTCAAAAAATGACCAACACAAGAAGTCCAAAGGAAGGTTTTAAATTGTAATTTTTTTTTCTAAGGACCCATTATAAAACTTGATAGGAGAACAAGTATAGAAAGCTCAAAACCCTTAAAAATAAATTAAATTAGATTTTAGATTAATAATTAAAATAAAATAATCATAAAAATCTAAAATCGGATTTGTACGATCGATTGGACCTCAAAAAGATAGACTAGAGTTGGCCAAATTACAAAAGAACCAAAATGACTATTCTTTGTCTGGCTCAGTGGTTGATCACTATAAAATGAATGATCGATTTTAAGCCTCAATAGCTATATTTTAAATGCACTAAAAATTAAGTGCATATGGAATGGTTTAAACGTAAAAAATGATATGAAATTTGTTGAAAAATCTTTATAAAAAGGGCTTTGAACTTAGTGTATTTTTTCTTCATAAGTTTAGTGTCATATTTGCAAATCTACTTTCTTTGTAAGGGTACCCTTAGCATTTCCCTTCTTCAAAAGAGGTTTAGGTTTTTTCTTAGCCCATGTAAAAGGAAAGAGAAGGTTGATCCTTAGCCTAAAAAAGAATTATAAGAATTCCTCTTAAGCTTAATAAAAGAAGGGTATAAAGGTTTGATCCTCATTTGGTTAAGAGATTGACATAATTGAAATTCCAAGGAATCTTGGATAGTGGATGTAAGCAAGGAGTATTGAAGCACTATAAATTTTTGTGCCTTTTTTATTTTCTTACACATTTACTTTCTTACATTAGTTCTCTTTTACTCTCTTGTTATATCTTGAGCATAGTTTTTATATTTTACTTATGTTTTGTTTCGAATTATTTTTAAGCACTTAGTTTTTGATATTAAATTTTTGATCAACCTAATCACCCTTCCTTCTGAGTTGCCTCGGGCCTAACACTTGAAGCCTTCCATATACACATCCTACAATAAGTTTGGCGTTCATGGATGTATTGAGACCTTCTACTCATCCATTATCAACTGGAGCCTTTCACTTACTATTACCTACCTCTTAGTTATGTGTCCCTTCAGGATACGGTAAATCTCAATCTTAATTAAAATGTAACTCGTAGTTTCTCTCCTAATGTTTATATTGACCTTAATGCCACAAAAGAGATTGTTCATTAGAGGGATAGGTTGGACCTTTTGACTTATAAGCATAGTAATAGTTATATATCTAATGATGAAATAGAGGAGCAAAAACCTAAAGATGACTCGGAGGATGATATGAAGCCTTCTTGTGCAGCTAATTTTTTGATTGAGTTACGGACATTCATGCCATCTTACAAATATTTTTCTAAATTAAACTAGAAAGTAATTGATGTCCCATAGGTGTCATTAGTTTTGAGATTTGTAAGTTGGAATGAGTCACAAGAATTCTACGAAGGATTCCTATTTGCCTCAAAGATGATGTGAAGATGGCCGTAAAGCTTTATTCTTTAATAAGACATTAATAATTCATAATGGAGGAGTCATAGTAAACATATTAGACCATGAAATATAAGCAATATTTGGATGAATGATCATAGAGATTCTAGGCATGTTAAAAAAGAGCCATGTGTTGTGAAAGGTCACATGTTATTATAGTCTCCATATATGTATTTATTTCCAAATGTCTCAAGACTACCACCACCTAGACTCTAATCTAATTGCTAGTACTATTTTGAGATGATCCATGCTAATCCATCGATCCCCATTATTGTTATCATAGAGGATACAAGGAACCGATATTTTTATAAGATGCCATACAAAAAGGTATGAGATGGAAAGCATAAAGCAACTGTTAAGATATTTGGTGATTGGGATAGGTCTTATAAATTATTACTCAAATAGATGCTTGCTACACAGACATCCAACCCTAGTTTAAAGATCATATGAAAGTCATGTGAAATCAATGCCACTTACTAGGATCAGCTTGTGAGGTCTTTCATTGTGTCTTTTAGACATTTAGGTGATGCATTGATGGCATCATTTGCTACAGCCTGTGATTTAGGAAGATGACATTTTTCTTTATGATAAATATCAGGGGGCATTACTGATTGCTACTTTAGTTGATGGGAATAACTAGATATTTTCTATTATATTTGCTATATTACATTTGCCTTATTTTTTAACATCGCACGAGTATCGTAGAGTCCATAAGGGATGCAACTTTTGGATGGTAGTCTCTTAATATTCGCCATTATTTTTATTTGCATCATGCTGTTAGTAACTTCAATCACAAATTTAATAATCTAAGGTTAAAAATAATGATGTATCATGCAAATAGCCATGATTTGTATTGCTTTCCTAAATTTAAATATCTATAAAATTATTTTCACTTCACAAATTTTTGTTTCAAATATTATTTAAGTAATTAATACTAGTTGTGCAAATTTGATCGCACAATATTTGATATCTATAAGCTTGACAGGAAGGAAGTGGAGTGATGTATGTTATTTCTATATATCACTAGACCTAAGCTTACGATGATAGCTACCATTGCAAGCATATGAAAAATAATTTTGTAAGAGTGCATTAATAATGTTCTTAAAAGAACTCGAAGCCTTTCCACTACTTCTTTGGTGTAGCATACTTTCTACTATCTTGTAGAGTATTTCAACAAATGTAAAAGAAATGTCATTTATTAATGAAGCAAGGAAATATTTACATAAAGTACCTAATCGAGAAAATGACAAAGTATAGAGAAAAGGTTAGTTCACATTATATCATCTCATTCAATAGGCTAACCAAAGTATTTGAAGGAGAAATTATATATAATAGTTTTAATCATAGCGTAAGTTATAAATATATTGTAAGACTTAGTAAACATAGCTGCATATGTGAAAAGTTTTAGGCATTGAAATTTACTTGCTTATATGCTATGATAATGTGCTCATCTATCTCCCTTGATTGTTTCCAATTTATAGACATGCACTACATATTAGATCTAACTTATGGCTGCCACAATAGATGCTTAATACCCTTCAATCATTATGATTACTGGCAAGAGTCTAATTGCCCAATTAGCAAGAGTCTAATTACCCAATTCTATTATTAGATGAATGACTTTTGCAACCCAAACACCGTCAAACTCTAGTCATTCATAATGAAATAGATTGAAAGAGGTGGTATGAAATAGAGATATGGCCTTTACCATTAATTAAAAAGTTACAACCATCATATCTTTCCACAACAACAGAATGAGTAAGCTAAAGAGAAGGCCTTGAGGAGGGGCGTAAAAGAACCATTGAAGATACATTTTTGCATTTTTTTTCTATTTTATATGCTAGCTATTATATGTTTTATATTTTGTATTGCATTTCATATGTAAATTGGACAAACTAAGTGTTATTAATGCTATGTTAATTCACTTAATTTGATATTATATGCTATTGTGCATGTTTCATATGCTACCATGAATTTACAAATCGTTATGGAGAGAACCAACTTCTCATATAAATTTAGGGCCATTGATCAATTGCTTCTAAGCTTACGGTTATATCATTGCTTAGAGGTAGTCTAAACTAGATATGCTTGATTTTGCATACATACATACCTTTCTTTTATTATAGATCATTTATTAATAAAAATGCTATATTAATTTTCAAGAATCACTCATCTTTCACTACCAAAGTGCCGCTTAGTGGCCCATACTAGGCATCTCCATGAGTTACACCTTAACTGCATTATGCTAGACTTTTAGAGTATCTCATTTGGATTTCATGCAGTTGGTTTGACATCTCATTGTATCTTTTATAGAGAGGTGGCGATCAAAGATGTATGCATTTTATCTCACACTAAACGACTACATTATCACGATGGAGGATGTTTTCATTTAGCTTGAACTCTCAAGAGCCTCAAACTTAGTTAGCCAGATGATGCAAATGTTTTCTAGGCATTAAGTACATCTACAATTATAGAGTCACATCTATAATTTAGCCAGCTGATCGAGCACTTTAGAGGCATACTTGGTGATTTAATAAGATGATGATACTATGTCATATGCATGCCTACATCATGCTAGCTCATCAAACTATCTTATTTTTCAACAAGTTTTCCATGCAAGTGCATCTCATGTTTCTCTCCTTGAGGATTTCTAGATAATAAGTTGGTACAGTTGGAGCAGTGACTATATTGGAAGCTTTACCATGCCACTGGCCATGATTGATGCACATGACATCAGTGGAGCATTGATCCTATTACAACTATAGGTGTGGGACTGATTTCCTTGTACAACACCATAAGTGAGGGTGAGATTACATGTAGATGCTCAAGATGATGAACAACTGAACTCTTGGGATGCTAATACATCTTTAATAATTCTAGATGCATAGGATGTATCTAGATACCTAAGATATTTTCTAACTTTTCATTCATTACAGTTAGATGACCACAAAGATCATCATCGAGAGGTTGACATATGTATCATCCAATATCAATATCAATTGGATTGACAAACCTTTGAAGAGGTATCATTTAATAATTTTTAACTTTTAAAGTTATATTACTACAATGCCAAGGAAAAGAATATTAGGATTCTATTTGATATGTGTGGATGATATGATAGCCCTATACTCATGACATGGTTGCTTGTTATTATTTTGTTGGTCAGGGTATCTAGGCCATTGTCATCCACTTATATGTTTTCATATTATAGAGTAACAATAATCATATAGAGTGATATGACACTTCAGGCTAAAGCAACCTATTTTGATTAGTTGTTTGCATGAGCTTTGTCTAAAAGAATAATTTGATGTTTATTAGAGAGATGTGTACATTATGTACATCATACTCTGAGAGGATCATGAAATACAGCTCATTATGGGGCAACCTTTTCAGGGATAGCTGGACAATCATTCTCTGTATATAGTGGTATTGTTGTATGATCAAATAATGGATCATCCTACAAGAATAGTGCTTGGAGTGGTGGTATATATCAAATCACTAATTTTCAAATTACATACGTTAATTTCTTTTCTAATTTGATTTTCTTTAAATGCAAGCTCACATACTTCAAAGGATATACATATATAGCGGTTTAGATGCTTGAGTGTTAGCTTTCTTAAGATTTAACAAGCGTATACTATTGTTGAGCATGATTGATAAGCGTTGATGGTTTTTTATGACATTAGTAAATATAAAGATGTATGCAAAATCTAAGAATGAAAGATTGACACTTAAACTTGATAGGAGTTGTAGATGAATATCCCATATATCCTTTTGCAAACATAGGGAGAGCCATATAATCTAGTACAAACACCAGTATCATTTGAGGTAGTTGGCTATTCATGTTATCTATTTAAGCTACTATTTTAGATGTCATCAAAGCTATCAACCTCTAACATGCAGTCACCATCATACTTTGGAGAATATGATGATATCCCACTCGATGATACCTTGAAGGATATGGTGATACTTGAGAAAATGCACGTCTAGCCACCTACAGTTAGCCATGATAGAGGATCATAAAACAGTATAGGTCATAGAAGAATAGACGATTAACAATCCTTAACCATCAGTAACACCACCATCATATGAGGATGCAGCACAAGTTATGTAAGTCTATCAATACGTAAGGCTAGAGCATGAGAGTAGGCCACTTGATTGTCATACATATATTTTTATTGTTGATAGGGATATAATCACCACTTGTATATGTATTTTAGATTTGGATGATTACTATTTATATGCACATGTTTTTGCTAATCTTTAGGTTTCATCTTCCATATATTTCATATTTGGTGCATTTAGTTTTGAATGTATTCTTTGATTATTATTATTCAGCAGATACATCATTTTTGGTTGATTTATAGGTTTTATGTTCATCTTCTACATTTTATATTTTAATAGATGTATTTTTAGATGTAGCCTTCTAAGGAGAATAGTATTGTGATTTGTGATTTACCTTTTCTATGAATGAAACTCCTTAACATATCTAATATTCCTTATTTGTTATTTAGCCTATAAACATTTTTCATTTATATAGGTGTGATAATTTTCACAACACAACAAATTTGATATTTTCATATTAGCATGATGCTTCATAATGAACACGACATAGCAATAGCATGGCTAGCTTGAAGCCAACATGGCAAGCCTGAATGTGTAGATTAATATGATATGACATGGCCAAACAATAGCAAAGTTAGTTTTAACCAACACGGTATAGTTTTACAATAGTATTTTTTATATTATATCATACTAATTTTAAATAAAATTAAATAAAAATATTAAACAAAATTTAATATTAATTTTTTAAAAAATAAATTAAAATAATTAAATAATAATTATTTAAAATATAATTTCATCATGTCATATTTCCTAATGGTGATCCCATTGTTACGTCTACTAGGCTAAAGATATCTTATTTTAAAAATTAGTTTGAAAGGTACTTTGATTTGATAAATATTTTATAAAAATATTATGAAAAAAATTTATGAAAGGATTAAATTGCCGCAAAGGATTCTATTGAATTTTAAGCGTGTCTCAAAAACTTAAGTATATCTTCGCCAAAAGGAAAAAAAAAAAAAGTCAGGGCCGTCCGCGATTTCATGCGCTACGGCACGCACGCTGATGGACTACTTTTGACGAGAGTAACCCAAAAAAAAAAAAAAATAATTAATTAATTAAATTAATATAAAATGTAAACGAGAAACTGGAAAGTATTATAATGTTTAAATATATAATTTAAAAATTAATATTTTATCTACGATGGGGACCATGATCCCAATTCCGTACGTGGGGCGCAGCTTGATTGAAGGCATGGAATACGGGCCCACCCTCCGCTTTCCCAAATCCTAATCCCCTCTCGATTTCCCCGCTAGCAGCTTCCGGGTTCTAACTCTAAGTTCTAAGTTCTAAGTTCTAACGTACCCACCCGGTGCCACCGCTGAATGGAGGGGACCGGACGACTTTGGAGCCGCAGGTAATTAACCGGGGCCATAAAAAATAAAATGACCGAATTTTTTGTATATAATATAAAGATGGTCCATAAGGTCTTCGGTCATCACCCTCCCTCTCGCACTACCGCGTGGGGTCCGTTCCTGTCCTGGTGGCCGGGTGGCGTTCCGGTGGTGGGGAAGAAGGGAGGGCGGAAAATCCCTCCATGAGTCACATCGCGGTTGAACGCTATCATAATATTTCATCGTTTTCTCGTTAAAGCGTAGGGATGGCAACGGCCGGATGGCTCGGGGGCAATCTATATGGATCCTCATTTTTGTTAAAATATTTATTTTTATTTTTATTCTATTAAATCATTATAATTAATAAAACAGAGATAAAGATACTCGATTAAATAAAAATATTTATTTTATTTATTTATATAAAAAATAAAATTATTTTTATTAAATTTATAATTTATTAAAAATTAAAAAAATAATTTTTTTTAGGATAAGATGAAAATCACTTGTTAAAGAAAAAAAAAAGAAATAAACTGCGTGAAAGAAGAAAGAGCAAGAGTAATAAATTTAAATATATTTTATATATATATATATTTTTTTTTTTATTTTTAAATTTTTAATATATATATATAATTTAAATATATTATATTAAAGTCAACGGGATTGGAATGGATAAATGGAGATAGGGCAGAGAATATCTTCGATCGTTTATCTGTTTAGCCATTATTTGTTAAGCTATTTAGACCGAGAATTTTTTGATCTATTAAAAATGATACTAATCAGATAAAAATCAGAGGAAGAAAATTGTCATCCCTATTAAAGCATATTGCCATGGTTTACCCTATTGGACCGTGTTCATGTTGAGACATTAGGGTCTAATGAGAGCGGGTCATTTTCGGCATGCAATGTTTCAAAGGGTCAATAGGGTTGGACCACAAGAACTAGGCGCTTGGTCATTTTCGGCATGCAATGTTTCAACTCAATACAACTCAACTCATTTAAGCTTTGTTTTTTCAACTACATAGGTCAGCTATATAAATTTGTTTTTTTTTTTTCATTCTTTGATTTTTTATTTAAGATCAAGTCGGCATTTAAATTATAAATAATTATATTTTTTTAAATTTTTTTATTCATATTAGTTTAGATATATTTTTATTTTATTTTTACCATAAATTTATTTTTTGAATTTGCCCAACCAGACGAAAATAAGTATTAGGCGATTTGAACTAGATTCCCTAATTCAAACCGGATCCAGGCTCGATTTAAAGCATGAATTATTAGCTAGAAAATTGCATTATTACCTAATAAGTCTGCCGGCTATTTGAAGCAGCTTTTTTCTTGACCTGATTTTTCCTTGATTTTTTTGCCTTCTTCTCGACTGCACTCTTTAATCTGTTCTCTCTCGGGCGACCTTTCGTCCGAATTTATTCAAAGTTTTTTTACTTGCTGCGGCTGACATATTCGGTGTACAAAGTTTTTTTACACAGACTCCTGACTCCAGTATCAAGGTTTTCCAGTCCAGTAGCTGAAGTATTTTCAGTCTCTAAGCTGGAAGAAACAGAGTTCTTCTTGCACAGATGACAGAAAACATAAAATGACGCCATGAAGAAGCGAAAGGGCATTTTTGTCCGCACGAAAATTTTAAAAAAAAGCGAACAGCATTAAATGTCCGTCACATTCAGAACGTTACGTCAAAGCCCAGCCCTACCGCCTGTCAGGTCATCCACGTCGGATCCACGTGGACCAATAGGAAGATGCGGTGCAGCCCACGTCAGCGTTGCTGCACCGGAACCAGTATACAAAGTATTTTCCATATATATATATATATATATATATAGCTAAGGAAACACTGCAAACTTGTGGGGACCCATCAAAACGCTCAGGGTTCTTTCTCGCCGTTCGACCAGCTGCCTGCCGCTTTTCCTGACCCAGAGAAAACGTAACCCTAAGAGGGAATCTTAGAAAAATAAAACGAAGGTCACGTTGAAGTTCATGTTACCTTTCAGTAAAAGTTAAAACGACACCTCTTCCCGTTTATTATAAACAATTCCAGAAAGCAGTTGGTGCACCGCGCTACTAAATTCCATAACACAATGCTGATGCTCTAATAATATATTGCAGAGTTGTCCAACTCGGCTCCCAAACTTCTCCATTAGCTTTTGAAACGGGAAATTAAAATAATATATCCCCTGCCACCTCTCTCCCTTCCACCGGTAGGTTCCCGTGGAGCCAAGAATGCTGGCCACCTTTGCCAAGTCCCAGGCCGAAAGGAGATGGCATGATACTACTCCTTTGTCGATTTCGCTGGGTTAGATCTGCGATTTCGAACAATAATAAGATTAATCAATCAACAAGTCCATACTCTAGAATTATCTCATGATGACAACTACGATGATTATGTTGTGATTTATATTGAAGCTCTGCTTTATTAAATCATGCACTCAATGTGTCCATCACTGCCTCTTCGGAGTTGTCATCACAACACTGGCAAAAGAAGGACAAGTCCATTCAAAAATTTAAGTACATATTATTTTCCTAAGCAATAACAGTGACTGCAACCGTAATACTTTAAGCAAACTTGCCGTGGGCAACTGCCATCTTCCTAAAAACTAATGCAAAAAGGACATAACTTGGCGATATACTGGACGCATAGGGCAAAATAATATGCTTGAGGATATAGTAAAATAAATAATATTATATTATAAAAGGGTTGTACTTTTTCAATTTAGATTTCTTCTACGGTACGGTGCAGATGCAAGCGATGGGATTCCTTCCCCAAAGCTCCCCGTTAAAGAAGAATTACGGACCACCATCCCTGCTCTATCATGCATGGAAATCCCTACAAGCATGCTTTCCAATTAAGAAAACATCTAGAGATAAAAGCGTCAAGGTGAGTGATGTGACTGATAATAAAGCCATATATAAGTTAATGATTGATGATAAAAATTAAAAAATTATTGATCCTGATTTTAAAAATAATTTTATTTTGAACTCGGTCCTGGCTTCCAAAATGGCCTCCTTTTCGGACTCGGCTCCAATCTCCTAAGCGGCATCATCTTCGGATTCAATCCCAGCTTCCAAAACGGCCTCCTCTCCATACTCAGCCCCAACTTCCTAGGTGGCCTTATCTTCCGATTTAGCCCTAGCTTCCAAGGCGACATCCTCTTTAGACTCGGCCCCGGCCTCCTAGGCGGCCTCTTCTTTGGACTCGGCCCTAGCTTTCAAGACGGCCTTATCTTCGAACTCGGCCCCGGCTTCCAAAGCGGCCTCCTTTCCGGACTCAGCCCACCAATTGCCTGTGGCCCAATTGCCTGATAAAATTGGGCCCACCAATTATTTGCGGCCCACGTAACTGATGAGGCTGAGCCCATCAACCGCCTATGGCTTGCATGTTTCATGGGACAAATTTTACTTACTCTGACATTAAGCCTAGAAAGTCATCATCCATCATGAGGTTTTAATTACTCGGATCAGATGAGCCCAAAAAGTCATCACCCATTATGAGATGCCAATCATCCAAATCACATGAGTCCAAAAAGTCATTATCCATCATGTGATACCAATCACCCAGATCAGATGGGACAGACTCCAAGCTTCCCAAGCAAGCCTCACAGACTCAAAGAATATCCATAAAACGAGTACGGGGACCTCTGACCATGTATAAACACTCAAGCACTCAGAGAGTATTTTGATCAAAAAAAAGGGGAAAACTCTCTCTCGAGCTTTCTCAAGCTTACGACTGTAATTCTAGTCACTAAATTGAGCATCGAAGGGTTCCCGTCAGAATATCTGATCCTTGGACTTCTTGCAGGCCTCATCTTGGAGTGAAGGTTCCTCCGCAAGCCCCAGGTGCACCTATAAACGTTCACGGGCATCATCTCGCGGTGATCAGGCATCATCATATTAGCACGCCAGAAAAAGGGGTGCACTGAAGGAAGGATAGCTCTATGACACTAAGCTACAAGCTCGCCTCCTCTCAAACAACAATGGTGGTGACGCGTGCTCAGGAGGCTTCTGCCAATTATGCTGGAGGGTATTCACAGCATGCTGAGCAGTAGGAGGCCAACCTCCTTGCTCCTTCCTTGCCACCAGCCTTGGCCACTCCACACGAAAAATTGGCCACCCTCACCCAACAAGTCCAAGCTCTAGTTGCAGCAGTCCGTGAATTACAGGAGCAATGCCCTCCCATATTGCCTTCAGCAGCTGCACCAATTAGCCAATAATCTACTCGCGAGAGAACTTCGAGGGAGAGACTCACCGCCATCATGCTTCACCGAGGCATCACCATCTTGAAGCTTTCAAAAGACTATGGTCCCTCGCTCACCGTTTGAGCAGTCCCTCTATCCGACGGCGACACGGAAAGGAACTCAAGCGGGGATACCACTATTGGCACCACTCCTTCCCCTACTTGTCTTCCAAGTTATCGGGTGAGGATACCAATTACAAGATGTAGAGGTGCTTGGACGAGCAACACTGGTGGTTGGAGAAACTTAGATAGAGGCTCAACAATCAGCCGAAGGTAAACTACGACACTCGTTCATCCCTCAATCGCTGTATTATGAAAGAGCCCATCCTTTCCAGGTTTCGCCTCCCCCAGCTGGATCCATATGACGGCACCATGGATCCACTGGATCATCTCGAGAGTTACAAGGCTCTCATGCAAGTTTAAGGGGTAACTGATGCTTTTCTATGTGTTGCCTTTCCTGCCACCCTGCGGAAGGCTGCGCGTGCTTGATATTCTCGTCTACCTCCGCATAGCATTGACCGCTTCCGATAGTTAGAGAGGACCTTCTTGACACATTTTGATGCCTGTCGGAAGATCCCTGGATGGCGAATAGTCTGTTCTCTATTTGACAGAAGAAGGGAGAACCTTTAAAAAATTTTATGGCCCATTTCAAGACGATGGCCCTGAAGGTGTATCACCTCGATGATGTTGTGGCCACTTTGGCCCTAAAGCGGAAACTTTTTTCCTCCATCTTTACTTGTTCACTAGACAAGAAGCCTTCCAGCTCCTGCATCGAGCTCATAAGTCACGCGCAGAAGTATATTCGTACCGATGAGGCTAACTTCATGCGAAGGAAAGCTGAAGGAAGGCTTACCAAGAAGCCGGTCCAAGCATAGCCAAGGGAACCTCCCCCTAAGAAGCCTGAGCTCTCGCGCCAGATAGATAATCGATGTCAGAGCTTTGCCCCCAGAGAAGACAACCTCATACCTCTCCTCGCTCTTAGGTCTCATATCCTCATAAAGATCGAGAACGAGTCTTACCTTGGATGCCCTCCCCCGTCGAAGAGGGACTCCACCTGCGACAAGAGCAGCTATTGCCGTTTTCTTCGAGATTACGGTCATGATACGGAAGACTGTCGCAATCTAAAGTGTGCCATCAAGGAGCTCATTTAGGGGGGCTACCTCAGAAAGTTCGTCCAGAAGGAAGGACCTCTGACTGTTCAGATGCTAATGGGGCCTTCGCCTGCCAGGCCAACGTCGACAATACTCTAACAGAAAGGATGGTAGGCATGCTTTCCTGGGGGGCAGCTTCATCCTCTAAAAGGCAGAGAGTGGAGGAGGGGGTAAAGAATGTAATCCTCTTTCTTGAAGGGAAGCTAGCGAGGGGAGGGGGGGGGGGGGGGGGGGGGTGTAATTTGAATGATGATAGTGTTGTCGTTTCTATGACAATCGCTAAACATACTGTAAAAAGAATTCTGGTTGATAGTGGAAGCTCCGCTGACATCCTTACTTATGATGCTTTCGTTCAGATGAACTTATCTCCCAGCTCTCTCCAACTAATGATGATGCCTCTGGTCGGTTTCACAGGAGACTCTGTGAGGGTAGAAGGTGAAATTATCCTACTGATTACGGCAGGAATACCGCTGTGTCAAAGCACGGTCCTAATGAGGTTTCTGATGGCCCAAGTGCCATTGGCCTACAATGCCATACTCGATCAGCCTAGCCTAAACCTTTTGGATGCGGTGATATCTACTAAATGCCTTCTCGTCATATTTCCTACAAGTGAAGGGGTTGGCGAAATGCGCGGGGAGTGAAATCCAGTACAACTATGCTATCATATGGATCTCAGCCCTCAGGAAGTGATGATTCCATCGATTCTAGAGTTGCTCGACCCCAGAAAGTGAGAAAGAAGAGGAGAGCTAGCCGAGTGCCTGATGACCTTTCTGCTGGGGGGCAATCTGACGAAAATGGTGCAGATTGGCGAACTTCTTCCTGTAGAGTTGCAGAGTCAACTCCTCGCCTTCTTGTGGACGAATTCAGATATCTTTACCTGGTCAACATTGAACATATCCGACATATCTTCAGAGGTAATTACCCATAAACTCAATTTTGATCTGAGGTATCGGCCTGTCCGTCAAAAGAAGAGAAGTTTTGCCTCGGAGCGACAGAGAGCCATTGATGAGAAAGTTAATAAGCTGCTTGTTGCTGGCCACATTCAGAAAGTGCAATATCAAGATTGGCTGGCCAATGTAGTGATGGTCTGTAAGGCGAGCGGAAGCTGGAGAATCTGCATTAACTTTATCAACCTTAATAAAGTATGTTCGAAGGATAGCTTTCTGCTACCTCGAATTGACCAACTGATGGATTCCACATCTGATCATGAACTCCTCAGCTTCATTGATACCTTCTCTGGGTACAATCAAATAAAGATCGATCTGAGGGATGAAGAGAATACCTTCTTTATCACTTAGAAGAGCATATACTGTTATAAGGTAAGTACCCTTTGGTTTGAAAAATGCAGGGGCTATTTACCAGAGATTAATGAATAAGGTCTTCAAAGACCAAATTGGGTGCAACATGGAAGTGTATGTGGATGATATGCTGACTAAAAGCATTCGCACCACCAACCATATTGCCGATTTAGAGGAAACATTCAATAATCTTCGGCATCACCAAATGCAACTCAACCCTCGCAAGTGTGCATTTGGGGTCACCGCTGGGAAGTTCCTGGATTTTCTGGTGACCTAGCGAGGGATTGAGGCAAACCCAGAGAAGATTCAAGCCATTCTTGATATGTGGCAACCAATTAATAAGAAGAAGGTGCAGCAACTCACCGGAAGAGTGGTCGCTCTAAACCAATTTTTATCAAGATCGGCCGAAAGATGACTGCCTTTCTTCAAAGCTTTGCGCAAAGCAAACAACTTCGAATGGATGAAGGACTGCCAAAAAGCATTTGAAGAGCTGAAAGAGTTTTTGTCCATCCCACTATTGTTGTCAAAGCCAAAGAAGGGAGAAAGGCTCTTTCTTTATCTTGTTGCTTCATCGGAAGCAGTTAGCTCCGTTCTTGTATGCCTCAATTCTGATGGAGCACATAAGCCCATTTACTACATTAGGAAAGTGCTACTTCAAAATCAAAAAAAAAAATTTACTCTAATTATCTTCACTCAGCATCTCAGATCATATTTTTAAGCCCATCCGATCATGGTACTCACAGACCAACCTCTCAGAGCTATCCTAGCTCGTCCTGACACCTCCGATCGATTGGCTAAGTGGGAAATCAAATTGGAAGAATTTAATCTTTTATTCCAGTCAGGATCAGCCCTAAAATCCCAGGTGTTGGCAGACTTCCTAGTTGAATGTATCTGGACCGAAGAGCAGCTAGAAAAATCCCTAATGATACACTCAGACGCTGAGCCCGAGAGCACAACGAAGACCTAGGTCCTCCACATAGATGGCGCCTCCAACTCCCAAGGAAGCAGAGCGGGTCTTATTCTTGTGAGCCCAGAAGGCACTGTGTTGGAATATGCCATCCGGTTCCTCTTCAAAGCTACAAATAATCAAGCTGAATATGAAGTCCTACTTGCTGAAATAAAGCTCACACGGGAGCTCGGAGTAAAGCACCTCAAAGCCTTCATCGACTCCTAGCTTATCTCTGAACAAGTCATCGGAGAGTATGAAGCTCGAGACACTATTATGCCTCGATATCTGAATAGGTCAGGTCACAAACCTCCTCATTAACCCATTTCGGCATCAGCTACATATCCAGGGGCAAAAACACCATAGCTGATGCTCTATCGCGGCTAGCCACTTCAGCAGGCAACACCATGGGAAGAACTTATATTGAGCATCTAGAAACTCCAAGCATCAACATCATAGAAGAAGTCCTACCAGTCATACAGGAGCCGACGTGGATGGATACCTACGTCTGCTACCTCACTGATGGCACTCTTTCCATTGATCGCACAAAATTCAGGTTGCTCAAACAGAGAGTCTCCAAGTTCGTGCTGCTAAATGGGCAACTATATAAGAAGTCTTTCTCTCATCCCCTCCTCAAGTGCATTGTTCAGCAGACGCCAATTATACCCTCAAAGAGATACATGAAGGCATATGCGAGAACCACTTGAAGGGCAGATCATTGGCATATAAAGCTCTTTGCCAGGGATATTATTTGCTTACCATGCGAGAGGATGCTGCTGAGCTAGTCCAAAAGTGTGATAGTTGCCAACGAAATGCTAATGTCCAGTGACAGCCAACCTCTTAACTGAGTTCGCTCTCAGCCCTGTAGCCCTTCGCTCAATAGGGAATGGACATCCTTGGACCATTCCCTCTAGCTTTGGGTCAATGGAGGTTCCTGCTCATCGCCATTGACTACTTTACCAAATGGATCGAGGTTGAGGTGTTAGCCAAAATTATCAAGAGTAAGATGAAGTCCTTCTTCTGGAAGTCCATTGTTTGCCGCTTTGGGCTACCCCATACCATCATCACCGACAACAGCCGGCAATTTGACAATGTTACATTTAAGACATTCTGCACCAAGCTGAATATCTATCATCAATTCACTTCTATCGGGCATCCACAGACCAATGGAGAAGCAGAAGTCATGAATCGGACCATCCTTCAGGGACTTAGGATCCGGTTGGATGAGTTTAAGGATAGATGGGTGGAGAAACTCCCGAGTGTGCTATGAACATATCATACAACCCCAAGGATTCCCATAGGAGAAACTCCTTTCAGTCTCGTCTTTGGATTTGAAGCTGTCATCCCTATGGAGATCGGCCTTTCAAGTCTCTGAGTGGAGTCATATAATGAAGAAGACAATCCCACTCAACTGAGAGCCAACCTCGACTTCATCGATGAAGCACGTGACCGAGCGCAGCTTAGAATGGCTGCATTTCGCAAGTGAGCGATAAAATATTACAACGCCCAAGTCCATCCCAAGACATTTTGCCTCAGAGACTTAATCCTTAGAAGGGCCAAAATATCCGAGCAATCGGAGGGGGGCAAGCTATCTCTAAACTGGAAAGGGCCCTATCGGGTCACTGAAGCACTTCGTCGAGGAGCCTACCAGATTGAAGGACTCAATGGGTGACCAATTCTCTGTACTTAAAATGCGAATAATCTCCTCTGATATTATCAGTGATGTATGCATTCAACTGATCAAAATAAAAGAAGCTTCAAATATTGCCTTCTCATTCGACTTGGAAGTTCAGCAAACCCCCAGGTCAGCCGAAGAAACCCCTGACGCGGTTCCAAAAGACTCTCGATGGTCCTGCAATCATCAGATCATCCCCGAGCCAACCGAGAAATCCCTGAGGTGGTTCAAGACCTATGGTTCTGACTACTCTCGAGTCAACTCTCGGGCCGATCGAGAAATCTTTGAGGTAGTTCCAAAAGGCTCTTGATAGTCCTGCGATCATTAGGTCTGTTGAGAAATTATTGTAACATAATTACTCCAACTTATTGATTTTGATGATTTCCAAAAGACATTGCTTTACTTTCTAAAAGGCTATGAAAATGTTAAGTTAACTAATGAAATATTCAATTTCAAATTGGAAACTATGAACTATTAAAAATATAATGAGTTTCTTGAATCAATTGAATATATGTTTCAGTGAGCTATACTTATGAATTCAAAAATGATTTTCTATATCAATCTTTTAAAGATCAATGACTTAATGAGAATGCTTTGAAATTGAGCATTACTGTTAAAACAACATTATCTAAGTCAAATTTATATTTCAAAGTTGGTTGGGATGATTTTCAAAGCAAATCAGAATGTTTTCTGATTTTTGTATCAGTCCCGAGCCGACTCGAGAGTTTCCGAGTCGACCCCTGAACTTTCTCGAGCCGACTCGCACTGTACCCGAGCCGACTCGACTCAGACGGCAGAAAGACTCATTTTTGAGTGCCTCACGAGTCGACTCCCAGCTTTTCGCGAGTCGACCCCTGAAAGTCACGAGTCGACTCCCAGACTTTCGCGAGTCGACTCCTGGAGACCCATTTTTTGGTGCGTTCTGGATTCGATTGCTCGAGCCGACTCGCACAGTCCCGAGCCGACTCCCCGACTTCTGGGCGGAAATTTTTTTTAATGACACATCAGCTCCAACGGATATATTTTTGAATAACGGTTATTTTTCTTTGTTTCTAACGGCTATATTGTTTCAGAATCTATAAATAGAGGAGCCATTCAACAAAGAAAGAAGAGAGAAGATACATATTGAGAATCATTCAGTAAGAAATTCAAAAGAGGGAAAAACAGAGTGTTATTAGAAAAATCTTTTAGCTCAAAGAGAGAGATTCAAAAGGAGTGAAATCCAAGTGAAAGATTCGTGCACTCCTTCTACATTCTACAAAAGCCAGAAGGAAATCCAAGTGCGTTCCAAAGGTCAAATCTTCCATTTTCAAAAGAGGGAAAAGATTCAACCAACTCCAAAGCTCAAATCTGTCAAGAATCTGCTGAGGCCTGATTCAACATCAAGAGGAGTTGAAGGAAGGAATCCAAAAGCCAAGCCATCTCCATCGGCAAAATATCAGGCTTTTCTAACCTTAATCATTTTACTTTTTGTATATCTGCTCAAAAAGGAGCACTTGTATTGTTAAACACATCTTTATTATTTGTTTGCTGATTCAATCTGTGGATTAATTAGTGGAGGTTGGCATACCTCGTTGCAAGCCGGAGTGCTTGTGTTGGGTTAGTTGTGAGCCCTTTGTAGGGTTTTGTGCTGGTAAGCCCGTGTAAAATCGGCTGGGTTCGTTGTGATCCCGGAAAACAACAAGTTTGAGTTGTGAACTTGTAAAACAACTCGGCTGTAATCTAGAGAGATTATAGTGTGGACCCAAGTGAGTCTTGGGAGTGGACGTAGGTGTTGGTTGCACCGAACCACTATAAAAATATCTTGTGTTTGCCGTGCCTAATTGTCTCTTCTCTATCTCTCATATACTTGTGTTGTGCTTTGCTTATTAGTTAATCCTTTCACTTGCACATCTCATTTTAAATTGCTTAAAAGTCTTAAATTTTTAAGAACCCAATTCACCCCCCCCTCTTGGGTTGCCATCTGGGCCAACAAGGTCACCCCCGGATCGGCCAAGAAACCCTCGAGGCGGTTCAAGACTTATGGTTCCGGCAACTCTCGAGTCAACTCCTGGGCTGGCCGAGAAACCTTCAAGGCAGTTCCAAAAGGCTCTCGATGGTCCTGCGATCATTAGGTCACCTCCGAGCCGGTCGAGAAACCCCCGAGGTGGTTCAAGACCTATGGTTTCGGTGACTCTCAAGTCAACTCTCGGGCTGGCTGAGAAACCCCTGAGGTAGTTTGAAAAGCTTTCGATGGTCCTACAATCATCAAGTAACCCTCGGGCCGGCCGAAAAACCCCCGAGGCAGTTCAAGACCTATGGTTTCAGTGACTCTTGAGTCAACCCCCAGATCGGCCGAGAAACCTCTGAGACAGTTCCAAAAGGCTCTCGACGGTCCTGCGATCATCAAATCACCCCTGGGCTAGTCGAGAAACCTCCGAGGTGGTTCAAGACCTATGGTTCTGATGACTCTCGAGTCAACTCCTGGGATGGCCGAGAAACCCCCAAGGCAGTTCCAAAAGACTCTTAACGGTCCTGTGATCATCAGGTCACCCTCGGATCGGCCAAGAAACCCTCGAGGTGGTTCAATACCTATGGTTTTGGCGACTCTCGAGTCAACTCTTGGGCCGATCGAGAAACCCCCGAGGTAGTTTCAAAAGGCTCTCAATGGTCTTGCGATCATTAGGTCATCCTCGGACCAGCTGAGAAACCCCTGAGACGGTTCAAGACCTATGGTTCCAACAATTCTCGAGTCAACTCCTGGGCCAACCGAGAAACCCTCGAGACGGTCCAAGACCTATGGTTTCGGCGACTCTCAAGTCAACTCCCGGGCCGACTGAGAAACCCCCAGGTAGTTTCAAAAGGCTTTCGATGGTCCTATGATCATTAGCTCACCCTCGGGCTAGTCGAGAAACCCCCAAGGCGATTCAAGACCTATGGTTTTGGCGACTCTTGAGTCAACTCCTGAGCTGATCGAGAAACCTCCGAGGTAATTTCAAAAGGCTCTCGATGGTTCTACGATTATCATGTTACCCCCAGGTCGACCGAGAAACCCTCGAGGTGGTTCAAGACCTATGGTTTTGGTAACTCTCGAGTCAACTCCCGAACCGACCGAGAAACCCCCGAGGTAGTTCCAAAAGGCTCTCGATGGTCTTGCGATCATCAAGTCACCCCTGAGTTGGCCGAAAAATCTTCGAGATGGTTCAATACCTATGGTTCTAGCGACTCTCGAGTCAACTCCTAGGCTGACTAAGAAAACCCCTGAGGTAGCTTACAAAAGGTCCTCAATGGTCCCCAACTAGCATCAGCATCCAAGATCACTCCAGCAGCGCCTAAGGGACAGAAGTGGGCTCAAGTATCCCTAAAAAGTCTACGTAAGTCTCCAGCCAGGCTGCTAACTTCCTAGGCAAATCGAGGAGATTGAGGGCACACCCTATCAAGCCTAAAGGCCAAAGCTGAAGACGCGAATGCGAGGAAGCAAGAATACTACAAAAAGCTAAGTACATCATCCTTAAGCAAAATGTTTCTTCTCTTTCATTGATATGTAAATTGTCATACAAAAAGGTTGACTTGAGTCAGATTACATTAAAAGAAAAATATCAAAGCAGATGAAAGAATACAAGAGTCGATGGCTCGGCGGACCCCGGTCCATCCTCAGCGCCATCCCTCTTCGGCTCTTCTTCTTCTTCAAGATCTTCGAGATGAATCTTTTCGAGCCCACTAATCTTGAAGACCCGAAAGATCTTATCCTTGAAGTTTTTGAAGCCTTTGAAGTAGGCGTTGATGGCCCCCTCACTCATCTCCATAGCAAAATTAATGGAGCCTTTGTAGTGCTCCACGGCTTTCCGAGCTTGAGCCTTTGCGGCGATCATCTTCTCCCAGGTGGCTCGGGCATCCGCTTCAGTGACAACCACTTTCTCCTCAGCAGCCCAAGCTTCCGCCTCTGCCTTTTTAACCCGCTCCTCGGCATCACCCAGCTTGAAGAGGACATCATCCAACTTCTCCTCAGTTGGCCTTGCCTTGCCATGGCCTCTCCCAACTTGGCCTCGGCGACCCTAGCCTTTCCTTCGGCCTCCTCAACCCGTGCCTTCCAATCACGGCTCTCATCCCGAGCAATTTGTTCTTGTGCTCGAGCTTCGGTCAATTCCTTGGCCATGTCATTGATTTGGGCTTGATTGGCAGCTGCTTCCTGCTGGGCAAGTCCATAATTATTGGCGGCTTCAAGGCAGGTATCCCAGAGAACATAGATACCATTTGCTGTCTACAAAAGATCAATTAACAAAGATTTGATTCAAGTCAAATACGAAAGAAGATGAGACACAAAGGTTCACCTAAAGCATGGCAGTGTAGAGAATGTCGAGGGCGCCGATGATTGATCGACGATGGAGGTCCTCCTGGAATTATGGGAGGCGAACGCGATCCAGCATATGCTCCGCCAATCGACCGCTATGCACCACCGATAGCTTTGATGGTTGGGCCCCCATGGCAGTGGCAGGGGCAGTCCTTCCTTCTTCAGGCATCGGTTGGGCTATCGACAGTGCCTCATCTTCAATCTCCACCACCATTGGCACCTCATCCCTAGCCTCCGAAGCAGCCTCCTCCCTTGGCTCAGCAGTTGCCGGGTGCTCATCCCTCAATGGCCCCACCTCGGCTTCAACAGGAAAGCCCCCTCTTGCTGGCACTTCAGCAGGGGGACTCTCCCTCCTCGGCTCACTCGTGGATGCAGCCTCGGAGGGAACTGTGGGAGCCTGAGCCGGTTCGTTCTGAACCTCTTGGGAGCTGGCCTTGCCTCGTCACTAGCGGCTTCCTTCCTCCTTCGGATGTCCGCCCTCAGATGCTCAGACAAAAACCTCATTGCTGTACAAGAGATCAAAAGTAAAAAAAAAATAAAGAATGTGTTGGCCTTGTATTGATTTTGATGACTACAAAATAATTAAGTATGATACTAATGATCTTGTGGTTGAGTTAAATGAATTTCAGATGAATCATCAAGAAGATGGTGTTACTTCAACCCAAGATAAATTGTGATTCAAAATGAAAGGTAATGTATTAATTTTATAGATATGCTTTGCAATTTAAATTATTTTTAAAAGGTTTGAAGCGATTAAATTATTTTTCCAAAGGACTTGGATTTTGTAATCACTGGATGATTTTTATATGTTTGGACGGTTCACTTGACAAATGACTTTCAAGTTTAATTATATTTGCATTGTCTTGAATTTGATTTAATTATTTTACAAATCATTCTTACAATCTTCGTAATCAAATCTTTATTCTATAAAGTTTTATTTAGCCTCTACGTGTCGTGAATATTTTCTTAGAATTAATTGAGTGCTAAAATATTTTTCAAATATTTATTTGATGACCGAATTTTGTGTTGGGCTGTTAGATTTTTTAATGACCTTTAATTGGAAGTTTTAGAGCCTTTTTATTTGAATGCCAACTTGTCTTTTAGCATTCTAATTTTCATAACCTCACAGCTATTTCCCTGTGATTCAAAAAAATCGGAATGCCAACTTTCAATTTGGCATACCAAGTTTCAAACGCCCTCTGCCAGGCTCCCTGTGTATATATTTTAGCATGCTAACATTTGATCTTGGGATGCCAACTTTTCAATTTTGGCATACTAATTTTGAAAAGCTCTTTGGCTGATTTCATGGCTCTAATTGTTGGGATGCCAACTTTTTCTTAGCATGCCGATTTTAAAAAGTTGGAATGCCGCTTTTATCATTGGTTCGGTTGGCTCCCTATTCCAAATTCTGGAATGCCAATTTTAAAAAGTTGGAATTCCGCTTTTATCATTGGTTCGGCTGGCTCCTTATTCCAAATTCTGGAATGCCAACTTTAAAAGATTGGAATGCCGCTTTTGTTGGTGTTTCGGCTGGCTCTCTGTTTGAACTTTTTAGAATGCCGGTTTTAACAAATTGGAATGCTATATTTTGAAAACACTCGGCTGGTTCTTTGTTTCACATCGTTGGAATTCTAGTTTTCATTTTTTGGAACGCTAATGCTTGCCACCGATTTTTATTGAACGGGATTTTTTGGAACTTCTCTTGGCCGGACTCCTTCATCTTTCACGGCTATATCTTCTCTATTTCATAACGGTAATTGCAATGGATATAATTTTTCTTCTTCTATATATTGAGCTATTGTTTAGTTATTTCATGAGCAAGAAAAGAGAAAAGAAAAATAGAAGAAAAAGAAAGAGAAAAAGAGAGAAAATCATGTGAAAAATCTTGTTGAAAATCCTTGTGAAAAGAATCATTTGAAGGAGAGTTTTATTGTTTGTAAGAGAGGTTTATTGGAGAGTTACATTCATTGTTTCAAAGCCACTCGTGCTCATTCATTTTTGATTCTTGGCGTGGTGATTCAAGCTCCAACAATCACTCTTTGAAGAACATTCAAGCTTCAATCAAAGGCTTTATTGGTGAAGTGTTCTTCAAATTTGATAAGTATTTCTTGTTGAATATCTACTCATTTATTAGGAGCTTATTGTATTAAAATTGATATACTTGTGCTTAACACTGTAAGGTCCCCTTATACCTGTAAATAAAAAGACTAGCTTGGAGGGCTAGTGTGTAAGGTCCCCTTGTACCCGTAAATAAGAAGACTAGCTTGAAGGGCTAGTGTGTAAGGTCCTCTTGTACCCATAAACAAGAAGACTAGCTTGGAGGGCTAGTGTGTAAGGCTTGATTGCTTGTGCTCGTAAACAAGTTTGCTAGCCAGGTAGGCTAGTGGTGATAGTGGAATTCCCAAGGTGTTCTTGGGGAATGGATGTAAGTGCAGGTTGGCATCGAACCACTATAAATCCCTTGTGTTTGGTTATGCTCTTTATTGTGTTGCTTGCATATTATTTTCACTGCACTACAGTTAGCTTATTTGTGAAAGAAAATTTAATTGCATATACTTGCTAATAAGTCTAGTTAATTTTTAAGAAACACAATTCACCCCCCCCCCCCTCTTGGGTTGCTATATATGGGCAACAAAATGAAAATAAAATGACTGATTAAGCAATACTGTGCTCAGCAAGCGCCGGTACTGACGACACTGGTGCTACATCGGCCTTGCGGAGGTTACCTTTTAACAGCAACTCCCGGCATGGGAGAATGTGAGAGGACATCAATGAGTCAAAAAATTTTCGATCTCTCTCATCTACGATCGCGTTCTTATTAGGACTAGTATCAGGACACCCCCAGCCCATCCTCACTCCATCTATATGGGCATAGAAAAAGCAGATTTTTCATCCCTTAATTTTATAGGGCAGATCAAGCTTAAGAGTTCTTTTAGATCTGGAGGCAAAGCTCCACCATCCAGCCTTGTTAGGGTGACAAAGTTTATACAAAACGTAGAACAAAGAAACTCGGGTGAAAATGCCATGGAAATGGCAGAGCACAATAAAAGCACAAATGATCCGAATGAAGTTCGGAGTCAACTATGTCAAAACAAGATTGTACCTATCTAGAAGATTAAGAATGAAGGGATGAAAAGGAATATGGAGCCTGCTTTTAAAAATTTCTCATACAGGATAATCCCACCAGATCGACTGGAGGTCACCCTGTCATTGGATTCAGGGGCAGACAGGTGAATATGTCAGAGATCCTATACCTAGCCCTAAGGTCCTCTATATTTCTGGCAGTCATGGTGGAGGTGATCCCCTCCAAACTCATCGAGATAGAAGTGGTAGCTGAAGGAGATGCCAAACGAACTGGTAGTGGTGGTGGAGAAACCCCAACGGGTGCATGGGTCGCGGTCGTTGGGCGCTCACGGATGGAGATACCGCCAGGTGCCCGACGCCATGCCCAGAGAACCTCCTCCTCAGAAGGCTCAACCATGGGACTCTTACCTTTCCTACTGGTGCAAGGGTCCATGGAGAGAGAAAAATGAAGAAACAGAAAGCAAAAATGACTGACCTGGAGTTAGAGAGAAGGAATAAAAAGCTCGAGACTCAGGGGATGAAGAAGAAGCACAAAGAAGGTACCAAAAGTGTGAAAGGCTTGAAGGGTCAGGCAAGACGACCTTTATTCAATTTTTGAAACATCACGTCCGATGCAGTACCATGCGGATGCCCGCAAGTGGATATGATGTCCAACTATCGAAAGAACCATGACAAATAACGGGACATTGGTGATAGTGATCCAATAATGGTGCTCCGCCTTTTTCGTTACTCAAGAAGCATTTTCTCAATCTTCCCGCGGGCGACGTCACCTTTTATACCTATCCTTAAATAAGGAAGGGACTTTGAAGAGACCTAACCTTCTAGGGGACACAAGCCTGCCCCCGGTAATTAATGATGCACAAAGCTCGAAGATGATGAGAAATTTTACTCCTCTCACTTAGTAGGTACAGAACATGTGACCACTAAAGCTCAGGAGCGGGGGGGCATTTGATGTGGTTGATAAAGCCATGTGTAAATTAATGACTGGAGTTAACTAACGTCAGAAGTTGAAAGGATGTCGGCCCCAATCTCTAAGGTGATCTCATCATTAGACTCGGCCCCGGCTTCCAAGATAGCCTATATGGACTCGGCCCCGACCTCCTAGGCGGCCTCATCTCTAGACTCAGCCTCGGCTTCCAAGGCGGTCTCCTCTCTGAACTCGGCCCCGACCTCCTAGGCGGCCTCTTATCTTGACTCGGCCCCGACTTCCAGGGCGGCCTTCTCTTCGAACTCGGTCCTGACCTCCTAGGTGGCCTCGTCTTCGGACTCATCCCCGGCTTTCAAGGCGGCCTCCTCTCCGGACTCGGCCCCAACCTCCTAGACGGCCTTGTCTTCGGATTTAGCCCCAGCTTCCAAGGCGGCCTTCTCTTCGCACTCGGCCCCGACCTCCTAGGTGGCCTCATCTCCGGACTTGGCCCAACTTCCAAGGTGGCCTCGTCTCTGGATTTGGCCCACAAATTACCTGACAAAATTGGGCCCACCAATTATTTGTGGCCCATGTAACTGATGAGACTGAGCCCACCAACCGCCTATGGCTTGCATGTTTGATGGGATAAATTTCACTGGCTTTGACATTAAGCCTAGAAAGTCATCATCCATTATGAGGCTTTAATTACTCGGATCAGATGAGCCCAAAAAATTATCACCTATCATGAGATATCAATCACTCAGATCAGATGAGCCTAAAAAGTCATCATCCATTATGAGATACTAGTCATCCAGATCAAATGGGACAGACTCCAAGCTTCCCAAGCAAGCCTCGCAGACTCAAAGAATATCCATAAAATGGATAAGAGGGATCATTGACCAGGTATGAACACTCAAGCACTCGAAGAGTATTTTAATAAAAAAAAAGAAAACTCTCTCTTTCAAGCTTCCATAAGCTCACGATTGTGATTCTGATCACTAACTTGAGCATCAGAGAGTTCTGCTAGAATATTCGGTTCTCGAAACTTCTTGTAGGCATCATCTTGAAGTGAAGATTTCTTCACAAATCCCAGATGCACCTGTAGATACTCACGAATATTAGCTTACGATGATCAGACATCATTAGTGATGAGGGGTAAAACCATCATTACATTGTTGATCGCTCACATTGGCGATGGGGTCGCGCCCGATCCAAACGCTCTGCTCGCCAACTGGCCTGCTGACGCAATATTCTAGCAACGAGCGTCTCGTCATAATGAAGAAAGAGAACAAAAGGGAAAAAGGACCACGTCATGTGCGTGGGTTGCCCCAAAGGCCGACAACTCAAAGGCCGATGGCTCCATGACCGACGGCCCCAAGACCGGCAGCTCCAAGACCGACGGCCCCAAAGGCGACACCTCCAAGACCGACGGCCCCAATGGCCGACGGCTCTCAAAGGCCAACAGCTCCATGACCGACGGCCCCAAGACCGGCCGCTCCAAGACCGACGGCCCCAAAGGCGACACCTCCAAGACCGACGGCCCCAAAGGCCGACGGCTCCAAAGACCGACGGCTCCAAAGACCGACGGCCTCAAAGGTCGATGGCTCCATGACCGATGGCCCCAAGACCGGCAGCTCCAAGACCGGCACCTCCAAGGCCGGCACCTCCAAAGACCGACGGCCCCAAAGGCCGACACCTCCAAGACCGACGGCCCCAATGGCTGACGGCTCCAAAGACCGACGGTCCCAAAGGCCGACACCTCCAAGACCAACGGCCCCAATGGCCGACGGCTCCAAAGACCGACGGCCCCAAAGGCCGACACCTCCAAGACCGACTGCCCCAATGGCCGACGGCTCCAAAGGCCGGCACCTCCAAAGACCAATGGCCCCAAAGGCCGACACCTCCAAGACCGTCGGCCCCAAAGGTCGACACCTCCAAGACCGGCACCTCCAAGGCCGGCACCTCCAAGACCGGCACCCCCAAAGCCAGCACCGCGAAGATCGTCAGCCCCAAAGGCCGACACCTCCAAGACCGGCACCTCCAAGGCCGGCACCTCCAAAGACCGACACCTCCAAGACCGACGACACCAATGGCCGATGGCTCCAAAGACCGACGGCCCCAAAGGCCAACACCTCCAAGACCGACGGCCCCAAAGGCCGACACCTCCAAGACCGGCACCTCCCAGTCGGCCCTGGCATCCTTTCAGCTGGCCCCGGCAACCTCCCAGCCGGCCCCGCCTAATCCAAGTCGGCCTCGGCACTCTTCTCAGCAGGCCCCGGCGTGTCTAAGCCAGGCGGCCCCGACACTTCTCAGCGGCCCTGGCGTGTCCAAGCCGGCGGCCCCGGCATCCTCCCAGCCGGCCCCGGCACTCTCATCCCGGCCGGCCCGCTTGATCCAAGTCGGTCCCGGCACTCTTCTCAGTCGGTCCCGGCATCCTCCCAGCCGACCCCGGCACTCTCATCCCAGCCGGCCCCGGCATCCTCCTAGCCGGCCCCAGCACTATCATCCCGGCCGGCCCCGCCTGATCCCAGCCAGCCCCGGCATCCTCCCAGCTGGCCCCGGCAACCTTCCAGCCGGCCCCGCCTGATCCAAGTTGGCCCCGACACTCTTCTCAGCCGGCCCCGACATGTTCAAGCCAGGCGGCCCCAGCACCTCTCAGCCGGCCCCGGCATCCTCCCAGCCGGCCCCGGCACTCTTATCCCGGCCAGCTCCGCCTGATCCAAGTTGGCCCCGGCACTCTCATCCTGGCCGGCCCCGCCTGATCCAAGTTGGCCCCTTGTGCCTCGGCACCTACCTCCGCCGAGCCTCCACCTGCCATGATGACTGAACCATAGCGTTCAAAACACCTCTACGGAATCTGGCGCGGGAGAGTTCAAATTCACTATAACAGAATAAGATTCTAAACAAGGAATCATACCAAGATGTGGCCTATGACCTACAATAGTGGCCTAGGGACCACACAGCCACTGAGTCTCGAGCCATCGGCCAGCTCTCCCCGCCTCCCAGCCGTCGATCCTCTAACTAACCATATACGGATCCTACCGGCCCTGTAACAACTTGATTCGAATCCGTTTCGAATCCCAACAACTTTCAGACCTCATCCAGAGCACGTCCAAGAAGTCAGGTGACCGCCTATAAATACGACCACCCTTAAGCCTCTCAGGTACGATGATTCTACGCCCATTTTTCATTCGCAGCTCTCACACTCCGCCATGAAAGCTCCCACGAGAGCTCGGAGGAACTCTTCCTGGGGGATCCTTCTCTCCATATTTGTTGATTGCTGGTCTCTACTGACTTGGGCATCGGAGGGTCTTTCGCAGAGGGCCACCCCCAATGCCTCTCGAGTGAGGACTGTCTTGCAGGTCCGCTCAGGAGGGAGCCCATGCTGCATCCCGATCGCGCCTGAGCCGGAGGACAGATTTCAGTAGCAACAGATTGGCGCTAGAGGAAGGGCCTCAAGTCCAATTAAACTTGAAGAAAGGAGACAAGGATCTCGATCTTGAAGAGAACCTCTCCAATGGCTAATCGGAGAAGGACAACTTCTGAAACCCAGGACCAGTTCGCCACACTGGTCCAGCAGGTCCAGGCCCTGACCCGTCTGGTTTAGGAGCGCCTTACAGCTCCCCATCCAGTTATAGCTGCCCCTGCTCCATGCCTCCCCGAAGAGGCCGCAGCTCCTCTTTCTCCAGCCACTTCTTCTTCTGGTCCGCATAGAGTTGCAGACCCCCCATGTCGGCCTAAGGAGGCCAGACCAGTCCCGCAAGGGGGCTGCGACAAGGATCTCCCCAGATCTCGGCGGGCCCGATCCATCTCTCCGGTATCCTCTCGCCATGACTCGACGTGCCTTCTCCCTGCCTTGACACAACAGATCGGCTTCCATAGCCATGCTATACGCACCAAGGCATTTATGGCCTCATAAAGGCCATGTGCATCTACCTGCTTTAAGGCATTTAATGCCTTATCTCCTTCCATCATTAAGGCATTTATGGCTGCCACGTTGCCCCCTTGGAACCTTTTGCGTGAGGAGGGATGGCGTCATAAAGCCAAGACAAGGAGTTCTTGACTCCATGCTTCATAGAAGTCCGACGGCCAGCTTCAGCCTTGACCAGTGGGCCTACCGCACCACCCAGAGAGTTCCCACAAGCTGGACCCTGTTCCAGATGGCCTTCAGTGCGGAAGCTATCATCCCCATAGAGATAGGACCCCCCTATCCGCGGATGCTATCATGCCTCCAGTCAAAGGGAGATCTTTCTCGCCCGGCGATCTTATCCTCCGGAAAGCATCCGTCTCCAAACCGCTAGAGCAAGGAAAGCTGTCTCCGAACTGGGAAGGCCCCTATCAAATGGCGGAAGTCATCGGACCTGATACCTACAAACTCCAGGATTTGAACGGGAAATCCATTCCTCGGACGTGGAATTCAGACAACCTCCGCATATATCATCAGTAGGGTACGCCTTCTACAGGCCCGCCTCGTTAAATTTTTTTTTTGGCATATTGCTTTTATGATTTATGGCATGGTCACCACAATCACTTCTCCAAAAAATCATAATGAAAAAACGGATGCTACTTGCTGATCCTCGGCACGACCGAGTTATCTATTTAAGCAGGGAATCTCCGAACCTCGGCTGGGCCGAGCAACAAATCTCCGAACCTCGGCTGGGCCGAGCAACAAATCTCCGAACCTCGGCTGGGCCAAGCAATGATCTTCGAAGCCCCGGTCAAAGCCGGAGTGCATCTCTTATTACTGAAATCCCCGGCCAGAGCCGGAGTGCATCTCTCATTATCGGAAGCCCCGGCCAGAGCCGGAGTGCATCTCTTATTACCGGAAGCCTCGGCCAGAGCCGAAGTGCATCTCTCATTATCGGAAGCCCTGGCCAGAGCCGGAGTGCATCTCTCATTATCGGAAGCCCCGGCCAGAGCCGGAGTGCATCTCTTATTATCGGAAGCCCCGGCCAGAGCCGGAATGCATCTCTCATTATCGAAAGCCCCGGCCAGAGCCGGAGTGCATCTCTCATTATCGGAAGCCCCGGCCAAAGCCGGAGTGCATCTCTTATCTCAAAAGCCCCGGCCAGAGCCGGAGTGCATCTCTTGTTATCAAAAGCCCCGGCCAGAGCCGGAGTGCAGCCCCGGCCAGAGCCGGAGTGCATCTCTTATTATTAAAAGCCCCGGCCAGAGCCGGAGTGCATCTCTTATTATTAAAAGCCCCGGTCAGAGCCGGAGTGCATCTCTTATCATCAAAAGCCCGGCCAGAGCCGGAGTGCATCTCTTGTTATCAAAAGCCCGGCCAGAGCCAGAGTGCATCTCTTATCATCAAAAGCCCTGGCCAGAGCCAGAGTGCATCTCTTATTATTAAAAGCCCCGGCCAAAGCCGGAGTACATCTCTTATCATCAAAAGCCCCGGCCAGAGCCGGAGTGCATCTCTTATTACTGGAAGCCCCGGCCAGAGCCGAAGTGCATCACTCACTATCGAAAGCCCCGGCCAGAGCCGGAGTGCATCTCCTATTTATCTAAAACCTCGGCCAAGACCGCGTGACATATCAGAACCCTCGGCTAAAAGCTGAGGAAGTTATTAATCTTGAAGGCTCGGCTACAACCGGGTAACGATCTCCGAACCTTGGCAGTGCTGAGTAAAATATAATCTTGGAAGGCTCGGCAACACCGAGTAATTTATTGGGAAGGCTCGGTTACAACCGAGTAGCATCTTGGGAAGGCTCGGTTACAACCGAGTAATCTATTATTTGAAGCCTCGGTTACAACCGAGTAGCAATTAATATTTGGAAGCCTCAGTTACAACCGAGTAGCATCTTGGGAAGGCTCGGCATCAACCGAGTAATATATTTCTAAAGGCTCGGCAACAACCGAGTAATAAATTTCCAGAGCATCGGCCAAAGACCGAGTGATATATTTCTGAAGGCTTGGCAACAACCGAGTAATAAATTCATCCATAAAACCTCGGCCAATCCGAGTGATACAACACTAAAGCTTCGTCCCAGCCGGATAATTTCTCGGACACTCTAGTGCAACTAAAGCACCTTATTTTACTTCAGCAAGAGGGCCGCCCAGGCCTTTCTCTAACCTACACAGATAAACACTTCCTCTACAGAGAATCGAATGACATGTCCCTCAAATAAGATTGCTCCAGAATTATACTCCCTATATCCGAAGTTACACTTCGGACTAGGGAGTGGGGGGCATGTGATGAGGGGTAAAACCGTCATTACATTGTTGATCGCTCACATTGGCGATGGGGTCGCGCCCGATCCAAATGCTCTGCTTGCCAACTGGCCTGCTGGTTAATATTCCAGCAATGAGCATCTCATCATAATGAAGAAAGAGAACAAAAGGGAAAAAGGATCATGTCATGTGCATGGGTTGCCCCAAAGGCCGACACCTCAAAGGCCGACGGCTCCATGACCGACGGCCCTAAGACTGGCAGCTCGAAAACCGACGGCCCCAAAGGCCGACACCTCCAAGACCGACGGCCCCAATGGCCGACGGCTCCAAAGACCGACGGCCTCAAAGGCCGACGGCTCCATGACCGACGGCCCCAAGACCAGCAGCTCCAAGACCGATGGCCCCAAAGGCCGACACCTCCAAGACCGACGGCCCCAAAGGTTGACGGCTCCAAAGACCGACGGCCTCAAAGGCCGATGGCTCCATGACCGATGGCCCCAAGACCGGCAGCTCCAAGACCGGCACCTCCAAGGCCGGCACCTCCAAAGACCGACGGCCCCAAAGGCCGACACCTCCAAGACCGACGGCCCCAATGGCCGACGGCTCCAAAGACCGACGGCCCCAAAGGCCGACACCTCCAAGACCGACGGCCCCAATGGCCGACGGCTCCAAAGACCGACGGCCCCAAAGGCCGACACCTCCAAGATCGATGGCCCCAAAGGCCGACACCTCCAAGACCGACGGCCCCAATGGCCGACGGCTCCAAAGGCCGGCACCTCCAAGGCCAACACCTCCAAGACCGTCGGCCCCAAAGGCCGACACCTCCAAGGCCGGCACCTTCAAGGCCGGCACCTCCAAGACCGGCACCCCCAAGGCGGCACCTCGAAGACCGTCGGCCCCAAAGGCCGACACCTCCAAGACCGGCACCTCCAAGGCCGGCACCTCCAAAAATCGACGGCCCCAAAGGCCGACACCTCCAAGACCGACGGCACCCAAAGACCGACGGCCCCAAAGGCCGACACCTCCAAGACCGACGGCCCCAAAAGCCGACACCTCCAAGACCGGCACCTCCCAGTCGGCCCCGGCATCCTTTCAGCCGGCCCCGCCTGATCCAAGTCAGCCCCGGCACTCTTCTCAGCCGGCCCCGGCGTGTCCAAGCCAGGCGGCCCCGGCGTGTCCAAGCCAGGCGGCCCCGGCACATCTCAGCCGGCCCCGACATCCTCCTAGCCGGCCCCGACACTCTCATCCCGACCGGCCCCGCCTGATCCAAGTCGGCCCCGGCACTCTTCTCAGCCGGCCCCGGCACTCTCATCCCAGCCGGCCCCGGCATCCTCCCAGTCGGCCCCGGCAACCTCCCAGTCGGCCCCGCCTGATCCAAGTCGGCCCCAGCACTCTTCTCAGCCGGCCCCGGCGTGTCCAAGCCAGGCGGCCCCGGCACCTCTCAGCCGGTCCCGGCATCCTCCCAGCCAGCCCCGGTACTCTCATCCCGGCCAGCTCCGCCTGATCCAAGTCGGCCTCGGCACTCTCATCCTGGCCAGCCCCGCCTGATCCAAGTTGGCCCCTTGTGCCTCGGCACCTACCTCCGCCGAGCCTCCGCCTGCCATGATGACTGAACCACAGCGTTCAAAACACCTCTGCGGAATCTGGCGCAGGAGAGTTCAAATTCACTATAACAGAATAAGATTCTAAACAAGGAATCATACCAAGATGTGGCCTATGACCTATAATAGTGTCCTAGGGACCACGCAGCCACTGAGTCTCGAGCCATCGGCCAGCTCTCCCCGCCTTCCAGCCGTCGATCCTCTAACTAACCATATACGGATCCTACCGGCCCTGTAACAACTTGATTCGAATCCATTTCGAATCCCAACAACTTTCAGACCTCATCCAGAGCACGTCCAAGAAGTCAGGTGACCGCCTATAAATACGACCACCCTCAAGCCTCTCAGGTACGGCAATTTTACGTCCATTTTTCATTCGCAGCTCTCACACTCCGCCATGAAAGCTCCCACGAGAGCTCGGAGGAACTCTTTCTGGAGGATCCTTCTTCCCATATTTATTGATTGCTGGTCTCTACTGACTTGAGCGTCGAAGGGTCTTCCGCAGAGGGCCACCCCCAATGCCTCTCGTGTGAGGACTGTCTTACAAGTTTGCCCAGAAAAGAGCCCGCGCTGCATTTCGATCATGTCTGAACCGAAAGACAGATTTTAACAGCAATAATTAGTCATCATAGCTCATCACTAGTTGAGCCCCCTGCCAGTTAATTGACCGATGCCATGACCATAAAGAAAGAATATAGGTACATGGGATTATCTTGGTTCATTGCCAACCTTGTTGTGGCTTTGCGGTGTTTGAAGAACCGGATGGAGTTTGGTGAAATTCGGAATGGTGGTGTGACCGTGCATCCATAGACTTACGCTGGTTATGATCATCCACGCCAAGGTAGATTCCGAGGAGTCCACGTACGAATTGTGACATGTCAGAGAGGTTGACGTGGAAGCATGGGCGCTCGTTGAGACTCGTCCGAAAGCGAGCGGAACGAAGGGTCGCACGCGACCAGCACGAGCAAAAGGCCGCCCAACTTCCGACAAAGTGGGACCCGTGTACGCCCCAGACCCACCATTATGGATGGCTCGTGGTGGCTTGCCCCGCTGACGATCAGAGCACGTGCATTGGTACTGCACGAGACGCTACAACGGTTTTTTTTTTTTCAAAAAAAAAAAAATCTCCACCTCATTGAATTGGGCTACACCATTTTAAATGCATTACAGACTAATAAGCCCTAATTAGCATTGTCTAATACACTGATTCTTCGAATGAACTAAGCTAGGCCTACTGTTGATGTTCGAATTTAATCTCTATATACATCAACCAAGCAATCAAGCTTAGCTTATTCTTAAAAAAGATCTATAGCTTCTTTCGAGAAAACCTAGAAGCACTATATTTTTTTAAAAAAAACCTAAAAATCATGCAATTGAGCTATGAAAATAAGGATTCATTTGAATTAGCTCTTCAAAGCCAACAGCTATATGAGATAGCTGTTGACTAACAGTTAATTCAAATAAACTTCTGGACTAGATAGTACTAAAAAACCCTTTTTAGGTGAGGACGCCAAGCTTTAAAACGTTGAGAATGTTTTTATCTATGAGTTGTGAGGTGCAAGGTTGCTTTTATAGGTATTTGAAGGAGTTGTTTTATAATCAAAGCCTTATCGAGCAACTCTTATGAGTATGAAGAGTGAAATAGAGAGAAAAATCCTTTTTGAAAAGTCTTTTTCAAATGGAGCATCAGAATTTTTGTGCTCTAGATTATGGTAGGAACTCCATGTAAATTGATGCTTTTATCAGAATATGAATTATGTTTAGCTAGTATTATCCATCGTTTATGGCAATCCTAATCAAACCATTATCACTTTTATTACATGTGCATACTAGGCCAGATCAATCCACATAACCTATGATCATGTTTTAGCCAAAAGCCTAGTCATACAAAGAAGGCCAAGTTTAATTCAAATGGATGCATGAATTGAATATAAGTCTTCCATTATCTCACAAAAACAAATTAATTTACTAAAAGTATATCATTCAACATGTACAAGAGTACATGATGTGCGGGTTGCTGTTTCCGAGCGATTTCCGTGCGATTTCCGCATAATTTTTGTTGCTGTTTTCGTGTAAGTCTTGCTCTCCCTCGTCGATAGCTGTGGTGTTTTGGCAGATAGGTGTGGCGACTTCTTCTTGCTATGGCGAAGTTACAGGGGATTTGCTACAGTGATTTTGACGCGCCCGGTTCTTAAAGCACTCTTCCTTTACTTTAAGATTCGGGATCCGACCGTTTCTTCCGCCTGATCTCCGGCGTTCTCCGCCGATTGGGTTTCTCTCTTCATCCGTGCTCTCGTCGTGTGGCTCTTGTTTTCCCTATGGCCTCCGATGGAGCTGCGGGAGGTCCGGCTTCGAGAAGAAGGTGATTTGAGCAGGGGTTTAAATGGGTCTCGTCGTCTCCCTCTTCGGCGGAGGTTGTGACACTTGAAGCCTATTTTCCGGCCGTCGTCCAGGTCCCAGAAATGCTGTTGGAAGAAGAAATGTCCGAATGGAAGCTCAGGGCAGTCCTCGCCCGCTCTTTCATGAGGTGGGTTCCGGCCGAAGCCTATATCAGGGAATTCCGCAGAGCTGGGATCTCGGGTTCTATCGTCCCAATCTGCCTCTCATTCCGTTGCTATATCTTCCGATTCAAAGACCCGGGAGCATGTGAGCTGGTTCTCAATCGCCCGTGGGTGGTTAATGGCCAGATAATTGGGATGGAAGCCTGGAAATCGGAGTTCTTCCTGGCTGCTGACTCCATCTCCTCTGCTTTGATTTGGATGAGATTGCCTAATCTCCCGATGGAGTTTTGACGAGAGGATATCCTTAGGATGATAACGGAGCCTGCGGGGAGCTTCTTCGGAGCTGATTCTGCAACTCAGCTAAAGAACCGAGGCAGCTTTGCCAGGGTGGCCGTCCGCGTTGATCTTCTTCGCCCACTGCGTCCAGGGACCCGAATCCAGGGGACTCAGGGGCCGTTTTGGCAGCAATTCATCTACGAATCGTGGAAGGAATCTGCCCCAAGTGTGGTTCTCTGCATTTGGTTGGATCCTGCTCACTGGCGTCCTCGTCTGAGGCGGAGGTGGATGACAATGGCCCTGTTTTCGGGCCGTGGATGGCGGCCGTTCGTCAACGGAGGTCTGTGCTGAAGGCCTCCCCTGCAGCTGATCCTTCTGAGTCGAAGCCTTCTCGGCCGGTTTCTTCTCCATGCCCTGTTCCTCAACCCGGTTCTTCATCGTTGGAGGTGTCTGAGGGATGGAAGATTCCGGCGAAGTTGGCTCGAAGGCGCCTTCCTGCGTCGCTGCTGGGTGCCTCGGCTAATCAATTTCAGCTGGGGGAGACAAACAGTGATGGTTTAGTGGCCATGCCGGTTTCCTTGGTGCGTGCCGGTTTCAAGGCACCTTATGCTGGGAAGAAGAGTCTCAATCTGGAAGCAGTCCCTGATCTTTCTCTCAAAGTAGCTCCCAATCCATTTGCCTCTCTGGGATCTGATTCCAATGTAGGGGGCCAAGTGGAAATCAGGGATGGGTGTTCGGGTCCCCTTAAGCGGGCCAGACCGGTTGATAGTCTGCCCCCAAGATCAGTCACTAGAGTGGAAAAGAAAAAAGCAAAAGGCAAGAGCTCTAATATCAAATGCAAAGTGGACCTTATCCCTTCTTCACCTAGTAAATCTGAGCCCTCCGGATGTCGGGCCGCTGCTCTGGGCAGTGAGGTCACCACTGTAGCTGTTATGGGGCAGGGATTAGACTCCTTATCAACTGTAGATTCCCACAGGTCTGTAGAAACTGTACCTAGCTCAGGTACTCTGTAGACTAATGGCTCACATTATCCTAAGGGTGGCACCCCGTCTGTAGGGCGCCTTTCAGATTATGTTATGGATGAGGACTAGGGGGGCCCCCTCTACCTCCAATTAGTTTTATGAAGATCTTGTTATGGAATGTTCGAGGTGCTAGTAAGCCCTCATTTCGGTCCTTCTTTGGTAGATTGCTTCAACTACATCATTTTGATATATGTGTTCTTCTTGAAACCAGGCTGTCGGGGGATACCTTGTTACGATTTCGGAGATAGATTGCCCGGTCTTGGTCCTCTTATGTAGTGGAGGCTATGGGTATGTCTGATGGTATTTTGGCCATTTGGCGTGATTCTGCTATTACGATTGAAGCTTTTCATCATTGTAACCAGCAGATTGGCCTAGTTGTCACGGAAGGGACCTCTAATCCCTGGCTCCTTTCGGCGGTCTATGCCAGTATGGACTACCGGGAGAGATGGGTCCTTTGGTCCGAGCTGCTTTCCCTCCTTGATCGAGGTCTTCCTTCTATTATTGCTGGTGATTTTAACTGTATCACTGAGGCTACTAAAAAGCGGGGAGGCAGAAGAGTTACTAGCTCAGCTGATATCAATGAATTTAGGTCCTTTATTGGTTCTTCTGGGCTGATGGATTTGGGGTACTCGGGGCCCCAATTTACTTGGTGTAATAATCGGCAGGGGACTGCTCGTGTGTGGGAGAGATTGGATAGAGCTCTTGCCTCGGCTCAGTGGACTCAGATGTACCCGGCATTTTTGTTACTCATCTCCCTAGGATCGCCTCTGATCACTGCCCCATTTTGATATCTATTGAGGCTGAGCTCCATCAGAGAAAGCAATTCAAATTCGAGCGGTTTTGGACATTCCATTCGGCAGCTCGCACTATCATTTCTTAGATTTGGCACCTACCTATGAGAGGTAATGCTGTTTATAGGCTATCTCGTCGTCTTTTGTTGACCAGTCGTAGATTGTCTAGATGGAATAAATAGGAGGTTGGGGATCTGGTTAGACAAGTGGAGCAGGTCGAAGCCACTATCAGTGCTCTTCAGGCTAAGGAGGACCACGATGGATTTCTTTTGGACTCTGATCTCTCCCTTCTGCGAGAGAATCTTGCTCATCACCATTCCCTTCTTCGGCAGCAGGAGGTGTTTTGGAGGCAGAGATCCAGGATTCAGTGGATCTGTGAAGGGGACCGCAATACCAGATTTTTTCACCAGGTCACACTCCGTCGGAGGGCTGCTAACAAGATTTGGAGGTTGGTCGATGAAGAAGGACATTTCCTGGATGATATACAATCTATTCGGTCCCAGCTTCTCCATTTCTTCCGCACTAGGTGGACTGAGACCACTGCTGTGGGTGCTCCGGTTATTCAGGTTGATAATTCCAGAAAAGTTTCTCTGAGGAGAATGCTATGCTGGTCAAGCCAATTACTGTGGAGGAGATTCGTCGAGCACTCTGGGATCTTGGTCCGGATAAGGCTCCGGAGCCTGATAGTTTCCCTCCATTCTTTTTCCGTCACTATTGGGACATAGTGGGGCAGGAGATTGTTATGGCGGTCCAGCTTGTTTTCCAATCTAAACTCATTCCTAAGGATTGGAACCGGACTCTTATCACTTTAGTGCCTAAGTGCACTAATGCTTCTATTCCTCAGCACTTCAGGCCAATCAGTTTATGCACTACTTTATATAAGGTCTGTGCTCGCCTTCTTGCTAGCCGTCTCTGCGAGGTGATTCCCCGTATTATTTCTGCTGAACAGGGGGCTTTTATCAGAGGGCGTTCTATCTCGGATAATATCCTTATTACTCAGGAGTTTATGCATGATCTGCAGAGAGCCCCAGCTAGACGGTGTCTTATGGCTATCAAACTTGACATGGAGAGAGCTTACGATAGACTGAGTTGGGCTTTTCTTCAAAGCTCTCTTCAGGAGTTTGGATTTGACGGGGTGTTTATTGAGTGGATTATGGCTTGTATTCAGAGGCCTTCCTTTGCTTTGGTTATTAACGGGGGTTTGACTGAGTTTTTCAGTCTTCAGTAGGGTTACGTCAGGGCTGCCCTCTTTCGCCCTTGTTGTTCATTTTGGCCGCGGACGATCTTTCCCGAGCTTTTTATCAGGCTCAACGTGATCGGGCGATTGTCCCTTTTATGGATGGGGTTGGCGGTCCTTCTGTCTCTCATCTCATGTTTGCTGATGACTGCATTATCCTGGGTCAGGCCTCTATTGAAAATGCGGTTTCTATTGATTCTATTCTGCAGCGGTATTGTCAAGCCTCGGGTCAGAAGGTCAATTATTTTAAATCTTCCATCTGTTTTAGCCCGAAGACTTCCAGGTCTATTAAAGAAGCCATTATCACTTTGCTGGGTATCTCTACTCAGACTGACCGGTTTATGTATCTGGGGATTCCCATGACCGGTAGACGCCCTCGTTGTTCTGACTTTGCTGATTTAGAGAGGAGGGTTTGTCAGCGTATTGAGGGATGGCAGGTTACCGGCCTATCTATGATGGCCAGAGTCACCATTATTCGATCAGTTCTTTCCTCTCTGCCTCTCTATTTGCTTTCGAATGCGGCCATCCCTATTACATGCCTGCGGAGGATTGAGAGAATCTTTAGAGACTTCCTTTGGGCCTCCATGCAAGATGGGCATGGCACTCATCTATTATCTTGGGATATGATATGTATGCCTATTCAGGAAGGTGGTCTCGGGATCCAATCTCTGAGGATCAGACGGCAAGCCCTCCTGGCCAGACATGCTTCTCGATTCCTTCTGGAGCCGCAATGTCTGTGGAGTTCTCTTATGCGGGCGAGGTATGGTGAATGAAAGCCTGGGGAGTGTATTGGGCCGCCCAGGGGGTGTTCCTTCTTTTGGAAGGAGGTATGTCAATATGGTGAGTCTATCCTTAAGAAATTACATGGATGATTGGAGATGGTCATTCCGTTGATGTGATTCAGGACTCCTGGATATCTGAGCTCCCTCTTTCTCGGTGGCCTTCTTTTATCAACGTTGATGTCCCACCAAGCTGAAGGTTAGGGATTTGATTTCTCTAGATCCCCCTTCTTGGGATACTGATAGAGTGATCAGGTTCTTTGGTGATGAGCTCTCTCGGCGGATTTTATCTATTCCTCTCACCTCTGGACCTTCGACGGATGCTAGAGTTTGGCAGAGATCTTGTCTTTCCAAAGCCCCTCTTAGGGATCTTATGAAGGTTTTCAGGCCCCAGCCCCTGGTCACGAAGGATGCTGCTTGGATCTGGTCGCTTCCTACTCTTCCCCGGGTCCAGGTATTCATCTGGAAGCTTCTTTGGGACTGTCTTCCAACGAGTGCCATGCTCTCCCGTAGGGGTTTGCCTATCCAGCCGACTTGCTCTCTGTGTGGATTGGAGGATGAGACTATGGATCATGCGATCTTCATATGTCCCCGAGCTAGGTTGATTTGGCAGATGATGGGTTACTCCTATAATGTGGGTGGTTCGGGATCCCTATGCTCCCTCTTCTTTCTTGATCTCCGGAGGGCATCCCAGCATAAACAAGGTCTCTGGGCGATCACTTATCAGATTTGGATATCGAGGAACCACCTCATCTTCTCCGATGATGTTACCTCTCCACATCGGCTTGTTAGTAGGATCAGATCTTTGTCTGCGGATTATGCCCAAGCTTTTCATGCTGTTGGTCTTGACTCATCTGGCCTCTGGGGTTCCCCTGCTGCTTCGGCAGCGAACCGGCATACGGTTTTCATTTCCTGGGAGCCCCCCACCAGAGTTTATCAAAATCAACTTCGATGGGACTGTTCGTGGCAGAGCTGCTGGGCAGGTTTATCATTCGTGGTCCTCAGGGTGATATGCTGGCTATGGATGGTTTTGGCACCTTGATTCCTCTGTCCCTATGATTGAACTTTATGCAGCATGGGCAGGTATTTCTTATGCCTCTCAGCACTTCCATGCTCATCGTCTCGTTATCGAGGGTGATTCGATGACGGTTATCCGATGGCTGAGAAAGGAGAATATTTTCAACGGCCCCAGTATTCCTATTCTCAGGGACATATGGTCTATTTTACAGAGAGTTGGTTCTGTCCGGATTCGACATATCTACCGTGAAGCCAACTCGGCGGCCGATTGGATAGCAGCTTCTGTGGCTCAGCATGCTGCTGGTTGGATCTGGCGGCTGAGTGACCCCTGCCCCTCTGTCTTACAGCAAATTTTGTATTCTGACCTATCTGGGATAATTCGTACTAGACTAGTATGATTATCCGCTTGTACCAAAAAAAAAAAAAAAACATGTACAAGAGTTTCTCCATTGTGGCTTGTGGGTGATGGATTGGAGCACTCCCTTGACCCAGTCACGATGTTCGGCCATCTTTTTTATAACATTCATCATGCTGATGAGATTTTCTTATTTTATTAATTTAGATCAAAATGTATACTTTTAAAGATTTGATATAAACAATTTTAGATAAATTAATGTAAATAAAAATAAATTTTGCATCATGAAGCATAGAAGAATTATCATTATGAAAAAAAGGTGTGAAGATTTAGCTTTAGAATTCCAAAATAGAGGTCCTTGTGTTTAATACAAGAGTTATCAAGCCCTAATTAAATTAAGGGTAGACAGCTTATAGGATTTGCTAAAGAAATAATCATGAGTTGAAACCTAATAGGATGATCAATAATTTTGTTAGGCTTGCATTATAATTTCCCAATCAAATTCAAATCTAGCTTTGGTAGAATATATTATACATGGCTCTTCTCTTAATTTCTCTTTTGCTCTAAAGAGTATTGTTTCAATATAGGTTAATTAGCTGAGCTAGTAAAATTTATAGATATTAAACACCAATAGCTTGAAGTGATCTTATATTAATTAAATTTTAATTAAATTTTCTTGTTTTCTAATTTTTATAGAGGAAAGAGAAGAAAAAAAAGGCAGTACTTCCCTTTAATTTTTGTCATATCCATTATCCTAAGCTAAAGTTGTAAGTTTTAGTAGTTATATCATTCGTTAGTTCTATTATTCAATCTCACCTTACCATTAAGAGTCTACTACAAAATTTACAAATTATCCAGAAATATTATCCCACCATTTAGAAGATTATTATTTCTTCCATATTAGAGGCAACCAATGTCATTAAACAAGCCAATTTCTATTTGAATTGAATTCTAGTGATATTCTACCAAATTAAGCTTAAGCTCTTTAATAGCATAGTTGAGCAAAGACTAAAACATTTATTTTTGGCTCAATTAGAATATTGGTTTGTAACTATAACTCATTAACGGGATCTCTTAGGATTTTTATATTTATCAACAATAATATAGAGAAGATAACATTGGACTTTAAATTAGGGTACACATATATTCATTTTAGAATTTGAAAATCAAAGGTTTAAAGAAGCAAAAAAGTGGTGAGATGAATACTTGAAATGGAAGCAACCTATCATACATAAGAGATTCTACACATAATAAACCTCAATATGCACTTCCTAACTTATATCCTTTAAAGTTATTTAAAAGAGAAACATGTGCATTTATTAATAACGATAAAAATAAAATTTAAGAATAAAAAGTATATATTGTATTTACTAATTTTGTAACTATTTATTTACTGAATGAATAGTTTATAGTTTAGATGCATGAAATTAAGTGACATGCAAGATACCACAAGGACATTAAATATTGATGTTTCCTAAAGTAGATAGCACACCAATTAATAATGAAAATTTTGTTTTCTCATAAAAAAATTTAAGGTGCAAGTTGATTTTAGAGCAATACACTGAATCATTAATTGCAATCTAGAACATAAAGTCAATAATATAAAAGAGATAGCATGTAACCAAATGCTTGGTTATATTTAATGTCTTTATAGTGCTTACAATTTTTTTGAAAAAGAGAACATTGTATTTGGTGAGGAACCTTATATAATTTCTTTTTAATACGAAAGAATATAGATTTAATAAAAAATTATACATTAGATTTGATATATTAAGACCTATGTATTTTTGAAATAGTTGATAGTTTTGAGGCATGAAATCATCCACATAAAAGCAATCACATATATAGTATATTCTAATATTGTTAGTGTATGCCCTAAATATTATTGATTTCTTTATCTATCCAGATATAATTCTTATATTTATATATTAGATATATTTTACCTGTAAGATAAAGTCCAAAAGAATGTGAACTGTGCATATAGAATTTGTAATAAAGATTACAAATTATGAGATTCAAAATTGCATATTATGATTTAATTCTTTAAATTTTTTTAGTCGATGCATAGATAGGACTGAGCACTATCGAATGCCGTTGAGACTAGCACACATTGCATATTTTTACCCTTGTGGTGAGCAACTGATCTCGCAAGCTGAAGTATGGAGATACTTGGATAGGTGTGTAGATGCTCATTATTGTAACAATGCATTGGATGACCCGCATAGAGATCCCATATGGATATTCTATATAGTATCGATGGTTAATCTCTGATAACGATGGTTCGAGTGATCCTTTAACTTGAGATCTTTATTGCACCTCATGTGTGGAATGTCATGCTTTGATGATATACAAACGTTGCTCTAGCCACGAATGACAAATATGGTGTCGGTTGGGTATAACATGAAGCACATAAAGGTAGTATTTGATCAAAATAGGATCATCTTCCTTGATAGAGAGGGTTATATCCTATGATCATTTGATGGATTAAATTGACTATTAAATCCTTGCAAGGTTGAGTTAGAATTCGAAATGATTTCGAAGTTTCAATTCATGTGAGTCAATTTTTTATGAGATCAAGTAAACAAAGATCAATTACAGGGTTGATACATTCCATACCACTGTTTGATCTAAATATGTGATGAAGGGATTGAATCGTACGGTAACCGTTCATGGACAGGTATTGATTACCATGTCAACAAAATTTTTAACACTTGATGGTCATGATGCTTTACTAGAGGCTGCTCATGATCTATAATCATGAATTCTTTGATTTGATCAAGGGGTTGACCTGATCAAAGAATTGACTTGGACAAAGTATTGACCAGGTCATCTTTAGGGTTAATATTAGAAATATGATTATTGCCAACGTGTTAAGGGATCTAATGGATCACACGTATTAAGAAGATTTTGGATGAAGTTAAAATGGAAATTAAGTTGGACTTAATTCAGATTAGATGACTAATTAATTAGGATTGGATTTGACTCAATCTTATAAGAGAATATGAAATTGATGAATATGATTCATCATAGAGAAAAGAATTTTATGTTTAAGGGAGAGACCTTTTTATTCATATGATGTACATATGATTGGATACTCAATTAGGCTTGATCCATGTGATGGATGGCTTATATTAATGAGATTAATAATGTGATATTTAATTGGATCTATATGATAGCATAATTTGATTTATGAAAATCTAATTGAATCAAGGGCTGAGATCATGAATCGAGGGCTGAGATCATGCTATGTGGAGGATGGATCCATGCCCATGTGATGGATATGACCCATCTCCACATCATAGAGGAGGGAACACTCATGATTTGGATGTCATCATGAAGCCAAATCCAAGATTGGGATGCTGGTTTTATGGGATAACAATTTTTTTTTTATTTTTTAGGAATGTGGTTTGATGGTTATAATCCTAACATGATCATGATAACAAAATATCCTAGCAAAATAACAAATATCTTAAATTTGCTAGGATATTTTATTATCGACCTAATATGGTTGCATGGTTAGGTGGTTAGAACAAAATCCTTCTTTTTATGAAACTATATAGCCTTCTCTTCATAAATAAAAGGAGAGAGAAGCTCCCCTTGGAAAGATACACCTAACTCCCCACTTTCTCTCTCTCTTGGATGCCTAGACCTCACTTGCTCTCCTTAGAACATTCTTTTTTTCTTTAAGATATCCCTCTCTCTCTTGGACATATTGAAAGCTCCTCTCTCTCTCATTCGCTCATACTCTCTTGGGTGGGTTGAAAGGAAGCTTATTCTTCTCTTTTGATGGATCAAGATTTGATCTTGATCAAAAAATTATTTTCTTTGATATATCAAGATTTGATCTTGGTCAATAAATCTTTTCTTTCTTGATTGATCAAAAAATTATTATCTCTCTTGATTTGAAAAATCAACCGAAGAAGAATAGAGGCGCTAGAATCCCTCGCTAGAAGGTCATCATCTAATCCTGAAAGGACATCATCCAAATATCTCCGCGTGGATCACCATTAGAGGCTGAACGTATGAACGACTAATGATAAATCGTTTACTGGCTTCATCAATCTCCATCCCTAATAATGAATACATGTATGATATATTATTTAATTATACATTATTTCTTATTAACTGAATCTGTTCCATGAGGATCTTGGACTTTGAGAATTATTTGATTTTTGTTAGTTGTTTTCATAAATATTTTTAAAAAGAAGGATAGTGATTTATCAATTAATAAAGGAAAGTATATATCCTATGATAAAAATTATATAATGCAGCAATGTACCATCCAAATATTATTTGGAAGCATGAAATAAATGACAAAGAAGAGATTATATATATATAATAAATTTCAATGTTTGCTTATATCTTATTTCCTTCCAAATATTTTTATATGGGAAAGAGATCGTTGCATCTCTAAGCAATAAAATTTATAAATTTTATAAAATAATATGATGCATCTTTTAATTTAAGAATTATTTTTTATGTAAAAAGTTTATATGCATTCTCATATAGATCTATACCAAATAACAATGGTCTCTTCCTATTTTAGTATATCCATATTCTAGAAGCTTAGAATAATAAATTAATCAACAAAAGAAGGGCTTGAATTAGGTAGGAAAAGTTAAGGTGCATTTATTGATTTTAAAATTATATATTTCTAAAAAAATAATATATATTTGTGCATTGTCAAAATTATAGTATCTTTAAAATAAAAAATTATAATTTATCGGCTTATATATTTCTTTAGTATTTATAAATGTATTTTTTAACCCACCGATGAATTTTAAAACTATCTATTTTACAAACTAAGGATCCATAGTTTGGAAGAATGTGATTTACATCATAAAAGAAATCACAAATGTAGAAAATTTAATTATTTGCTTGTATTTTAGTTTTTTTAGAGAATTTTATAAGGGAGAGAGATTGATGGATCAATCAAAAAACAAAGATTGAATATTTCATAAAGAAAATATATGGTACATCCTTTGATTTTAAAATAATCTATTTATGGTGCAAACAATTTATATATACTCTTTCATGCACATGTATAAAATATTAATAATCTTTTCTTTTCTATATATCTTCATTTTCTAAATAGATGAACAATGCATTAGTTAATAAAAGAAAATCTTGAAATCAATAGGAAAAGTTACGATGCTTATTTTGATTTTGAAATTATCTAATTTTTAAAAAAATGATATATTTATGCATTTGTAAAATTTATGGTGTCTTTGAAATAAAAAGTTAAAATATATCAACTTATGTAGTTTTTCTAACACTAATATATTTGAAATGCCTATAGTTATCTTAAGTTTTTTACTTGTTATCTCTTTGCATTTATTATGTGTGTGTATATGTGTTTAGATGTGTGCATATATAGAGAAGATATTAATTGAAATAGATAAATGGATTAATTATCTAAAACTCATCATTGCATTTATTACGTGTGTGTGTGTATATGTGTATGGATGTGTGCATATATAGAGAAGATATTAATTGAAATAGATAAATGGATTAATTATCTAAAACTTATAACCCTGTAAATCGATTATCTATGGATAGAAAATTAAGTATACTATTGGGAACTATCCATCTTTCAAATAAGCAATCAATAGTTTTGAGAGATGAAGTCAACGGCATAAAAAGATTAGATGCATTATATTTTAATATCTTTTTAATTTCATCATAAATATTTTATAGAAAAAGCAATGAATTTATCAATTAATAAAGGGAAGCTTTATTTTGTGAGGAATTTATATATTGGAATGTGTTATGGATGAATTTAAAACTATCAATTTGCCAAACTAAAAATTTATAATACAAGAGCATGAAATTAGCAACAAGCAAGCGATTAAATATACAATTAATCTCAATATTTTCTTGCCTTTTATGTCGTTATAGATATTTTTTTTAAAAAAAGAGACTCGTGTATCAAAAAATAATCTGGTGCAAGCTTTTGAATTTAAAATCATTTATTTTTTTAACATAAAAGCCTTTATATATTCTTGCATGCATGCACACCAAATCTCAATATTCTCTTTCCATTTATACAGCTTCATTTTTCAAAGACCGGATCAATGCATTAATCAACAAAAAAATCTTGAATTTAATTAAAAAAGTTAAGATGTTGATTTTAGGATTAGCTAATTTTTAAATAAATAATTTACATTTATAGACTTATAAAAGTTATCTAAAATAAAATATTATAATTATTTATATATTTTAATGATAGTTTTTATTGATAATAAAATATTATAATTATCTCATGCCTTATTGCATGCCACGTGAGCATTGCATCTAAAGCTTTGTTACATAGGATATTAGTTAATTTAAATAAGTTGAATTTAACAACCACCATTTATAAACTATTAATCCCTAGATAAGTGATTGAGCCTACGATGAACTCATGCATTGCATTATCAAATAATTTTTTTCATATAAAATAGATAATTAGCATCATAAGAAGTTAGAAAAAAAAGGGAAGAACTTTCAGCATGAAGAAAAATTATATTTGTTGTAACTATTTTTTTCTCTCTCTTTTAAAGGGAGGAAAGGAGGAGCGTGCTAAGAGAAGGATACTCAACTCAACTCATCTAAGCTTTTCTCCAACTAGATGGGTTCATTATATATATATATATATATGCTTCCTCCACTTATTCTATTCATGATCAAGTCAACATTCGATTATAAATAGTTATATTTTTTTAATTATTTTTATTTATATTAGTTTAAGTTTATCTCTATTTCTATTCTTATAATAAATTATTAAAAGATCACTCTTTCTAAATGGAGCATGTAGAGGTCTACGTTGCATATATCCAAACCACCGCAATCGATTTTCTCTAATTTTATCTTTAATTGGGGCTACTCCTATCATTTCTTTATATATTTATTTCTAATTCTATCTTTTAAAGTTTTACCACATATTCATCTTAACATATGCATGTCCAACACTCTGTTCCATATTTCTAATTGGGACTACTCCTATATTTCTCTTATAATTATTTCATGTAGTATAGCTGGTCTAATAGCGATTTATTTCTAATAACTCCATCAAGTTTGGTAAGTTCGGATAAAGAAGAAAGCTAATAATCAGCATAAAATTTTATCAGATCTCTTAAAATATATGCTAAAAGAAGGACGTGGAAAAAAAATAAAAAAATAAATAAATAAATAAATTGATGCAATAGAATATTAAAATATTTTATATTTTTTATCATTTTTTATTCTATTACCTTTATCCAGAGGTTAAGTTCGTGGTGACGAAGAGAAGGAAATTAAAAAATACACAGATAATGTAGAATAAAAAAAAAATCTGCCGCATCATGGAAAAATAGTATAGGGTTGGCGGGGTTTCTAGCGATTTCAACTGGTATCACAGCTATGTATGATGGAACGGAAGACAGTGACATATAATACTTAGATTTTTGTCACCAACGCGTAACGCTCCATAGTCTATATAGCGGCGGTTACATCAGGTCCCAGTAAAGTTGCAGCGAACCCGTCGCACCGCGGCCTAAAATCGTCTATATTTAATTAAACCTTCGCCATTTAATAACGAAATCAATAATATTATATATATAGTGTGGTCGCTTTTTTTTAATTTTTTTTAATTGACTCTTGGGGAGGCAGTGCGGTGGTGGTGGGAAGTGGAGACGGATGACGTCACCGAAACGCCACGTGTGCGACCACGACAAAATCCCCCGCGAGGTAATAGTACTCCAGTTCGGCAGCGGTCCCCGTGGGCCCCGCCACGGTCGCGAATTCCGTGACTTCCGCCTCGGAGCAACCACAGAAGCACCTCGCACTGTCGGACCGAAAGAAACGGACGGCTCGAGATTCGTTCCCAGGTTCGGTACAACGAAACGAAACGCCGTGGCAGACAGCTAGGCTTGGCTTCAAGGCGGGGCGCCCCGGCTCGGCCATTCTCCTGGCGCACGGAACTGTCGCCACGTCATCCTATAGATCGAACGGCTGCCAGTATGCCGAAGACGGAATCACGAGATCTCTACCGTCGATCCCCTCCACGGCACTTTCGCGGTGGGCCCCGCGGTAAGTAGGCGAGAGCGGATGATTAGAAAAAGGAAGGGCAGCAACCCACGAAAGCGGAAATTTATGAGCTTGACTGGCCCCGTCCACCGCCTATTGCCAGTGATGAAGATGTGCCCGGAGCTGTGTGAGATGCTTGCGGACGAAGGGAGCTGCATTTATGACGACACGTGGAGGTTCGGTGCCGCCGGCTTGGGCTCCCCGAAACCCGTCGAATCGCACGGCGAGGAATTCCGCCACGGTGGCACCGCACTAGACTGGCCGTCGGATTGTGAGAGGGATTGGACGCACCGGATTGAAGTGTGAGCGTGGAGAGGCGACCTCGTCCGTCAGCGTGCCCTCGAGTGGGGGTGGGCGAGTGACAAAACCGAAGGGGATGAGAGGGGCAGCAGAAAGAGGAGGGGAAAGCAAAGCACGCCAGTGAGAAAAGAGAGCAGAGGAGGCGGAGGAGAGGGAAGAGGAAAGGCCCAAAGAGGTGGAGGAGAAGAAGATCTGAGTGTAAAAATCCCTCCTTTTTCCGATTTCTCGAAGGATTCCGACGAGGCCAAACGATTTAATACCTCGGAGGGGTTTTCCTTGGCAGAAGTCCGTCGCGGAACGGAGAGATCTACGCCGGAGATCGGTTCCTTGAGGAGGGTGCGGTAGGAGGATAAGAAGAAACGGGGAGAGGTGATCTGATTGGATGAAAGAGATCGAAGGGAGATGGAGAGGAATCGGGAAGTGAGGAGAGGAGCCGTGGCGGCTGTGAACGGTGGCTTGTCGAGGAGGAGGCAGAGGAGCAGCAACTTGAGAGACTCTCCTGGTCCGATTCCTCAGATCCGTCTCCCTATTCTCTTGTTCCTTTTTCCTTCTCTTTTCTCCATTTTAATCGTTTTTTTGCTGAAAATTTTTACAGAGGAGGATGGAGGGATGGAGATGACGGAGACGACGAGGCTGCGGGATCGAGGCAGCAAGAAGGATCGAGATCGGGATAGATCTAGTCGGAGCAAGAGGAGGAGAGGCGAGCGGATGCTGCATGGGAGCAACAGAGACGAAGGGGATGAAACTTCCGAAGAGAGCGTGGAGGAAGAGGACGAGGACGAGGAGGATGATGTGTCCGTGGCCGTGCGGCTGCCGCCGCCGCCTCCACCTCCGCTGAATCCGGCCTCCTCGTCCTCTTCCCTACCTCAGAACAACCACCATCCGAACCACCAGCAGCAGAACAGAAAGAGTTTTCCAACCAAGGTCACAACGAGGACCCCGCCGGTCTGGAAGGCAGATGAGATGATCGGATTCTCGGTGCCGAGAAAAGCCCGGTCAGGTAGGGGAGAGGAGAGTGACAGATTTGATACAACTTGGGATTTGGAAGAAGAAAATTTTTCATTTGTTGATTTTGATTTTGATTTTGATTTCCTCTATATCACGGTCATCAGACTTGTTGAAGCTTTGGTTTTATTTTTCTTTTGTTTGGTGTTGCAGCATCTAAGAAAAGGTCACCTGAATGTTGGGTTTTAGGTGGCTCTGGAAGTGGAGAGCTGATTCCACGGCAAGCTTCGACCTCTCCATCGAGGCTCAGCCCTGCCTCCACCACCCAGATCTCACCCTCCTCCTCGAACGCCTCCGCTCGCAAGAAGATGGTCCGATTTCCCTTCGTTCCGTTTGTTCATCTCTCTAATTATCTCTCTAATTGTAGTCCTTACAAGATTTTACTGATGGACCCGTTTGTTTCAGAAACCGATGGGTGGACCCAAGCACCGGCCGCCGAAGGTCTCCAAGTCGCCGTCTTTGGTCCAGGATGACATTGAGATCGAGGTCGCCGAGGTGTTGTTTGGGATGACGAGGCAATTTCCATGCCCGCCGAAGCAGGATACCTCCAAGGTTGATTCCAAGGAGATGAATGGCGGTTCAGGCAACGAATCTAAGTCGAGAGTCTCCTCACCAAACGCGATCTCCCCTCCTCCCGCTGCATCCCAGACATCTGTTCTTCCCCCGTCCAATTCTAGCTCTAATCCCACTTCCTTGTCTGCTATTGGTGAGCAGAGTGCGCCGAATTCTTACTTTTTCCCTTAAAATTTTCGCTGTGTGACTAATGGCGTGACTGCGATGTTGCAGCTCCAAAGAGGAAAAGGCCAAGGCCTGTTAAATTTGAGGATGAAAGCCCCACGAGTCCAGTTGGCCAAGTTGCTCTTCCTAGCACTTCTGTGTCTTCTTCAGCAAAGTTGGAGTCTGAGCAACCGATGAAGGCGGAGGCTTCGTCGCCCAGATCAGAGAAGCACACTGCTTCTCCTGCTATCGAGAACGGTGGCGGTTCCTTTGATGTCTCCGTTCCTCAGGTGGCAGCGGCCGCCTTGGAAGTGCAGCAAGAATCAGAAAAGACAGAGAACAATTCAGTTCCTGATTCCAAGCTGTCAAAGGGAGAACCAAATGGCCAAAATCGGACGGAGAGCCATAAAGAAACAGCTTCATCTCCAAAGGAGACTCCTTGTGCCGATTTGGATGTCAATCGTGGTGAAGAAACTACAGCAAAGGCGTAAGCTTTGGTGATCTAATTGGTTGCCATTGATATTTATAACAACTTAGGTTTCTGATAGGGACCCTCTTGTTGTTTTGGTTCAATTTTGCAGAGCTCCAATGGCTGATAGTGTCCGGGAAGAGAAGTTCAACATCGATCTTATGGTTGGTGCCTCTCTGATTCTCAAAATGTTCGCAAAAACTGTGTGGGCAACATCTGATGTTGAAGAAATTCGCTTCATTTTTTCAGGTTCCTCCTCCAGAGAGGGATGAAATGTGTGATTTTAATACAGATCACAAATCGCAGGTTTCAGAGATTGACATGGTGGGCGATCTGTCGGCAAATTTGTTGTAAAAGTTATCAGAGTTTACCTTTGGTTCGTTGACTCAATTTTATTTCTCCTTTAGGTGTCAAAAGTGAACATTGAGAAGAAGGAAGAAGAAAAGGCGGTGGAGAGAACAACACGAGCAGAAGAAATTCTTGTGGAGGTCCGGAAGGTTGAGAAATCCACCGAGGAAGAATCCAATTCGAAGAAGCAGATGGGTAAGGAGAGGAATTTTGATCTGCAACTTGATTTGGAGAAGCCTGATAAGGACAGCCTTGATGGCGGAGAGGTCTCATTCCAGAAGCAGCAGCCCAAAGTCCCTAAATCAGAGCCTAAACCAGAGAAGCCTGGTAATTAATTGCCTTTGTTTAGGCATCGATGTACTCTGTTAGCTTTTATTTTTGTTTGTCTGCTGATGTGATTTTTATTCTGGTCCTCCTTAATTGCCTCCAGCATCATCTGCTTCCCCACTGCCTATTCCGATGGCCGTCGCGGGCTGGCCTGGAAATTTTTCTCCTTTTGGGTAAGCAATCTGGTCTTTCCTTCTTTGTCCGTCGCTGTTGAGATTCCTTGTGGGGTTTACCTTCCTTTCCACTTGCAGGTATATGGGGCAAGTCCCATCTCTGCAAGCAGTTGCTCCAATGGATGGAACACCGGGGTCTACGGGCACCTCACAGGTCTTCTTTCTGCCTTTCCCTCACCATGCTCCCTGCGCTCTGCCTTCCGTCTAGATCGCTGAGTTCTGATTGATTGCGATATTGCAGCCTCCGAGCCTCCTTTCTCCACAGGCCCGCCCAAAGCGCTGTGCGACTCACTGCTACATTGCACAGAACGTATACTACCACCAGCGACTTGCAAGAATGAATCCCTTCTGGCCTGCAGCAAACCGCACCACCCCACCGATGTACGGCGCCAAGCCACCATACAATCTCAATGCCGTGCCACCTTCGGATGCGTTCGCAGGCGGCCTCGCTGGGAGGAATTCTGGTGCCCTGCAGGACAATAAGGGGGCTGCCACGGCGTCTGTGCTCACCGGACCTCCATCAAAAGAGAGGATGCCGTCGGCCAGTAATACCACTGCAGAAGTTGCCCAGAGGAAGCAACTAGGCCACCAACAGCCGCCGCAGCCTGGATCTGCTGCGAATGCTCTAGTGAGCCTTCTTCTCCCTCCCATTTCATTTGTATTACCGTATGTTGGATCGAGCAATCAATGATTCCTCTTCTTTTCCCCTGCTTGTTTTCTTTTCAGCCTGGCGCTGCGTTCATTTTCCCTATCAACCAGCAGCAGGCTGCTGCAGCTGCCATGTCCTCTGCCGCCACCCGATCTGGTGCGCCGAAATCTATTCCCGGGTTCTGCAATGGGGCGCCATCCTCTGGTGCCTCTTCTTCAGCGGTGATGAGCCCAGCGACTGGCGGTCCGGGTTCTCCCATGAACTTGAGCTTTGCTGGCTTGCCCCCAAATGAAGCTCATCACTACCTGGCTATATTGCAGAACAATGCGTACCCTTTTCCCGTTCCTGCTCAAGTAGCCGGAGCTCAACCTTATAGAGGAGCAAGTCCTGGCCAAGCAATGCCCTTCTTCTACCCTTCCCAGATTCTCCACCCATCGCAACTCCCACAGCAACATCTGGTGGGACCACAACAGCCTCCCCAAGTCCAGCAGGGCCACCAGAATACAAGCACATCGAGTGGATCATCGTCCTCCCAGAAGCACCCGCAGCAATCACAGCGTGCTTTGGGAGGTGGAGCCAGTGGAGGTGGAAATTCACTAGGCTTTCCAGCTACGAACCCGAGGCAGCACCTGCTCCCCCCACAGGCTCGGCAGCATGAGTCTGATAAGGGCTTGGAAGACGGTCCCTCCACTGCTGATGGTAGGGTATCTCAAGCACAGAAGAGCATCTACGGCCACAACCATGCCATGCCTATTTATTCTCCGAATTTTGCCTTGATGTCTAATGCCACTGCTGCTGCAGCATTCGGCACTGGCGGGGGTCCCAGTGACAAGCAATCTATGCATCATCATCATCAGCAACCACTACAGAACCAGACGGTCAAAGTGGAACTCACACCATCCCAAGCTTTTACAATGCCCTTTGCATTCGGTGGGGCTGGAGGAGCTCCACCAGGCCTTGACTTCTCTTCCATGGCACAAAATCATGCCCTTTTCCAGAGCTTCCCAGAGGCTGCGAGGCATGGATACCACCACTTTGTTACAGCTGCTGCTGCAGCCCAAGCAGCACAGCAGAAGAAGGCCATGGAAGATGGGAAGCCTGCCCCGGACTTGATGAACGCAGGCGCTGTGGCTGAAGAGGAGAGGAAGCTGATGGCAGGCTGCAAAGCTCCAGCCAGTGGTTCTCAGCATTCCCTTAATTTCTCCAAGCCAGATGGTGAACCTCCCATCTCTTCCATTATCGGCAACAGTGTCATAGATAGCTCATCTCGAACACTGAATCTCATTCCAGCTGGTTCAAATACTAGTCGAAGTGCAAACCGATCTGGTGGTGTTGCTCCCTCATCCACATTGTCTGCCGCAGCTACTGTCAACCTTGCCAATTCCCAGCAGCAGCAGCAGCAGCAGCAGCTAATTCAGATTCAGAAGCATCCGCAGCAACTTCATAATTTGCACCTTCAGCAGCAGCGACATCCCGGGTCAGCCCTCACGAAGTCCTCTACATCGAACAACAGCGCTAGTGTTTACTCTGATTGTCTGCCTGGAGGCTCTACTGTGGCAAAGTACCCTCAAGGTCTTCCCAGTTTCCCTCAATCTCTCATCCAAGGTGGCAGCCCCACCCAGTCGCCCCAGTGGAAGGCCTCCACTGCAAGATCCGGCTCGTCTGCCCCTGCCCCATCTCCCGCTCAGTCAGTAGTGAAGAACAACAACCATCTCCTTCAGCAACCAGTCAGAGCGCCCCAGCAGCCTCTACCTGGAGCAAGCCACCAAACTCAGATATCTTTCGGTGTGAATTCCATGAAAACGACATCCACTGGTGGACAGCACCACTCGGGGGCAACTAGCAATCCATCTCTGTCTGCCACTGCAATTGCTGTTGGCTCCCCTCAAGTTCAGTTTCTAAGAATGCTGGTGGCAGTCCCCGGGCTTCTGCGGGTGCAAAACCTGGTCAACCAGGAACCACCATGCCTCTTCCCCAGCAATCATCTGCCAAGAGTTCTGTGTCGAGTTCAAGCTGCAAGTCATCGCCGGTGAGTAATCGAAACGTTCCATCTATTCTGGGCCATCCCTACATTACTTCTGCCCCTAGCTCTGGTTCTAAACCGCAGCAGCCACAGCAACAGCCTCAGCAGTTCCCGAGGCCGCATTCTCAGCTCATGTTCTCCAATGCCTACCCGCTGCTTCAAGCTCGGTCTCCTCAAGCCAATGCTGCTGCAGCTGTGGCAGCTGCTTCTGGGTATTACCAAAGACGCCCATCTGAACATCCACCCCAACAGTCTCAGCAACATCAGCACCAGCCAAACTCGACGCCAGGCTCCACCGGAATGCTTGCCCTTGGCCCTTCTGCTCTAACGTTAGCTGGTGCTGCCTCTATGACAAATGACCCTGCAAAGGCTGTGGCAGCTGCCGCGGCCGCTGCAAACAACATGAAGGGACTGCCCCCTCCAAGCCTTATGCAAGCCGCGCATCTCGCTGCGGCTGCCCAGTCTGCCACGGGCGCACCCCACCATCTTATCCCTAGCTCATTCCCTTACATGATGCCGCCCGTCTCCGTGAAGCCTTCAGCCGATCAGAAGCCTGCGGCAGGTAATTATTAGCCTTTCTCCGGTCTTCTCCATTCTGCTTTTCTTAAATGGTTCTCATTGCTTTGTTGGTGGTTGTTGTGTGGTAACTGCTGGGTTGTCTGTAGTTATTAAGATGGTCTCATTTTTAAGGAACGATTGGTTTGCCCAGGGAATGACAATTTGCATGCGTGCTGGCAGCCTGATAAGAGATGATGGAGATGACGATGCTGCCGCTGAGGCTGAGTGGACCACCGACGCCGAGGCACGCCATGGGCGGCCACTTACTTCTCTCTTGCTTGGTTCCAGCGATGCAAGAGCATATGTCTTCTGCGTCCAATATTTTGGAACGGCGGAAGAGGCTGGCGCGACTCTGCCTCGTCGCGTTCCCACGGGTGAAGAGTTTGAAGGAGAAGGGTGAGAGGAAGAAAAGTTAGGGGGATGGTGGTTGGCCGAAGGCGGCGGGGTCCGCTTACGGGCTTCTTGGTCCGGGTGCTGCCTCGGTTTTCTATCCTTTCGTGCTGCCGCGAGAGGAAAAAGAATTGGTTGTGGTGCTGAGATTCGGAGAGTGGGCGAGATAAGGACAACAATCACAGATGACTTTGAAACAACGTCGTGGATGTGTATAAAATTTCGTCCCGTCTCAATTTTGTAATTGGTGCTCTGATGCCTGCTATTTCGTCTTTTAGATTTATTCTGACTTAACGAGAAGGACGACTGATAAATTTAAATTATTTTCTTGTCGATAATTTTTTGGGAATCATATATATCTGCTTGCCATTTGAAGTTGGTCTGAACTCAACAAGCAGGTTACCTACATCAAGCTCAAGCTGGGGTGCGCAGGATTTTAAAGCTGGTCAGCTCTCATGAGAGTACAGCTGGCTCTGGGGTCGCAAATGTATCAAGAGAGAGAGAGATTGATATCCGAACGAAACATACAAGTCTTAGATTCTCCAAATATGGTGCGTGTGACGTGGGTTAGGATGCGGTGTCTATGGATTTGTATGTTATTTTCCGGATAGCGGGTATATTTTCTATTTCCAAGCAAGAAAAAGTAAATCAAGTGACGTGAGCGCTCGGCGAGGAGTCTGGTTGATTCCTCAGGCCTTTCCCTCAAATTTCATTGGCTTTTCTCCTCTTCTTCTCACACGTTAATCTGACATACCAGGTCTCATAGCCCGGAATCGTTTGCCTTGACAAGCTCTCCCTCCTCTTAGGACTGCATTGGCTGGCACCTAGTCCTACCTCGAAAGCATCCTACCGAACGTAGGAGAACATTCTTCTTTTAAATCAATAGAAACTAAAAGCCTATTTCCTATGCTACTATATAACTTCCAAGTTACATCGAGTTTCTCGTGTTGCAGTCAAGTGGAGGATCCTTCAATCAATCTATCAGCCTTGGAGCTCTTACATAAATTGTTGAGGTACGTAATGGCCACATAGGACTTCAGGGTCGCTGTTTGTATTTGCTTTCTTCGTTCAGGTGGCCGAAAGTTGCATTGAAATCTCTTGCGAGTAGTGTGGAGAGGCTATTTAGCCTGCGTGCCATTCGGGCTACTCGTGAGTCGAAATTCGAAGTAGTGCTATGACGTGCCTGACGAGCTTTAGGCAGGATCGTTAACTAGCTTTCCCATTTGGCCCCGTCGCACACCCATCTGGCCGAAATGTCATCATGCTTGGACGTCACTTTTCTTGGGATTAGGCCGTGATGGTGTGGAAAGACAAGGGGTGGGCACTTATTTTGATGCTTTCAAATTGCGCCCCAAAAAAAAAAAAAAAAAAAGCAATAATGTTAATAGCAATCATTGATGATTGAAAGTGAAAAAAATAAAAATAAATATATAATCTAAAATATTGAAGGATGGTGCGGTAAGGTTACCATCTACTTCTTCGCCCATGAGATTTTTCTTTTCTGCATCTGTTTAAGATTGGTGCGGTTTCTCTCCAACTTTATCTCTGGTGATCGTCCTTGTCTCCATGATTGTAAGCTTTGGTTCTGATGGCGAATGTCAAGTCTTCCTCAATGGTGGTGATAGCCATCAAGCGCCTGGAGCCTTCTCGCGGACTGGGTGATCAACAGTTTACTTGGTCGGCTCGATGCCTTCCTCGGCCGAAGTCTCTAGCTGAAGTGCGGTTTCCTACTATCATTCAGCTCCTTCTGAGGCGATTGATCTGGAAATCAAGGAATGGTTAGCTGGTAGTTTGATAGTGCGGAGCCTTTCACGGTGGGTGCCTTCGGACGCTATTGTTCGAGAATTCCACCGTGCTGGTCTGGCCGGAAGCATCTCGGCTATCAGTCTTTCCCATCGCACGGCTGATGAAATTTGAAGTTCCAGCTGCCAAGGACACTGCTCTGAATCTGCCTTGGATTGTCAACGGACAACCCCTTGCGGCAGAACCCTGGCGTCCTGACTTCGTCCCTTCGGACGATGCTTTGAAGTCGGCCCTGTTATGGATCCGACTGCCAAGCCTCCCAATCGAGTATTGGACTGATGCTGCTCTGCGCTCGATCCTTGCGGTGGCTGGGGAATTTGTTGCTGCGGATCCCTCCACGAAGGAAAGGCGCCGGGTGGCTTCGCCCGTGTTGCTGTTAGGGTGGATCTCAGCCGGCCCCTCTGCCCTGGTGCAAGACTGAGAGGGAATTGCCCCGTTTTGGCAACAATTTGCCTATGAACACGTTGACAGAATTTGCCAGCACTGCGGATCCCTTCATCTGTCAGGGCCATGTTCGTCATCTTTGGCACCGTCTTCCTCCTCTGTTTCTCCTCAGTTTGGACCGTGGATGGCGGCGCTCCGGCATCGCAAATCTCCCTCTGTTCCTAGTTCTGGCGGTCCCAGATCTTCATCGACGCCTTCTTCGGCCAAAGGCAAGCCGATGCCCCAGGCATCGGATGACGGTTGGATGATTCCAACTAAGATTGCGCGCAGACGCTCCGTTCCCCCGCCTTCGGTTTCTGTTATGGAGGCAACGAGTCCCGGATTGCCTGTTGATCAAGGCCCGTGCCAGGAACTTTTTCCCGTGCCGGTTACTGTAGCTGAGGCAGCTGGTTCTCTGAACTTAGGACCTAATAACCTGAAGAATCCTAATAGATCCAGAAAGACTTTTAATTCGACTGAGCAGAATGACAAAGCGCCATGCTCCAATTCTATTTTCAAGTTCTCTGCGAAGGCCACTGACTTATCTCTGAAGGCTCCAGGCCAGGGTCAGCTGCTCCTGTCCCTTGAATCTGGATCTGTCTCAGCAGGATGGTTCTCCTTCTAAGTCTGAACCTAAGATGGGTATGGGAGATAAGGTTGCCCCTAATCCGTTTGGTCCGTGGATCTGATCGTTGGGCTGGAGTGTCCAAGATCCGGGACGATGCCAATCCCGCCTCTCTCAAACGGGCCCGGCCTGCTGAACTTGTAGCCCAGCGGGTCACTCCCAATGTTGTTAAAGTCAAGGGCAAAGGCCGTTTGAGTTCTTCATAGAGGGTGACCCATGGTTCCGATTTACTTTCCCGGGACAGATGCGATCATGACACTGCTGTCTCCATCTTACAGCAGGCAATTCTGCCTTCCTCTTCTACCCATCGGGATCCTGGCTCACGTGGGGCAGAAGGTATAGAGTTATCCCAGCAGTTAGTTTCACCTGATCATGGCACTTTGCTACACACTCTATTCTAGATCAGGGAATGTCGGCAGTGTTGGCCTCTTCAGGAGGTCCTTCAGACATGGACACGATTGGGCCCCAAGAAGGGGTCCAAGGCCAACCCCAACCTGAATAAATGAAGATCCTAATCTGGAATGTTCGAGGAGCTATGAAACCTTCATTTCACTCCTCGTTTAGTCGGCTATTGCAGCTTCATAATTTTGATATTTGTGTTTTACTGGAAACTCGGTTGTCCGGTCCTAGCCTTCAGTGATTCCGGCGCCGGGTTTCTCGGACTTGGAGCTCCTATGCGGTAGACTCTACTGGCCTTTCTGGGGGTATTTTGGCTTTATGGCGGACCTCTTCTATTCGTGTCGACATCTTCCATTACTTTGTTAGCAGGTTGCTTTGGTTGTGTCGGAAGGAGCTGCTCCACCCTGGTTGCTTCTGGGTGTTTACGCCAGTACGGATTATCGGGAACGTCGCTATCTCTGGTCTGAGATCCTTACCCTCTTAGATCAGGGCTTTCCACTCTTGTTGCTGGTGATTTTAATTGTATTGTGAATGCCTCGGAGAAGCATGGTGGTCATCGATTTGTGGATACCCCAAGCTCTACTGAGTTTCGCTCCTTCATTTCCTCTGCTGGCCTTTTTGATCTGGGTTTTTCGGGTCAACAGTTTACTTGGTGTAACAACCGTCAGGGCTCCACTCGTGTGTGGGAGCGTTTGGACCGGGCTATGGCTTCTTCTGGATGGCTTCACTATTTTCCATGCCACCACCACTCATCTCCCGCGGATTGCTTCGGACCACTGCCCTTTGCTTCTATCCATCGAACCGTCCTCTCTATGTCGGGGACCGTTCCGATTTGAGCAGTTTTGGATTCACTATCCTTCTGCTCGGGCTTTGATTCATCAGGTCTGGCGCCTACCTATTAGAGGGAGCTCCACCTATCATCTATCTCGGTGGCTTGAGCTTACTAAGCGTAGACTTTCGAGATGGCATAGTAGAGAGGTGGGGGACTTGCGGCAGCAGGTGCAATCTGTTGAAGCTGATATTGCTTCCCTGCAAGCTAAGGAGGATTGGGATGGTGGTCTTTCCACGAGTGATCTTCAGCTCCTTAGGCACAGTTTGGCTCGGCACCATACTTTGCTCAGTCATCAGGAGATCTTTTGGCGACAAAGGTCTAGGGTCCAGTGGCTTCAGGAGGGTGACCGTAATACTAGATTCTTCCATCAGGCCACCTTGGCTCGGCATTCTGCCAATCGGATCCGGCATATCAGCGATGAGGAGGGGCATACCTTTGATGATGATGAGGCCATTCGGGAGCAAATTTATCGGTTTTTCCAGACCCGGTGGTCGGAGCATGTGGTTGGAGGATCTCCGTGTACCCCTGTCTCTCAATCCGCTAGGGTCTCTGATGCTGACAATGGTATGCTCACGAGGGCGGTTTCTGCGGAGGAGATCCGCTCCGCTGTTTGGGCGCTTGGGCCTGATAAGGCTCCAGGTCCGGATGGCTTTCCGCCTTTCTTTTTTCGGCATTATTGGGACATAGTGGGGCGGGATGTTATATCGGCTATTCAGTCTGTTTTTTCCTCCAGATTCATACCTCGGGATTGGCAACGAACTTATATTGCCCTTATCCCAAAGCGAGTGGATGCTTTGCTACCTAGCATTACCGGCCTATTAGTCTGTGCACCACTCTTTACAAGGTTTGTGCCCGCCTGTTGGTTACTCGGATGCAGAGATCATCTCACTGATATCCCCTGAGCAAGGGGCTTTTATTCGTGGCCGTAGCATCTCTGATAATGCCCTTATTGCTCAGGAGTTTATGTTTGATCTTCAGGGCGACAAGCAGATAGAGACTTATGGCAGTTAAGTTGGATATGGAAAGAGCTTACGATCGGATCAGTTGGACTTTTCTGAGACAGAAGCTTCGGACTTGGCTTTGCTGATCTCTTTAGTGATTGGATTATGGCATGTGTTCAGTGGCCTACATTTTCTATTCTTATTAACGGTAGCCCGACTGGTTTCTTTCCTTCTGCCATGGGTCTTCGTTAGGGATGCCCCCTATCCCCTTTTTGTTCATTCTATGTGCCGATGATCTATCTCGTGCCCTCGCTCAGGCTGTTGGACTATCTCAGCTGCAGCCTTATATATCGGGGCCCACTGGTCCCCCTCTCTCACATCTCTTTTTGCCGATGATTGTATTCTGCTTACTCTTGCTACTATTCAGAATGCGACTGTCTGCTCTGCTATTCTACAATCTTATTGTCAGGCTTCTGGCCAGCTGATTAATTTGCAGAAATCTATTTTGTGCTTTAGCCCGTCTACCTCTTTCGGTGTCGTGCTGCCATCTCCCAGCTATTTGGATTTCGACGATCTCTGACCATATGATCTATCTTGGGGTCCCTATAACTGGTCGGAGTCCCCGTCAGCAGGATTTTCAGAATCTTGAGCGATGGATTACCGATAGATTGGATCGTTGGTAGGTTTCTGGTCTTTCCATGATGGGGCGTGTTACTCTTCTTCGATCTATCCTTACTTCTCTCCTATGTATACTTTGTCTAATGCTTTGATTCCGGTCACCTGTCTTCGATGGATTGAGCATCATTTCTGCGACTTTCTATGGGTGTCGATGCAGGGAGGTCATGGTCTTCATCTTCTATCCTGGGATATGGTTTGTTTGCCTATCTGTGAGGGAGGTCTGGGGATACAGTCTTTAGTGGTCCGCAGAGAGGCTCTCTTGGCTAGGCACGCTTCCAGATTTTTGTTGGAACCTCATTGTTTTTGGAGTTCTATTATGCGTGGCAGATATGGTGGTTGGACCCCTGATTCAGATTTCCATCCTCCATGTGGTTGTTCCTTCATTTGGAAAGCGATTTGCCAGTTTGCCCCCACTGTTATGACTGATATCCACTGCATGATTGGGGATGAGAGTACTATTAATGTTATTCATGATACATGGATAGCGGATCTCTCTCTTGCTCGTGGCCGACTTTCCTTAGCTCTGATATTGGACCTTCTTTGCCTGTTTCTGCTTTGATCTGTCAGGACGCTCCTGCTTGGCACAGCCCCACGGTGTCCCGACTTTTTGGAGCTGAGCTTGCACACAGGATCCTTGCCATCCCTCTTGCCTCCTCTGCCACTCTGACATCAGACTGTGGCGCCAATCCGCCTCCCTCGTGTTTCTATTAGAGATTTGGTCGATCGAATTTCCTTAGGAATGTGGGCTTGGATGATGTGGCTGGATCTGGTGCTTGCCAATCCATCCTAGTCCAGTTTTCTTATGGAAGCTGAAGTGGGACCGCCTCCCTACATGCTCTCTTCTGGTCGAGGTCTCTCTATCAGTCCGTATTGCCCGATATGTGGGACTCAGGAGAAGACGGTGGAGCACACCATTCTTACATGCCACCGTGCCTCTTAGATTTGGCAGCAGCTTCGATTTAGCCCTTGGATGCATGATGAGGGACCCACACAGGTGTCTTTACTACGTGCCATTCACTGCTATTTAGAGTGGCAGTCGCTTCCAGGGTGTTTTTTCAGCTTATTTGGCTTATCACATTTAGCTAACTCGTAATCAGAGTGTCTTCGCATGATATGATATCGTCTCAGACCATTATTCGGTATTCATGCCACGAAGTATCTTTGTTCTCGCTTGGGTAGTCACTCTGACAGATTCTGGGATTCCCCTAAACCGTTATACGGTCTTTATCACTTATTATGTCAAAGTGAACTTCGATGGCTACAGCTGGATCTGGTTTTATTATTAGGGGGCCTGATGGAAAGCATGGCTCTCTTGATATTCGCTTCATACCCATATATATTTTACACTTTATTTTAGTTATTTTATTTCATGTTTAAAAAAAATTTAATTATAAATTCAAGCTTATGGGGCTCCAATGGAGTCAACACCCAATGGAGATGGACTACGTCAATGATTGATAAAGCTGATATAGATCTTATGGTGATCACGATCATCCTGATAAGGATCAACGATCGCCCTTCCAGAGTAACTCCAGTCGATCACTCGGATAGAGCATCCAACCGACCACCTGAGTAGAGCCTTCAATTGGCCACCGGGTAGGATCCTGACTCGGCCACCCAGTAGAGCCTTCAGCCAGCCACTCAGATAGAACCTCCAATCGGCCACTCGGATAGGACCCTGACTTGACAACTCGAATAGAGCCTCCAATCGGCCATCCGGGTAGGACTCTGACTCAGCCACCAGGGTAGAGCCTCCAGTTGGCCACCCGGGTAAAGCCTCCAGCTGACCACCCAGGCCGGACCCCTTGTGGGGACCACTCGTACGGCTCAGCCAACCACTCAGATTGTTCGTACGATCTCCCATGATCCAAAATGTCAACGAAAATGCGACATGGGAGATAGATCCGATGACTGCTCAGATTTGACAGAGCTTACCAACTCTACTATAACCACCCATATCTGATAAGACCTGGCCTACCAACTGTGCTACGATCGCTCACATCTGACGGGACCTGACCTACCAACTCTAACATGCCATGCGAGAGGCAAACCCTGTGATTACGGCCACTCCGACCTTACCACGCATGCTCTGACAGACAGTTACACCCAAAGTCACATTCTGATGGTTAGTCCCACCACAAACTCCGCAATCTCCCATAAAATGGACTAGAGGGACCCTCGACCAGGTACGAGGCAAAACACATACACTCACACAGAGAAATTCTCTATAAGACTCAAGCTTTCCTCTAAGTTCATGGCTGTTGCCTAGAGCACTAACTTGAGCATCGAAGGGTCCTCATCGAAATCTCCAGCCCTCAACACTTTTTATATGATCACCATCGGGAAAAGCCAACTGAAGATCCTTAGTCCACTGGAGGAGGCGATCAGACGCTTGCCAACGATCGAAGAAGGTGATTTGGCAACAACAGATTGGCACGATAGGTAGAGGGGGAAAAGAGAAAGACCGATAGCACCAAGCTACAGATCTCTATTTCCTCTAAATCAACAATGGTGGTAATGTGCACTCGAGAAGCTTCCATCAGCAGTGTGGGAGAGCTTTCTCGACAAATCAAGCTGTAGGAGGCCAGCCACCTTGCTCCATCGTCGCCACCACCTCAGATCACCTAGCTAGACCATTTTTCCACCCTCACCCAACAAGTCCAGGCATTATTGGCAGCGGTCCAGGAGCTGCAAACAGTACTCTATGGCGACACAGCAGTAGCCAAGGCCCCTCTCGCCTTATGCGGCCGCTGTGCAGGCCAATCAACAATCCACCCGCAGAAGGTCTCCCCACAGAGAGACCCACTGTCGTTGTGAAGCCCCAAAGAGGCCTCAATCTTTCGCTCGCCGCTCAAGCAGTTCCTCTCTCGGATAGTGATGCCAGAAGAAGCTAGAATGGGGATCCCAACATCGGTGCCACCCCTCTCCCTACTGATCTCCTGAGTCATCAAGAGAAGGGTCCATTGATGGGCACATCAACCGCAGGGTGGAATGATGCCTCGGCGAATACCATCGTCGGCTGGAAGAGCTCAGTCGTAGACTCACCGACCAGTCAAAGATGGACTATAATAGCCATCCTTCCCTCACCCATCGCATCATGAGGAACCGGTCCCTCCCCGGTTCTACCTCCCCTAGCTAGACCCATACGATGGCACAATGGATCCGCTTGATCACCTTGAGAGCTATAAGGCTCTTATGCAAGTCTAGGGGGCAACCAACGCCCTTCTCTGCATCACCTTCCCTGCTTTCCTTCGGAAGGCCGCTCGCGCTTTGTACTCCCGCCTCCAACTGCGTAGCATCGACTCTTTCCGACACCTAGAAAAGACCTTCCTCGCTCACTTCGATGACTGCCGAAGGATTCCCTGGGTGGCGAATAGCTTATTCTCCGTTCGACAAAAGAATGGAGAATTTCTCAAAGATTTTATGGTCTGCTTCAAGATGGCCACCCTTGAGGCTTACCACCTCGATGACTCTGTGGCCTCCCTAGCTCTGAAGTGAGGCCTCCGTCCCTCTCGCTTCACCTACTTCCTGAATAAGAAGCCTTCCGGCTCTTATGTGGAGCTCCTAAGCCATGCGCAAAAGTACATTCATGCCGATGAAGCCAACTCCATGAGGAGAGAGGCAGATGAGAGGTCCAATAAGAAGTAGGTCCGCAAGGAGCTAAGCGGACCCTATCCCAAAAATCCAAAGCCTCCACGCCGGCTAGACAACTGGCATAGAAATTTTGCCCCCAAGTAAAACAACTTTAACCCTCTTTTTGCCTCCAGAACGCATATCTTGATGGAGATCAAGGGGGAGCAATACCTCAAGTGCCCCCATCCTCTGAAGCCATCGGCCACCCGAGACAAGAACCTCTACTACTGATTACACTAGGACTTTGGCCACAACACGGAGGATTATCGTCAATTGAGGCATGCCATCGAGGACTTGATCTAGCATGGCTACCTCGGAAAGTTCATCCAGGGAGGACCCCCGACTGCTTCACATCAAGTGAGCCCTCCACCTGCCCAGGCCAACATTGATAATGCCTCAATCGAGAGGACGATCGACATGATCTCTTAGGGGGCAGGCCATGCTTCTAAGAGACTGCAGGGGGATGAGGGTGTAGAAACTATAATCTCCTTCTCAGAAAGGGACTTATTGAGGATGAACAATCTAAACAATGATAGTGTTGTCATTTCCATAATGATCACTAAACATACTGTAAAGAGAATTCTGCTTGATAGTGGAAGCTCCGTAGACATTCTTACCTATGATGCATTTATTCGGATAAACCTTTCTCCCGACTCTCTTTGACTCGTGTTCACGCCCCTGGTTGACTTTACAAGGAGCTTTATAAGAGTTAAAGATGATATCACTCTTCTGGTCATGGCTGGGAAGCCCACCCTGCTAGAGCACGATCTTCATAAGGTTTCTGATTGTCTGGGTTTCACTGGCCTACAACGTCATACTCGGACGACCCAATCTGAACCTCTTGGACATGATCATCTCCATCAAATGTCTTCTTATTAGGTTTCCCACTACCAACGGCATCAGCAAGATGCATGGTGACCAAAATTTGGTGCAACTATGCTATCACATGGCTCACAGCCCTGTGAGATGGTCACACCACCAGCTCTAGTGCTATTAGACCCAAGGGAGTTAGAGAAGAGAGGAGAGTCAGCTGAGCGTTTGCTGACTTTTCCATTAGGAGACAAACCAGCAAGGATAATCCAGATCAGTGAGCTCCTCCTTGCAGAAGAGAAAGATTGGCTCCTCACTTTCTTATGGATCAACTCGGACATCTTTGCATGGTCAGCATCGAACATGCCCAAATTACCTTCAGTGGTAATTACTCATAAGCTTAACATTGACCCAAAGTACTGGCTGGTCTGGTAGAAGAAAAAAGTTTTGCCCTTGAGAGGCAAAAGGCCATTGACGAGGAAGTCAAAAAACTACTTGCCACTGGCCACATTCGGGAGGCACACTATCCAAGTTGGCTGGTGTTGACCCAATTATTGATTTTGATGATTAATAAAGGAATTGAGTATATTTATTGTGTTACTGATGAATTTAACAAGTGTTTCAGGGCTTAAAAATATTTGTTTAATCAAAAGGCATTTAGAAACGTATTTTGAATCAGTGCCAAAGGTAAGTTTCAAAATTCAGAACCTGGAGTCGACACCTAAGAAATCTGGAGCCGACCCCATGGCCAATCAAATGTCTTTCTGATTTTTTGATACAGTCTGGAGTCGACACCTAGAGTTTCGAAGATGACACCCAGAGTCTCGGAGTCAACACTTACAGTGTATGGAGCCGACTCCGACATGGGGACAGAACATATAATTTTTGACTACCTTGGAGCCAACACTTACAGTCTTTTGAAGCTGACACCTGACCATGGCGAGCCGACACTTAACTTTTTCGGAGCCGACTCCTCGACGAACTCAGAACTTTTCTTTTTTGGATATACGACTTGGAGCGCGACACCTGAAAAGTTGGAGCCGACTCCAACATATCAGAAATGGATTTTTAATACCAGATCAGCTCAAACAGTAATATTTTCTTTTCACCTAACTTTTAACGGATATATTTTGTTTGGAAAAACTTTCCAGTACATTCCAATGGCTAGTTTTCTTACCAAAAATGGATTAAAGAAAATCTATAAAAAGGGGAGAAAGCTGTTTTGAAAAAAATATGAAAAAAATGGAGTGAATACAAATCAAAAATCCGAGAAGTCTTGAGCCTGAAATCAAAGAGAAAGTATCCAAGTTCAAATCCTTCCACTCCAAAAAGCTCAAAGAGAAATCCAAGGCGTTCAACTTAAAAAATCGGAGGATTTCCCAAAAGAAGAAAAAGCTATATTTTCTATGATTTTCCAACTTCTCATCTGCAACATCTGTGAAGAATCAAAGCTAAGGCCTGATTCAACATCTTCAAAGAGAAGAGGAAAGAAAGAAAAGAAGAAAAGCTCAAATCCAATCTACTTCAAACAGGCTTTTCTAACCTTGTTCATTTACTTTGAATATTTGCTTATTTGAAGAGCTGTTTGTTAATATAAACATTATTCTTTCTTGTTTTTGCTAGTTCAATCAGGGGGATTGAATTAGTGGAGGTAGTATACCTCGGGGCAAGCTAGATTAGCTTGAGTTTGGGTTTTGTGCTGGTGAGCCCAAAAAACCAGCTGGGTTCGTTGTGCACCCGGAAAACAACAAGTTTTGAGTTGTGATCTTGTAAAACAACTCGGCTGTAATCTAGTTGATTATA
>UESW01004233.1:536393-557494 GCA_900491605.1 Calamus simplicifolius | reverse complement strand
AGGCTTTTCTAAACCTATTTACTTTTCTTTGAATATTTGCTCATTGAGGAGCTGTGAAAATTTGTAAAACTATCTTATTCTTGTTTGTGCCTAGTTCAATCAAAGGGGATTGAACTAGTGGAGGTTGTTAACCTCGGATCAAGCTAGTTTTGCTTGAGTTTTGGGTTGTGTGCTGGTGAGCCCGAAAAACTGGCTGGGTTCGTTGTGATCCCTGGTAAAACAACAAGTTTGAGTTGTGAACTTGTAAAACAACTCGACTGTAATCAAGGTGATTATAGTGTGGACCCAAGTAGGATCTTGGGAGTGGACGTAGGTGTTGGATACACCGAACCACTATAAAATCTTTGTGTTTACTGTGCTTTTATTGACTCTATCTCTATCCCTGTTTTATTCGCTGTACTTAATATTTACATTGCATTTGTTTTTATTCATCTTAAGCAAACAATTTTTCAAGAGGCTAAATTTTTTAAAGAACCCAATTCACCCCCCCTCTTGGTTTGTCATCGGGCCAACACGTGAAAAGCTCCAACCACTCTTGAAAAGTATTTAAGCTTCATCAAAGGCTTCATTGTTGCTCCGGCATGCTTAAAGGAAGAAGCCATCTTGTGGAGTGTTCTTCAAAATTTGTGAAGTATATTTTTGAATATCTGCTCATTTCTAGGAGCTTATTGTATAAACTTGATATCCTTGTTCTTGTGTTTCACAGTAGTAAAACTTGTAAGGGTAGAGGTCTACTCGTGTTTGATTGAAAGGCCCCATTGTACCCATAAATAAGAAGACTAGCTCAAAAGACTAGTGTGTAAGGTCTTCTTATACTCGTAAATAAGAAGACTAGCTTGGAAGGCTAGTGTGTAAGGCTTGCTTGTGCTCATTAACAAGTTTGCTTGCCAGATAGGCTAGTGGTGATATAGAATTCTCAAGAAATTCTTGGAAAGTGGATGTAGGTGCAGGGTTGGCACCGAACCACTATAAATCTCTTTTGTTTGGTTGTGCTATTTGTTGTGTTGCTTGCATATTATCTACACATCACTACAAGTCATTTATTTGTGAAAGAAAATATAAGACCACATACTTGCTAGTTAATTAATTTTTAAAAAACCCAATTCACCTCCCCTCTTGGGTTGCTACATCTGGGCAACAAGTAAAGTACTTCACGATGCGGAGTCCAGGTATTTTAAAATTAAAAAAATTATTTTTATGCTAATTGTCTCTACTCAGCGTCTGAGGCCTTACTTTTAAGCTCACTCGATTGTGATGCACACGGACCAACCCCTTGAGGCCATACTGGTCCGTCCGGATACCTCTGGATGACTAGCCAAGTGGGTAGTTAAATTGGGGGACTTCGACATCTCTTACTGGCCAAGGTTGGCCATGAAGTCCCATGTTTTGGTGGACTTCGTAGTTGAGTGCACTTGGACCAAGAATTAGCTAGAGGAGCCCCCTACAGTAGGCACGATTGCTGAACTAGAAGAAATGGGAGAGACCTAGGTCCTCCATGTTGATAGTACCTCAAACTCCCAAGGGAGTAGGGCAGGCCTAATCCTTGCAAGTCTGGAGGGGATGGTAGCAGAGTATACCCTCTGATTTCTCATCAAAGCCACCAATAACCAAGCCGAGTATGAAGTCATGCTGGCGGGATTAAGACTCGTGCGAAGCTCGAAGCAAAGCACCTAAGAGCTTTCACCGACTCCCAGCTAGTCTCTGAGCAGATCACCAAAGAATATGAAGTCTGAGACCCCATTATATTTTGGTATTTAAATAAGGTCCAATCACAAACCTCTACACACGACCTTAGACATGGGCACTGGGCCAGGCTGCCCATGGCCCGGCCCAGGCCGACATGAGCCGGGCCATGCTAGGCACGGCCCGGTAGCTACAGTTCTGGGCCATGCCAAGCCCAGTAAAAGGAACCATGCCGGGCTTGGAAAGTCTAGCCCGTGGACAAAGCCCAACACGACACGTCTCGGGTCTGGGCTGGCATGGTCCAGTCGTGCTAGGCATGGCACTGCATGCGTGCCAGCCTAGCAGGCCCACAAGGGCCTAGGCCATGCCAGCCCATAAGGGCTGGGACGAACCCCTCACACATGCCAGTGCCTCCTACGCTCGTCGCCAACCATGGTGGCAACGACGACGACCTCCTCCGGTGAGATCCCCAAGTCCTCTGTTCTCTCCATCATCCTCTCTTCTCTCTTTCTCTCCTCCCATCGGTCCAACCCATCACTAGCTCCTGCTCGTCTGGCTCCCTCCTTTCCCGACATTCATTCACTATCAGTGAGGGTGGTGGCGCTTGTCACCCAGTTCGGTAGCCTCCTTCGACTAAACCTAGTTGGAAACAGGGGAGAAGGATGAGTCTTCTCCCAACCAGACTCTCCTCCCTTGCCATGCCTTCTCATCATCGACCACCATGGCAGTGGTGAGCAGCGGTGACTCCCTCTCTTCCAATGTCACTCCAACAACGACCAACCTATAGGTCTCTTAAAATCTCACTGCATTCTCAGTTAAACTAAAAAACAGAGGAGAAAGAAGTTTACCTCAATCTTGCCGAAGTGTCTAGCGATGATCTAAACCTCCCTGGATGATCCTCTAGCCCCCGTGATCCTTCCCTACTCTTTAATTAGAAGATCTTCCACCCCTATCGATCGAAATCAAAGAAATAGTCATGGAACAGAGGAATCGAAAACAAAACAGAGGAAAACAATGTGATGGCCTCCCTACCTCATCGACAGCGCTAACGGGCTGTGCCAAGCACGACCCAAGTCTTAATCATGCCTGGCACGATGCCACATGCCATATCGGTCTTCAAATTTTTTTATGGGCCATGCCCGGCACGGCCAATTTTTTTTGCGGTCCGAGGGGCTTGGGCCTCCATCTCTAACTGACCTACTTCAACATCAGCTACATCCCTAGAGGTAAAATTTTAGGGCTGATGCCCTATCTTAGTTGGCCACCTCAATAGACAACGCCTTGGGGAGGATGTATATTGAACTTCTGAAGCTTCGAGTATGATGCTGTGGAAGAGGCTTTGCCAGTCACACAGAAGCCGACTTGAATAAATGGCTACGTTCGCTACCTTACTGATTGCACTCTCTCTGACGATCGTGCAGAGGATAGGCTACTTAAATGGAGGGCTTTCAGATTCGTGGTGTTGGACATGCGATTATACAGAGGGAGGCAAGCTATCCCCAAATTGGGAGGGACCTTATCAGGTCGTCGAGACGCTTCATAGAGGAGCATATCGAATCGAAGGGCTCGACAGAAAGCCTATTCCTTACACATGGAATGCAAAAACCTCTGCATATACTACTAATTAATAATGTGTAAGGATCCTCTTGACAGAAATAAGAAGAGCTTCAAGCACTTGCCTCATCAGCCAGCTTCCTTGCAGACTAAAGAACATATCTTTGACTCTACGTCGGACGACTCCAATGGACTCACAATTGGGAGATGTTGACTTTCCGGCTCATAGTTGCTGGACGACGACAATGTCTCAGCTCTATGTCGGACGACTCTAGCGGTCTTAGTTGGGAGATGTCAACCTTCCGGCTCACAGTCATTGGACGATGATGACCTCCTAACTTTGCGTTAGATGAGTCCATCGGCTCACAATTGGGAGATGTCGACCTTCCGGCTCATAGTCATCGAACGCCCACTTGCTGACCTCGTGTTGGACGAGTTCAGTCGATTTACAGTTGGGAGACATTGACCTCCTAGCTCACATTGTCGGACGCCCTTGAGCCAGTCTCAACAGCCCTCGAATCGGTCTCACAGTCTCAGCATCCTTCGGTCGATCTTAGCAGCCCTCGAGTTGGTCTCAGCAACCATCGAATCGATCTCAGTAGCCTCCGAGCCTATCTTAGTAGTCTCCCAAGTTGGTTCCAGCAACCACCCGGGAAGGACCCCAGTAGTCACCTGGGTCTTACCTGGGTAGGATTCCAACATTCAACTAGGTAAGGTCTTAACTCAATTTGTAGACAACAGAACGCTGGCCACCCTCAACGGGCTAAGGGAACCCAGTCGACCTCTCGTGGATCAAAGGCTACCCCTCGACTCCAGACCAAAAGATGGGCAATCAAAGTCGTGACCAGATGGCCAAGTTGTAGCCACCTTGCCCTAATCTTACTTAAAACCCTCCAGTAGAGTAGGGGCACGTGGCGTGTTGTTGCATCCGTGAATTTGTGCAAGGTAAATGAAAGCTGCCAACACAGGAAGCAGCACACAAAGGAGAAAGAACACCTCAACACGAGGGAGTTGGAGGCTGAAGCTAGTGTGCAAATAAAATACTAAGTGTTCAGAGATGAGGGAATAAATCCATCACAAAAGAAAGTGATGTCTGATCCAACGCCGTTAGAGAACCGTGAAGGAAGAAAACCGACGGAGCCCCCCTTTGGCCTCCAAAGGGCCCTTCGGCCTCAGTAGCGTTTATAGCCTTAAAGCCACGCGCACCCAACGGCCCCAAAGGCCGACGGCTCTAAGACTGACGGCCGCAAGGCCGAGAGCTCCAAGGCCGAGAGCTCCAAGACCGACGGCCGCAAAGGCCGAGAGCTCCAAGGCCGACAGATCCAAGACCGACGGCCCCAAAGGCCGACAGCTCCAAGGCCGAGAGCTCCAAGACCAACGGCCGCAAAGGCCGAGAGCTCCAAGGCCGATAGCTCCAAGACCGACGGCCGCAAAGGCCGAGAGCTCCAAGGCCGACAGCTCCAAGGCTGACAGCTCCAAGGCCGACGGCTCCAAGACTGACAGCCGCCAAAAATCTGATGCGTGTCGTAGCGCAACGATTTAAACACCTTAATTTCACTATTAGAATAGCGAGAGTAAGGGATCGATTCTACAGGGACTTTAGCGATTATCTTGAAATAAACTTATAAATTTAATTAATTAAATAATTAGTAGTGCAAAATAATCAAGATATGATCTATCTTATAAGAGCACGATCCGTACCCGTAGATCACGGTCCGTCCCTTTAAAGAATAGATCAGTCTAAAATTATTTCCACTTAAATATAATTTAATAATAATTAATCATGAATAAAAATTTTATTTCATATAAGTAAAGAGTTATGACATTAAGAAAGCAACAAATTGCAATAAATTTCTGAACCGAATAGGAGACAAGTTGAACCGGGCCCTTCGTTCTTCCTCTGTCTCCAAGCCACGGCATGAACAGAGTTTCACGCCACGTCTTCTGAGAACAGAGCAATGGAACTCCTGGGAACAGCAACCTCCACGGAAGGAACTCACAGATGCAGTGCCCGGAACGTCTTCTCCAAACCTCGAACGGATCCTTACGAACAACGAACGGAGCCTCCACTACTACTCAATTGCTCCTGCAGCCTCAAGTCACGAACAGAGGAAGAAACAGAACAGAGCTCGGAATTCTCCAAGCCGCGGAACAGATCTCTCCCTCACGGCTTGAAACGGATGCCGATCGTTGACGGATGGCTCTCTGATGCTATTTATAGAAACCCATATGTGGCCTTGACGCGGAGAGGACGCGTAAAAGAATCTGTTTCAAAACAGAGACAACGCAGCGGAAGCAACAAAAAAACAAAAGAAATCTAGATAAATCCTCCATAAAATTCAAATTCCTTCTAAAGGATTTTAATTCTCTCGATTTGATAACTTTCAATCTAATATATTCCTTAATTGGTGGAGGAAACTGTTAGAAATTGAATGGAGAAGAATCGGTGGAAAACAGAGAAGAGAAAACGATGAAGTCGGCACTTGGTTTGCCGACTTCACTTTAAAATCCGTGCTAAAATAGATAAATCAATAAAAAATCAATTTTGAGCTCATCTTAAATCCGATTTGGGTGCCGTTTGCATCGTTAAATCCCTAAAATCAAGCTCTTTAAGTTGATAAGATTTTAACTAAAATATATATAAAATATTAAAATATTAAATAATAATATGTACATTAAATTATTAATTAATAGGTTTAATGATAATTATTTATGCATTTATCAGCCGCAAAGGCCGAGAGCTCCAAGGCCGACAGCTCCAAGACCGACGGCCCCAAGGCCGAGAGCTCCATGGCCGAGAGCTCCAAGGCCGACACCTCCAAGGCCGACGACTCCAATGGCCGACGATCCCAATGGCCGAGAGCTCCATGGCCGACAGCTCCGTGGCCGACAGCTCCAAGGCCGACAGCTCCGTGGCTGATAGCTCTAAGGCCGACACCTCCAAGGCCGATGGCTCCCATGGCCGACGGCCCCAATGGTCGAGAGCTCCAAGGCCGACAGCTCCGTGGCCGACACCTCCAAGGCCGACAGCTCCGTGGCCGATAACTCCAAGGCCGACACCTCCAAGGCCAACGGCTCCCATGGCCGACGGCCCCAATGGCGAGAGCTCCATGGCCGATAGCTCCATGGCCGACAGCTCCAAGACCGACAGCTTCAAGGCCGACAGCTCCAAGGCCGACACCTCCAAGGCCGACAGCCCCATGGCCGATAGCTCCGTGGCCGACGCCTCCAAGGCGGCCCCGGCACCTTCCTAGCCGGCCCCGGCGTGTCCAAGCCAGGCGGCCCCGGCACCTAGCCAGGCGGCCCCGGCACCTTCCAGCCGGCCCCGGCCTGTCCAATCCAGCCAGCCCCGGCACCTTCCTAGCCGGCCCCGGCCTGTCCAAGCTAGCCGCCATGGCACCTAGCTAGGCGGCCCCGGCCTATCCAAGCCAGCGGCCCCGGCACCTTCCTAGCCGGTCCCATCCTATCCAAGCCAGCCGGCCCCGGCACCTAGCCAGGCGGCCATGACACCTTCCTAGCCGGCCCCGGCCTGTCCAAGCCAAGCGGCCCCGGCACCTTCCAACCGGCCCCGACCTGTCCAATCCAGCCGGCCCCGGCACCTTCCTAGCCGGCGCCGGCCTGTCCAAGCCAGTCGGCCCCGGCACCTAACCAGGAGGCCCCGGCACCTAGCCAGCCGGCTCCAGCACCTTCCTAGCCGGCCCCGGCCAATCCAAGCTAGCTGGCCCCGGCACCTAGCCAGCCGGCCTCGGCACCTAGCCAGGCGGCCCCGGCACCTTCCAGCCAGCCTCGGCCTATCCAAGCCAAGCGGCCCTGGCACCTTCCTAGCCGGCCCCTGCCTGTCCAAGCCAAGCGGCCCCGGCGCCTTCCAGCCGGCCCTGGCCTATCCAAGCCAGGCGGCCCCGGCACCTCCCAACCGGGGAGGATGGCCCCTGCTTTTCCTTCTCCAGTGGAACAGGACCCTCCAACCAGCTGCAGCCACCGACCTTGATGGGACTTGACCTGCAGTCCTGACATATCAAAGAAGGAAGCAAGCTCTGCCATTGCTGCCATCACCTTAAATGCTCTGACAAAGTGGTTGAACCCCATGCCTCATAGACGTCAGCTCTGACACTTCACCCATCAAGGTCATCATTACAAGGCCTCAACCACTCAAGCCAGACAAACTCTTAAGCGCCTATAAGATGGGTAAGAGGGACTCCCGACCAGGTAACACGCTCATGACACCCCTAAACGCTCATAGAAAGGGATCTTCTCAGAGCTATCTCTCTCTCTCTTTCTCTTTCAAGCTTCCTCAAGCTCACGGCTGATGCCCAGACCACTGACTTGAGCGTCGGAGGGTCCCCGTTGAAATCTCTGGCCTCGGGGACTTGCTTGTAGGCGCGAGGAGCTCGCTGGAGGAGGCGACCGCATGCTCGAGGCCGGTGATTTGGCGTCATCAGAAAGGTACACAGTACTTAGAAAAACTTTCCTTCATTGAAATTTAAGTTCATTACATCTGAAGGAGTCGACTGAAGTCGGGTTACAAGCAAAATTCACAAAAAAATACAAAAGCAAGAAGGACAAAATACGAAAGAAGCAGTTCTATGGCTCGGTCAGCTCTGACGGAGAGGCCTCCTCGGTGGATACAGGATTATCACCCTCTTCAGCTTCAGTGGAGTCATCGCCATCACCTGCGGCTTCTTCGGCCCTCGCTTTCGCTAGTACCTCTGCCGGCTCCTCTGGGTCTTCAATGGTGACGTCGTCGAGGTTGGCGATATTGAAGGCTTGGGAGACCTTATTCTTGCATTCCTCAAACCCCTTGAGAAACGCATCATATGCCGCTTCTCTGACTTCATCGACAAAATTGGTAGAGATCTTGTACAGCTCCATAGCCCTAGCGGCCTCGTCTCTTGCGGCTTGGGCCTCGACCTTGGCCTTGGAGGCTTCTCCTTGGCATGCTCGATGCCAGGCACTTCACTGCTCCCCGGGTGAGGACCTCTGCCCCATGTGCTCTCAGACTGGCCCCTTCAAGCTGGAGTTCGATGCCAGCCACCTTCGCTGTGGCCCCTGCTAGTTTTAACTCAGCAGCCCGCGTGCGCTCGGCCTTGGTCCAAGCATCCTTCTCCGCCTCCATGAGTCGTGTCTCCAGTTCTTGGCTTGCTTCCTAGCTGCTCGGAGCTCCTCGATCATCACGCCCCGCAGGCTCAGATGGAAGACAGCTCCTTGGCCACCATCAGCCTAGGCTCGGGCAGCAGCGACCTTCCTTCGGGCAAGCCCGTAGGACTCGACGATCCGGAGGCAGGCATTCCTCAGGATGAAGACACTGCCCACCACCTGCATGACAAGGAGACAAGTTAAAACACTATATTGCAAAGGAAGAACAGGTCCAAAGGAAGATAAACGAAGCCATTTACTTAGAGCATCGAGGTGTAGAGGCCGTCCAAGACCTCCGCCATACTCTGGTGGCGGAGCTCCTCTTGGACTTGCAGAGGAAAGGCATGCTCCAGGAGCGCTCCGCCAACCAACCGTCATGCAGCACCAAGACAATCACCGGGGGAACCACCAGGCCCGCGGAGTCGCCCGCTGGAGGGGGTTCTACAGCCTCGAGTGTGGGCACGGGTACTGCGCCACAGCATCACCTTCGGCTTGTGGAGGGACCTCCTTTGCCCTTGGCTTCATTGCCTCTGAAACCACCTTGGTCGGAGCTTCTTTGACTGGGGGCACCTTGACCGAGGCCACTTCAATCGAGGCCACCTTGGTGGGGGCTGCCTCCTCATGGGCCCCCTGGCATCAGAGCTGAGGCGATGCCGGGGGTGTCGGGAGAGGCCTCTTCGTCTCCGGCCTCCCCGCATTGCCAGTCGCCTCCTTCTTGCTGACCCCCTTCAGCTGATCAATGGAAAACCTCATTCCTGCAAAAGACACTGAGGGTCAAAAAAAGCATCAAAGTGAAAGACAAAAAATAGGGAAGAAAGATGAGCCCCACGCTCACTGAGATTCGGTGTCGGACTCACAATGGCCTCTTGGAGATTCCTCTCCAATAGAAGGTCCCGATAAGAGGGGACTTGGGAGGAAAGCAACTGATCGAAGACTTCCTGGTCCCTCTGTTTATCTCCGAGTTCCTATTCGGAGACAGGTCCGACTCCCCCCATCGCACTCTCACTCCGTCTATGTGGGCATAGAAGAATCAAAATTTTCATCCCTTAATGGATGAGGGGAGATCAAGCTTTAGGACCCTACCATACATAGAAAAATATTCACCATCCTGTTTTGAAGGGGTGGTGGCGGGTGCAGTACATGGCCCGAAATAAAGAAACCCGGGCCATAAGACCAAGATAGTGGCAGAGGATGATGAAGGCACAGATGGTTCTGAAGGTGTTTGGAGCCAACTGCGCTAGGATAAGCTCATACCTCTTCAAAAGGCTGACAATAAAAGGATGAAGGGGGAGACGGAGACCTGCCCTGAAAAACTTCTCGTACAGGGCTAACAATCGAATTCCCTTTGGAATCCTATACCTAGGCCTAAGATTCTCTACATCTAAGGAAGTCATGGTGGGAGAGACACCACCCAGGTAGGACCCCGACTCGGCCACTCGGATAGAGCCTTGAGTCAACCACTCGATTAGAACCCTGACTAAGCCAGCTGGGTAGAGCCTCCAGTCGACCACCAAGGTAGAACCTCGATTCGGCCACTTGGGAAGAGCCTCCAGTTGGCCACCGGATAGAGCCTCCAACCGACCACCCAGGCGAAACATATTGTGGGGACCACTCGTACAGCTCAACCATCCACTCAGACTGTTCGTACGATCTCCTACGATCAAAATCTCAATGAAAATGTGACATGGAAGACAGATCCAACGGCTGCTTAGATTTGATAGAGCTTATCAACTTTGCTACGATCGCCCATATCTGATAGGATATAGCCTACCAACTCTCCTACGACGGGACCTGCACATTTGATGGGACTTGGCCTACCGACTTTGATATGCCACGAGGAAGGCAAACCCTACAATTACGACCACTCTGACCTTACCTCACATGCTCTAACAGATAGTTACACCCCAAGTCACATTCTGGTGGTCTGTCCTGCCACAAACTCTACAATCTTCGAAAAGATGGGTAAGAGGGACCCTTGATTAGGTACAAGGCAAAACACATACGCTCACATAGAGCACCTCTCTCGAAGCTCTCGAGCTTTTCTTTAATCTCACGGTTATTGCCCATAGCACTAACTTAAGCATCGAAGGGTCCCTACCGGAATCTTTAGCCTTTGAAACTTCGGGAGAAGCCAACTAGAAGATCCTTGGTCTGCCAGAGAAGGCGATCAGACACTTGCCGATGATTAAGAAAGGTGATTTGGCAACAACAAATTATAGGCTACTTTATTTTTTCTCTTTAATTTAATTTTAGGCTTGGATAGATGGATAGGACCTACAAAATCCACATCTACCCATAAAATGTTAATAAATATGAATAATTAATTAATTTTACTAATGAATATAATGGCGAAGATATCTTTACATTTATTTCTATTCGATATCTATTTGAAATGATTGCCATCCGACTTCAATGGAAAAAAATAGAATTTTCATCAAATATTTATCTTCACCAAGCAAATACCCTTTAAAACAAGAAAAAAAACAACTTGCATGGCCTTTCATCAAACCATAATAGTTAAGAAAAAAAATTTTAAATTTATTTAATATGGTCGTATTCGAAGGGTGCATGAGCATTAATATGCTTCTTGCTTTAATTAAAACTCATGGATTCTCTTAAAAATTCAATTAATTATTAAAAATTATAAATAAAACTAATTCCTTGTTAGCGGTCAAATGATTTCCAAAATACTTAGTAACATAAATTATCTTATTCCTTCATTAAATGACCATATAGTTGAACAACTTGGTGACGATGACTAAAACAAAATTTAATAATTTTGATATCTTGCATCATGATTTATGCTTTCAAAAATGTATTGAATGACATAAATCAGTTGTTGCCCTCGATGTTTATACTCCATCTAACATCCTAAGGTTTAGGATGGAAGCATTCTCAAGAAATTTGACTTAAGTAATTGTAATGGCAATTTGATGTTGATTTTCAAAAGATATTTTTGTATACAATATAGTAATTATACCGATTACCTGCTTAGCTATAGAATATACTTGAAATAGAAATAGTTTATTGTAGAATTATACTTAATGTTTTCATCTTTTGGAGAGATAAAATTAGCTTGGTTAATATTATTTTTTTTCCTTAAAAGTAAGGATTTTTTTTTAAAATCTCTTTATTTTTTTTCACTTTTAGTTAACCATGTTAATTTCCATATAAATAGTTTTTTTTCTAACTCAAGAATAAAAGAATTCTGAAAAAATACCAAAGGCTAAAGTACTTGTAAATCAAATACCATATATATTATGCTTCATAATTGGACATAAGATTGTTTCAAGAGATCCAGACATTGTGCTCAACTTCTTATGCACTAACATCATTACTTTGGCAAACTTTGGACCCTTAGATCTATTTCATACTTAGCTTCATTTAGATCTATTTCATACTTAGCTTCATCTTTGATAAAGACATATTATCTTTTCAGTAAAATCTTTTATTTCTTTACCCTATGATCTCATCCACTTTTTTATTTAATAACTTGATTTGTTTCATTAAATCATACATCCCCGATATCCGTTCAACGCTGTCTCTGAACCACGCCTCTTACATACTCTTTGTTCATCTCTCATGCTTTATTTATATGATAGATGAAATGGTAAAGAGGAATGTCGAATCCTTTCGTTTTCAATTACTTTTCACTCTTATAATTATCCAGCTCCGGATTTTTCTAAGCTCCATCCGATCTCTAGTTTTTCAACGAAAGGTCTTGTTGCAGCCAAATCATCCTCCTCGAGCATCCGCAAGCATTCGATCGTCTTTTCCGACAAGCCAAGGATCTTTCGGCAAGCTTCTCGCACTTGAAAGCCTGCAAAAAGTTTCGGGGACGGAAGATTCTGGCTGAACCCTCGGACGTTCAAGTCGGTGCTCTGGGCAATAGCAGTGAGCTTGAGAAAGCTCGAAAGAGAAGGAGAGAGCCAGAGAGATGCTCTCTGTGAGTGTATAAGCATTTTGGAGTTGTGTATTGAGTTGAGTTATTGTGGTTACCTGGTCGAGGATCCCTCTTACCCATTTTATCAATGTTTTGAAAACCAGACCGGACAACGAATCGGCTTAACATTTGGGTCATGGGTCAATCGGTTCGACCGGCTGAACCAGTTTGATCAGACCGAATAATATTATAATAAAATTTTAATTTAATAATATAAAATAATAAAATATAAATATAATTTAAATAAAAATTAAAAAAAAATCCAAAAATTGGATTGGACCGGTTGAAACCCTGTCAATTCAACAGGTTTTTTTGGTTTTTACCGGATCATATAAAAGTTAACTTTAATATTAAAATCGGACGGACTGATTATCGGTTTTCGGTTGGACCGGCTAGTCCGGTCCGGTTTTCAAAACATTGCATTTTATTGGTGCTTAGAGCCTTTTAGCTTTGGAGTATGATCACTTGTCAGAGCATTGATGATGGGGACAGCACAGTTGGGCTAGCCTCCATGTGATTTGTCAGAGTTGCCGGTTATATCCCGTTTAATATGGATGGCTGCATAGTTGGTGGGTTACATCCCATCAGAGTGGGTGGCCACTTGATTTGGATGGTTGTTGTAGGCTGTTGCAGGCTTGCAGGGCATGGGCGGCCGTTACGACGCTCGCTAGATATGTCCCCCATATCGCACGTTTGTTATCCTGTGCGGACAATGATGGACCTAGGCACATGGGACCTATAATGCAGCCGTTGGGGTCCTGCTTGGGTGGTTGCTAAGGTCGACTGGCCGAGGCTGAAGCAGGTCGAGGCTGAAGCTAGCCAAGGCTGAAGTAGGCCGAGGCAGATGTTGGTCGAGGCTGAGGTTGGCCGAGGCTGAGGATGGCCGAGGCTGAAGCTGGACGAGGTATGTTGGCCGAGGCTGAGGCTGGACGAGGCTGAAGTTGGCTGAAGTATGCTGGCCGAGGTATGTTGACTGAGGCATGCTGGCCGAGGCTAAGGCTGGCCAAGGTTGAAGTTGACTGAGGCTGAAACTGGCCGAGGTATGTTGGCCGAGGCTGAAGCTTCCCATGGGGTTTACTGGCCCCATCAGATGCCCCCCCACACTCCTGAGCTTATGCAATCGCATGCCTTGCACTCGCTAAGTGAAAGGAGTGTAGAATTTTTACCTTTGGTATTGTCTTTGCATGTTGGCTTTGGCTTTGACTTTTTCTTAATGGAGAGATTTTTTTTGCCTTGCTTTGGATAATTTTCATCTGCCTTGTGTGGATATCTGCATGCTCTCTGAAGATGTGCATTTGCCTGCTCAAAAAACTTTAAGCAATGTTGGAGATAAGTTGGTTACCTTTGACTGGCAGCCAGTAATCCTCTCTCGACGCAGAGTCTGGAAGTGGATGCCCGTTAGCTAAGAGTCAGAAGTTGACCTCTCCCGGCTATGAGCTGGTTGGGTCTTCATGGCCGCTTGGGAGTAGCTAGCCTCATCAACTGTGAGCTGGGGCATTGATTTCTCCCAACCATGAGCTGACTTGAGGCTTCTTCTTGGATGGCTGAAAGTGATTAGTAGTATATTGCAAATATATAATTTAAACAAATGTCTTACCTGATTGGCCATTGGCCGTTGAGATAGAGTTGAAGCCGCTAAGGCTGAGATAGAGTTGAAGTCGTTGAGGCTGTGAAGATGTCGCTGAGGCTATGATGAAGCCACTAAAGCAAAGTTGAGGCTGTCGAGAGCCTTTTGAACCCCGGAGGATGACCTGAGGGTGCCTGGACCATGCTCAGGTGCCTTTTGAACCTCGAAGGATGACCTGAGGGTGCTTGGACCATGATCAGATGCCTTTTTGAACCTCGAAGGATGACATGAGGGTGTTTAGACCATGCTTAGGTGCCTTTTGAACCCCAAAGGGTGATCTGAGGGTTCTTGGATCATGCTCAGATGCCTTTTTCTTTGTGTTTTGATGTAACCAAGCTCATCCTTCTAGACATACATACTCTAGGAGGAGTCATGAAGTCGGAAACATAGAGCCAATTGTAGAGGCCATTTGCTAGTGCAGAATGCAAAGCTTGGAGTTGGGGCTAGCTCTGTAGTTGGTCTTGGTGCCGACCTGGTATCGGGCTCAGGTGCCAAGCTGGCCTCGGGCTTAGATGCCGATGCTAGAGTTGATCTTTGGTGCCGAGCTGGCCTCGGGCTTAGGTGCCAATGTTGGAGCCGATCTTTGGTGCCGAGCTGGCCTCAGGCTTAGGTGTCGATGCTGAAGCCGATCTTTGGTGCCAAGCTGAGCTCGGGCTTATGTGTCGATGCTGGAGTCGGTCTTTGGTGCCGAGCTGGCCTCAGGCTTTAGGTGCCGACGCTGGAGCCGATCTTTGATGCTAATCGGCATCGGGCTTTAGTGTCGACCTAGCGTCGAGCTTCCCTGCATGACATTTTCAAGTATCAATGAAAGAAATACTTTGTCTAAGCATAGTGTACTTAGCTTTTGTAGCACTCTTGTTCCCTTGCACCCACGTATAGGCTTTGGCCTTTAAGCTTGATAGAGCACCTACCCAACCATCGCGACTCATCTTTCTAGACGTTCATGCTTTAGGAGGAGCCTCTGGGGTGAAGCAGGGAATCGGTTGTCCAGTACCAGGACAGGGAACGTTCATGCCGGATTGGGACACTCGCGAGGCAAAAGGGGTAGTCTGAGAGTGGGAATAAAATGGAGTTGCAGGTGGCTCTGAATGCGCTCCACAGTTGGATTAGCAGCCATCAATTTGATTTCTTTTGGAAGTGATGGACCCTGACATGCAATAAATATCAAGGAGAGAGGGAGGAGAAAGTGGCATGATGTCACCTCTTTTTCTAATGGCTTCCAATTGGAGAAGTATCTCTAGTAAGGCTATTTTTTTATTATTGTTATCCCACTGCTCCGTACAAGCTGATTGAAGCGCTCATCCTTCCTTCTATATGGCACCACTAGCTTTGATGAACCGAGGGTCATGATACCCAGATCCAAGGCCGTGGCGAATGGGTTCACGAACTCGGCATGCAGCTTCGTATTTGTGGGAGTAGCAGTCCAGAGAACATGTTTTGGTATATAGATACTTTGGTTTTGCAAGCAGACCCTCCTCGGGGCAGTTGACAAATTTGTGATAGCATGGGCTCCATTGCCGAATCGAACGGCCAAACGGAAGAGGCCGAGGTCGACACCATCGACCAAGCAGAGATGGTTATTATGGAACATCTTTGGAGGAATTTATCTCCTTCTGCTAATTTGGATACTCCAGCCTGCTGGTGGTCTGCCCCCTAAAGAGCCATGTTGATTGGAGTGGAGGTGCTGGTGCCCTTGCTGTTCTTACCATGAGCTTGAAGTCGCTGATGAGCTTGAAGGTACTTTTACCGATGGCTTGAGCTTAAGGCTGCTCTTGTTGATGAGCTTGAGGTTGCTCTTGCTGATGAGCTTGAGCAACCTCTCGCTGGTGAGCTTGAGTTTGCTCTTGTAGTCTCTGGACAGCTGCTACCAATGTTTAGACTAGTTGAATGATGGCAGCAAGCTGGTCCGCTTGAGTGGCTTGAAGTGGTGACGATGGTGGAGCAGAGGGTTGGCGTCCTATTTGCTCAGCTCGTTGAGGGTACCTTCCTAGCATAACTGATGAAAGCTGCTCAGTCTCTTATCATCACCATCTTTTTGATCCACATTTTGATCTAAAGGGGATGAGGATCTGCAAGCTAGCATCATTGACGATCCGTGCTTTGCCACCCCTACTTGGCACGCCAATCTGTTGCTGCCAAATCACCCTTCTCGAGCATCCATGAGCGTTCGGTCGTCTTCTCCGATGAGCCAAGGATCTTTCGGCAACCTTCTCGCGCTTAGGAGCCTGCAAAAAGTTCCGAGGACCGAAGATTCTGGTGGGGACCCTTCAACGCTCAAGTCAGTACTCTGGGCAACAACCGTGAGCTTGAGAAAGCTCGAAAGAGAAGGAGAGAGTCAGAGATATGTTCTCTATGAGCGTACGAGCATTTTGGAGTTGTGTGCTGAGTTAAGTTGTTGTGGTTACTTGGTCGGGGTCCCTCTTACCCATTTTATTGGTGCTTAGAGCCTGCTAGCCTTGGGGCATGATTATTTGTCAGAGAATTGATGATGGGGGCAACATAGTGGGGCTGGCCTCTATGTGATTTGTCAGAGTTGCAGACTATGTCTGTTGGGGAGATTGTTGAGAAATTGTTACCCCCAATCTTATTGATTTTGATGATTACCAAAAGCCATGAGTATATTAAAAGATGTAATGAGTTTATTTACATAAGAAATGAATTTATTTTGAACAATCGATGAGTATGTTAAGTATGACTTTAATCAATTTGAAAGTAACTTCAAGCTCCATGTTTAAGCTTTCAAAAAGAGATTTTTACACTTCATATTTCAATCAATGAGTTTTTGGAACTTTTCTTGAATTGATTCCTAATGACAATTTTATTGTATTCAAGTCAAAAAAATTGATTTAAAATGAATCTGGAATGAATTTCAAGTCAATCAAAAATCTCTGATTTTTGATACGTTCCGGAGCCGACTCTAGAGTTTCAGAGTCGACTCCACTCAGAATACAGAGTTTCCTGATTTTCACGAGTCGACCCCTGTGATTTCAAGAGTCGACCTTCGATTCTGTCGAGCCGACTCCATGACTGTGTGAGTCGACTCCGCTCAGACACCAGAAGGGTGTTTTTCTGAGCACTTCGCGAGTCGACCCCTAACTTTTCATGAGTCGACCCCCGACTATCAGGAGTCGACACCTTATTTTGATGAGTCGACCCTTTGACTTTCTGAGTATTTCTATTTTTGGTATCGCGTCTTTGAGCCAACTCGCGAAAAGCAGGAGTCGACTCCAACAAATCTGAGCGAGATTTTTCTGAATGCCAACTCAGCGTCAACGGTAAGATTTTTATTTAACGGCTATATTTCCTTGTTTCTAACGGCTATATTTTTGCAGAATCTATAAATAGAGAAGCCGTTTTCAAATCAAAGATATACAAATAGAGAGATATACTCTTTAAGAGAGAAAAAGAAAAAAAATCGGAAAAACAGAGCATCATTTGAAAAAATCCGAGATTCAAAATAGAGTGAAAGAAAAAGTGTGAAATCAAAGGAAGCTTCGTCTGAGCTCAAGTTCACCAATCCAAGAAAGCTTCAGAAGAAAATCCAAGAGCTATTCAAGAGAAAATCAAAAGATTTTCAAAGAAAGGAAGAAAAAGCTCAAAACCTTCTCAACTGCTTCAACTGTGAAGAATCGGAGCTGAGGCTTGATTCAATCTAGCAAGGAGAAGAAGAAAAGAAGAAAAGAAGAAAAGCTCAAAGCCAACCAACTTCAAATCAAGACTTTTCTAAACTTTGTTCTTTTATTTGATTATCTGCTCATTGAGGAGCTGTGTACTTGAAAAACACTATTTCTATTATTTGTATCTAGTTCAATCTGGGGGATTGAACTAGTGGAGGTAGTCTTACCTCGGTACAAGCTTGGTATAGCTTGTGTTAGGGTTTTTATGCTGGTGAGCCCGGAAAAACCAGCTGGGTTCGTTGTGATCCTGGGAAAACAACAAGTTTGAGTTGTGAGCTTGTAAAACAACTCGGCTGTAATCAAGGAAGATTATAGTGTGGACCCAAGTGAATCTTGGGAGTGGACGTAGGTGTTGGATACACGGAACCACTATAAAATCTTTGTGTTTGCCGTGTCTCATTTATCTCTATCTCTATCTCTGTTTTATTTACTGCACTTTGCATTTACATTGCCTTTGCTTTTATTCTTCTTAAGCAAACTATTTAAAAGGCTAAATTTTTAAAGAACCCAATTCACCCCCCCCCCTCTTGGGTTGTCATCTGGGCCAACAATTGGTATCAGAGCAAGTGCTCATTAGATTTTGATCACACGATCAAGAGCTAAAGATCCAAATGGCAACTCAAGTTGGATCATTTGCTGAAGGTCATTCTACGAATAGACCTCCTTTGTTTAATGGTTCAAATTATTCTTATTGGAAAGCAAGAATGAGGATATTCATTCAAGCTTCTGATTATGAATTATGGGTGTTATAATTAATGGACCTAGTACACCCACACATGTTATTGATGGCACTATTGTTCCTAAGCCTGAAAGGGACTGGAATGATAATGATAGGAAGATGGCACAGCTTAACGCTAAAGCCATGAATGTCTTATATTGCTCTTTAGATGCTAATGAATTCAATAGAATCTCCACATGTAATTTCGCAAAGGAGATTTGGGATAGACTAGAGGTTACCCATGAGGGTACCAACCAAGTAAAAGAATCTAAAATTAATATTCTTGTTCATAAATATGAGTTGTTTAGCATGGAACAATCTGAAACCATTGCATGCATGTATACTAGATTTACAGATATTGTAAATGATTTAAAAAGTCTTGGTAAGACATATACTAACTCAGAACTTGTTCCGAAAATTCTTAGGTCACTACCAAGATCATGGGAAGCAAAAATGACAGCAATCCAAAAAGCAAATGACCTCAACACTCTACCCTTAGAGGAGCTTCTAGGATCACTTATGACCCATGAGCTGACAAAGAAGCAGCATGTAGAGGAGGACACAAAGAAGAAGAAAGTGATTGCCCTCAAAGCTGCTAAAGAAGAAGAGAGCAGCAGCGATGATGATGATGATGATGAAGAGACTGCTCTCTTAGCTAAAAAGTTTAAGAGATTCATGAGGAGAAAGAAACCCTTCCACAAGAAGAAATTTGGAGTAAAGTGGGAAGGAGAAAAGGATAAGATCAAGGACAAGGACAAAGAAAAGAGAAAGACCCCTTGACTTGCTATGAGTGTAATAAACCGGGGCACTTTAGGAATGAATGTCCTAAATTGAAGAAAGCCTACAAAAAGAAAAAGAAGGCTTATGTGGCGACTTGGAGTGATAGCGAAGAATCTTCTTCCGAAGAAGAAGAACAAAAGGAAGTCGCAAATGTATGTTTTATGGTGGACGACAACGATGAGGTAAGTTCCGATAACCCTTGCGATGAATTTGCATTGATGAATTATTTGATGCTTTTAATGAACTTGTTGGCGATTTCAAGGTTTTGAAAAAGAAATACAAGCTTTTGAAAAATGAAAATTTAACTTTCATTAAAGAAAAGGAAGATCTTAATAATGAAGTAAGAAACTTAAATCTGAAATGGAAACTTTGGTAAAAGAAAAAGAATTAATTACCAATGAAAATAATAATCTAAGGAAAGAGGTTGAAAAACATAAGAACATAGTTGATAAGTTTACCTTAAGCTCAGCTAAATTGGACATGTTATTAAATAGTCAAAAAGCAGTTTTTGACAAAGCTGGATTAGGGTATAACACTTTAAGAAAAACAAAATTATTGAAAAATATTTTTGTGCGTGCTGGCCAAAGTAATTTTACATGCTTTAAATGTAATCAAAAGGACATAAATCTTATGAATGTAAAATTCTAAAACCTAATAAAGACTTAAATGTTAAAGGGAAGAAAATATGGGTTCCGAAAGGAACAATATTGTTGCTACTAACCATGAAGGACCCAAGAAAGCTTGGGTACCTAAAGATAAAGTTTGATTTCATTGCAGGAATGTCTTGTGACCAAGAGATCAAAGAGAAAGTGGTATCTTGATAGTGGCTGCTCAAGACATATGACGGGTGACAAAGAAGAATTCATCACCCTTGAAGAAAGAAAGGAGGAGTTGTTACTTTTGGCGACAATGACAAAGACCAAATCTTGGGGTTTGGTAACATTCAAATAACTCCCTCCACATATATTGAAAATGTACTTTATATTGATGGTTTAAAGCATAACTTAATTAGTATAAGCCAATTATGTGACAAAAGTTTTAAAGTATCATTTGAATCTTCTATATGCACAGTAGCTAATACCATTGATAATAGCATTGTTTTTATTGGAAATAGAAATGACAATGTATACTTGATTGACTTAGATAATTTGTCTACTAATAATCATTGCTTAGTTGCTAATAATGCTAATATGAATGAGATTGGTTGGTTGTGGCATCGAAGATTAGGATATGCAAGCACACACCTGATTTTAAAATAATTAGAATGGATTTAGTAAAAGGTCTACCTAAAATAGATTTAAAATAACAAAATATGTGATGCATGTCAGTTTGGAAAACAAACGAGAAGTTCTTTTAAATCTAAAAATGTTGTTTCAACTTCTAGGCCATTAGAGCTACTTCACATGGACCTTTTTGGACCAACTAGAACCACAAGTCTAGGAGGAAAGAAATATGGTCTTGTGATAGTAGATGATTACTCTAGATTCACTTGGGTAATATTTTTAGCTCACAAAGATGAGACTTTCTCGATATTCCTGAAATTCTTCAAGAAAGTAACAAATGAGAAAAAACTACCATAGTGTCTCTAAGAAGTGATCATGGAACTGAATTTGAAAATCATTTATTTAAAAGTTTTGCAATGAAAATGGTATTAATCATAATTTTTCTGCACCAAGAACCCCTCAACAAAATGGGAGTAGTTTGAAAGGAAAAATAGGACTTTAGAAGACATGGCCCGTACCATGCTATGTGAAAGTAAACTCCCGAAATACTTTTGGGCGGAAGCTATTAACACAGCATGTTACATCCTAAATAGAGCATTAATAAGACCTATTTTAAAGAAACACCTTATGAATTATGACATGATAGAAAACCCAACATTAAATATTTTCATGCATTTGGTTGTAAATGTTTTGTTCACAATAATGATAAAAATAACTTAGGCAAATTTGATGCTAAATCTGATGAAGGAATATTCTTAGGATA